>OY740771.1:44647004-45247004 GCA_963513935.1 Aphrophora alni | reverse complement strand
ATCTAACTTATCTAACTTCTAAATGGTCCCAAAACCAAAAAAATTCAAAAGTTGAAGAATAATTAAAATTATCACATTTGTATAAACAAAATAAAATATCTATTTCTGAGTTAAGTTAGGGAGAGGAGGGGGCTACAGGCCTCTACTCTCAGTAATTCTCTGTGTAACATTTCTTAACATGGAAAATGTGTTAATATGTCGGAAGTTTAATATTCGTTATTTATGAATGAATTCTTGACTTTTATGTAGTACAAACAAACATAATGATATAAATTTAAACATATAATAATTTAGAAGCGAAATAAGCGTATAAAAAGAAATTGGCATTTTACCTTGTGATAAATCTAGAACAACATTAATTATACTCTGCCTGTGTGTTTTATATATTAATCCATCAACTAAATACCATGTATTATGACGTTATTATTTTTATTAATTTTAACTTTAGATTTTAATAATCTAAGCGCTGTTATTTCGTTAAGGTATAATTTACAAAAAAAAAAAAGATTTGAAGATTTGGTACTATTTGTTTTATAGAGGCATCTTTAAATTTTACATACAATTATGTAGTTAATTCTTAATCAGTAAAATAAATCTAAATGAAAAGGGAGTTTGATCATATCGATTGAGAAATAAAAATTTGAAGATTTGCAAGCTTTTTGTTTTATAGAGGCATCTTTAAGTCTTATATACAATTTAATATTTAATTCTTAATCAGCAAAATAAATCTAAATGGAAAATGAGTTTGATTAAAATCGATTGAAAAATTGTGAATTGAAGATTTGCAACCATTTATTTTCGCGTGATTTAATAATTTAATTATTAATTTTAAATCAGAAACCTAAAATGTAAATGGACAATAGGTTTAATCAAAATCAATTGAAAATGAAGAGTTCATGATTTGCCGCATTTTTTGAGGTCATCTACAAGTCCACATACGATTAATTATCAATCAGTGACAATGGTTTTGGGGTTAAAATTTTTTCCTTTATTATATATATATATAAATGAAAATAGAATACAATGCAGCCATAGTACCTGGTTTAGGAGGCATTTACGATAATCACATAAAATGAAACTTAAATCAAAATACTATCAGAAACTATTTTTAATATATTATGTCTTGTTATATCTAAACTATCCCGTTCATTTGGTTTATTATATAGTTTCTTATTTATAGTTTTATTTATATGTATCATTTTTTTCAGGTTACTGAGTCACCATTTCCGGACCCGATAGTTATCGTTGTACCCGCCGATAGCGAAAAGAATGTAACAGACAACAAAGGAATAGGCAAACGACGATATGACCGTAAAAATTATTGCATTTACTGTGAATGTCTGGTTTTGAATTTTAGGAGACACATGTTAAGATGACATAAAAACGAACAACCTATTGCTAAGTATCTAGCAATGTTTGAGACATGTTCTGAAAACAGCAAATGCATGAGAGGCCAGATTTTAGAAAAATTACGAAATAAAGGTAATTTCATTTATAATCGAAAAGTATTGAATGAGTCACATGGAAATGATCTTACTGAACAATTGATCCCTGTAAAGCGTTCTGGCATCAATACAACATAATCTTTTGATGATTACGTTACATGTGTATCTTGTCAGGCTTTGCTATCTAAAAAATCGTTTTATAAGCATGCTCCTAAATGTGCTGTTAATAAGACAACAACTAACTGTTAACGAGCAAAATGATGACTGTGACAGTGACGACTCATGTTTGGAAAGGCCAAGGAAATGTCCAAATTTTGTAAAAAAATATGGGATTTTGACTTATCCTGAATTAACTAAATTAATGAAGGAAAAGATTTTTCCTCTTTTAAATAAAGATGATGTTGGTAAAGCTGCCTTAGGTGATTCATTAATCCTTCAGTTAACAAGTGATTTCTTGTCAAATCATAATAACAGAAAAAACTTTTACAGTATTACAAGGAAAATGCGTGATGGTGCAAAACTTCTACTTACCATTAAACAAAAAGATTCTGAGATACTGCAGTTTGAGGACTGTTTTAAACCATCTAAAATAACATAGTCCTACAATCCGTAAAAGAAATGTGTGGATGCGAAGAAGATGGAAATGTAAGAGTCATTGGAATGCCAGCCAGATTAGCGTGGATTATAAAAAATGAGAGTTGTGCCTGAATTTTAGACAATTTAATAACTAGCGACGCTTACACAGACGAGCAAAAAGAGATACAAAAACGTGAAGTAATGGATTTTAAATCAGTAGTAAATCGGAGGTGGAGATATACAGTTTCCACAAATGCGGAAGTATCAAGAAAAAGGAAGAAACTCTTAAAACCTGTAGTGATGCCGGAAGATAGGGGCATAAAAAAATTCGCAGGGTTTATTAAGGAATTAAAAATAAAAATGTATGAAGAGCTGAAAAGCAAAATTTCTGTCTCTAATTTTGAAGCGTTGTGTGAGGCTACAATAGGTCACATCATAACGTTGTGCAGAAGAAGGCCTGCAGAAGCAGCAAGTGCTGAACTATCTTACAATATCAATAGAAATAAAGATAATTATGTTTCTTCAGAAGTAGTAGGGACATTAAGTTCAGAAGAAAAAGTTGCCATGGCAAATTTAGACATGTTCATTGTTCCAGGGAAGAATGAACGTCACGTACCTGTACTGTTAACAGAACAAATGAAAAAGAATATAGATTTGATTATTTCCTGCAGGAAAAAATTAAAAATACCTAATTCAAATAAATACATTTTTGCGAGACCAGGACTTGAAAGTAATTTTATTGGTTCTCATATTTTAGATAAATTAAGAAAACAATGTCCTGGTTTGAATAAACCCAATTATTTAACAGCAACTGGACTAAGACACCATTGTGCAACGGTATCTCAAATACATGGTGATCAGTTTACGGAATACCTCTCACAGTTTATGGGTCACAATAAAGATATACATAAAAAGAATTTTCAATTTCCTCTTTCTCTTATTCAAAAAGGAATACTTGGAAACCAAATGTTGCTGATGGAAGGCAGCGTACCTGAGTCAGCAACCATAATTCATAACAAAGACGACCAAATTAACTTAGAAATACAAGGCTTGTCACATAATAGAGAATCAAATAATACAATGGCAGACAAAAATATTGAAAATCATGTTTACGACTTCCTTGAAGACGCTGGAACTTCTAGTAATGATGAAGTGTCAAAACCGCACATCTCTATCCGTAGAAAGAAACGATGGACAGAAGAAGAAAAAGATATTGTGATAAAGGAATTTTCTATATATATTAGAAATAAATCTAATCCTGGACTAAAAACGTGTGCTGATTTAATTTAAAAAAATCCAGTGTTAGCTAATAGAACATCCCAACAAATCAATACCATGATTGACAATATAATTAGAGGTAAACTGAAACTCCCATCTCGCTATAAACATTTAAAGGACGTTTAGAGGTACACTTTTATGTTCTAGATTAATTTTAGAATATTCTAAATCAATATATTTTAGTTTTCAAGTTAAAAATTGAATCTTTTTTAATATCGTTAATAATTTCAGTCAATCTCTTTCTCTGATTTTATTTTTACTTTTTGAGTTTATGTTAGATTTTTGTTGCATCCCTCTTATGTCTGTAACTTTTTAACAAATTAATTTACTTAATATTTTAATGTGCATTCTATTTTAATCATGTATATACCATAATATTATTACTAAAAAACAACTTTATAAATAAATTATGATAAGGATCATTAATTTTCTTGTTAATAATGTTTTTGAAGTGAAAGTTTGAACTCTGTCAAAACATTAACTTTATGACTCGTGAAATACATTGGTTTATTTTTACCTATCATCAAATAAATTTCATCTTAATATTTTAGATTAGGTGCACGCTCGTTAATCCGTCTCAATATTACCAAGATTATCAATTTGACTAAATTTGGAAAAAAAAAATGAAATGTGTTTAATTAACAAATTCTCTCTCAGATTTTTCAGTTTTTTCTTTATTTTTTCTTTATTTATTAATAAAACTGATGTAAAATTTACTTTATTATGTGACTTGACTTTTTATCAATTTAAAATTTAAATAATACCATTTTTTGTTCCGTTGACCATTTTTTATCAACTATGATCCTCTCTACAACTATATATTTAAATTCATGTATATTCCTTACTAACTGAACATAGCCTACACATTTTATAAAATTTATATCAGGTAATTGAGTGTTTTATTTTTCCTGTAAAATACATTTATAATAAATTTAAAACAGTATCGCTGAGTCGGATCACTGCACTATTTTTGGTCCGTTTTGCACCAGCACTACTAAACATACATTTGAAATTTTTTTATTTGTACATTTTATAAAAAAACAGAACCCATAAACAGTTTTAACCTTGCCAAGTTTCTTTTATCAAAATAACCGAGTATAATTAATGATAATATTCACCTAACTCAGTTCTCATTAGGGTTTAATATTTTTTTTTGTCCTTAGAAATAAAAATAATTATTTCTCATAGAGACAATACAAACATAGAAAAATAGTCAATATTTACATCTGTATATCAAAATTATTAAAAACTAAACTTATAAAACAATATTCTCCATGAAAATTATAGGAAATCCTATAGGCTCAGCCTATTTTGGGTTCTCCAACAAAAGGAAAACAACTAAAGCAACCCCTAAAGTGCTAACATGACTATAACTACAAACAAATTATTCCATAATTATGTTAATTTGGCGATCAGAACAAAGTTATCTACAGTGTTAAAATTCTTCCTGAGATCCAAAAACATACCGCCATCCCTCCTTCACCTATTTATATTTTCATAAATGTCAGAAAGAAAATTTAGTAAAGCAACTCCAGTGCTCCTACCCACCCTAAAACCAAATTGATTCTCACTCAGAGTCTTTGTGAAGTTAAAAAAGTTAAGCAATCGAGAATACATAAGTTTCTTCAATATTTTTACGAATATGGATAGTAGCAAGATATGTCTATAGTTGTTTGGGTCCTCTCTATCTACATTCTTAAAAACTGGAACAACAACAACAGCATATTTCAATTTAGTAGGAAAACACCAGTCTCAAAGCTATTGAACTGGACAAATATTGTAAATGTAAGTGAGAATTGGTGCAATTTTCTCTGTTTCAAGCTTAACAAGTTTCGTAGTTGTACCATTATAACCAGGTGCTTTTTTCACTTTAAGAGACTTTATTATCTTTACGACCTCATCTGATAAAACAGGAGTAACAAACATAGATACCGAATCAAAAACTGTGCCAAAAACCTCGTTATACCCCTCTATAGAACTTCCAAATTTCCATATTTTTATTTTTGTCAACTTTAACAACAGATGAAAAGTGATTATTGAGAGAATTAGCAATATTAATAGATGACGTATACACGTTATTTTCATAAACAATTTGACCAATACTATTTTTATAAGAATGTATTTAGCCTGATAAGTATTTTACATACCCTCTTTAAGATTAAACTCATTCATGTAATAGCTCTATTTTAAATTTATAATTTCTTGATTTAATCTATTTCTAAAACTAACATAATATATTTTAGGAATAATATTACTTTTATGTTTCTTAACCCTCTTATATAGTTTATTCGTATGATCAATCTTACATTCTAATTCATCTGTAATCCACTAACCAAACAGTTATTAAAAATGGAAATAAACTCATCATTAGCTTCCGATGCACTATTATTGTTAAACACTGTATCTCAATTTAAGGATCTAAATTCCCATAAATAAACATTATTATTGATTCTACTGACCCTTCTCTTTAACTGATTACTTCTGTGACTATCATTTACATTCTGATAATGTAAGAAAACAAAGCATAAACAAATTAAACTATGATCAGATATACCTAAATTCAATATAAAAGGTTAACATTTAAAATTACTTGTTTTAGCAAACTAACCAATATATGGTCTATGCAGGTAGAGGATATATTTGTTGTTCTAGTTCCCTCATTTACAAGAGACAGAGAGCCATATTTATCATAATATTTAGATATTGGGCATTTTTAAATTTATGTATATCTTATTTTATTTATACATTGATATGTGTATGTAAATCATATTTGTTAATAAATATACTCATACTTTTACTATGTATAATGTTTTATTTCAAGTACCTCATGTGTAGGCCTAACTATAACTTATTATAGTTTTATAAAAATCTAAATTAAGTTTTTTTGAATAAAAAAATAACATTATTGAAAAATAGTTTCATCAAAATCTAAATAGAGTTTTTTGAAACTATAATATTATTATTAAAAAATAGAATTTTATTTTAAAACTTTCACTCTAACATTATTATAGTTTCATCAAAATCATAATAGGGTTATTTTAAAACAAACTTTCACACTAACATTATTATAGTTTCATCAAAATCTATATAGAGTTGTTTAAAAACATTCACATTAACATTAAGTGTCATCTAAGTGAAGGTCAACAAATAATAACGTTGAAATTTATATATTTGTGTTGTACTACACAATAATTCATAAACAAGTTCAAGTAATATAATATTCTTAGAAATAAATGTTTACAAATTATATACTTTCATTAACATTTGTATAAAACAATTGCAATCTAAAATAGTTTATACACATATTCAAACAGATTACTTTAATTTCAGATAACAACAAGTCTTTATTAATAGTTTCACTTTTTAAAACACTTATGTCCATTTTGTTCAAAATATTTACTAAATAACTTTTTACCTCAGAGTCGTATTTTGATGATTCACTTGGTACATTAGTTAATAAGTATTTGATGATTTAGAAACGAGCGTTGTTACAAAGACCAATGGAAGGAACCTGGTAAAATGCATAATAACTAATCATGTAGCGGTCTCCTACCTCATTTCGTATTTAGCCAATAACAAGCCAGCCATCTTGCCGGAACGCAATTGTCTGCACAGTTGTAAAAATATATATACTGACCGCTATATGCTGTTGCTACTACACGGACCGCTTGTTTTAAAAACATATATATATTTATAGTATATGTTAATATATTCGTTCAAAACCTTGTAAATGATCAATATATACCAAAACTTCTATTTAAAACATTACTGTATTCAAAATAAAAGGGGGGTCCCATGGAACGCTTTCTTACTTTGAATTTTACAGGACCGCTTGTTGATGGAGTTACACAAATATATATATATATATATATATATATATATATATATATATATATATCTAAACAATAAGATCCAAAATTCAAACTAGCTCTACGTTTGGAGCATCAAAAATTGAAACAATACACTCTACTATATTTATTATTCTCCAATTTTAAAAATTTAAATTGAGAAATGAAATATAACAACAATAGGCCTACATTTAACCATTTAAGATTTTTAATAACCTTTTGTTATAACGTCAAAACATTATTACAATATACTTTAAGATGATTAATTATAATTAATAAAATTGTTCATTTATTTATCAGAAAGACAAAAATCAAATTATATTGGTATGAATAATTAATGTCTATTATAGTCTTTTCTTTAAGTAACAAAAAAAAAAAAATTCACTCTTATCTCGGGTGGGGTTAGGTGCTGACTTTTTTCCAATCTTATAAAAAATATATGGACGTTAATTATAAAATAAAAGATTAAATTAAGTTCAATTAATTTACACATATATGAACGAATAACTATGACAAAAAAAATTATGAATGAAATGATATAGTTCTATATTTGTCCACCAATTATATATACATTATACACTGGTGAAAGTCTACTATAATGAATATTTGCTCCGAATCTAGGCTATTGGCTTGATCTCACCATATTAGAAAGTTTCCCTCATATTCAACTGTTTCTTGTTTCCCTCTTCACAATCGTAAATCGAACATCCTTATACTAGACAACTACCGCACTATTTCACTTGAACAATTCCTCTAAACTTGGATAAAACATATACATTTGCTCAGAACAAAAGCTGGATTCACCAAATCGCTCTAAAATTTTTTTTTTTTTTTTTGCCAAAATCGAATAAACCGCCATCTAAATCACTCCCCACTTTTACAATGATCTCTATGTATGAATAAGTTGATGATAATGATAATTTTTATTTATTTATTTTTGTAAGAATTTATGATTTAATTTTGAATAGTAAGTTTCTTTATTCCAAATATTAAATTATATATACATTAAACAAATAACTTCTATATTTTAAAATTTTAATACTAATCTATATATATATATATATATATATATATATATATATATATATATATATATATATATATATATATATCTTTTTAAATTTAAATTTGACAGGATCGATAGACGATTCAGGTCTCACGTGTTATTGCGCCAATCAGAGCGTTAGTTTCGAAGATGGGCATGTCCCTTCAAGGACATAATTTCAGTGTTCGCTATTTCCTCACACATCACTTTGATGTAATCAATTTTATAAAATTTTTGTAGACATTTCGAATTGTTACAATTATCCCCTGGGCAGCTTTCCCTGTAAATGTTTATTTAAATGTTATCATGGGAACATAAAAAAAAATTAACAATGAAAAATATGAACTTTTAATGAAGGAGTTAGCTTATTGCTTGTTCGACAGTTCTGACCGGCTGATTTACTTTGGATGGTGTCATTGACCCATTTGTCACTGAGCTGTGATGGTATCATTTCCATATTCAAGCATGTCATGGGTGTTGTGTTTGTATTTTTTAATAGCCGTTACATGGTAAGGTCCTTTATTATTTTGATTATTGATGTCGCATATGTAATAGTTTGATTTTCCTATCCTTTTATAAATTTTATATGGTCCATGAAATATCTCGAATATATTGTATGTCTCTCCTTCGGCAGCATTAGATGTGGGAAAGTTTTTAATAAGTACCAAATCGTTGGTTTCGAAAGAAGTAGGTTTTAATTGAGAATTTAGTTTTGTTGCTCTCCTTTCTCGTTTAGTCTGAATCCTTTGTTTAGCTAAATATGTTTTCGTTTCGATAGGAACATCTATTTTGAGCGGGTTTATTAGGTATGATTCCCAAAAACGTATGTCCCTTTTTCCTAGTTGCAATTCGTTAGGAGTGAAATTTGTAGTCTCGTTATGTACTTCGTTTAGCATAGTATTTATATCTGAAATATAATGAGCCCAATTTTTATGTTTTCTTGAACAAAATGTCCTCAAACATCTTTTATCCTCGCGAATCGGTCGTTCAGCCATATTCGTTTTTGGGTGTTAATATGGGTTAAAAATTAGTTCAATTCCAAGATCTTCTAAAGTTTTGACCCAATTTCGGCTTCGAAATTGTGTTCCGTTGTCGCTCGGTATACGTTTTGGAATACCATATGTCGGGAAATGTAATTCTAAAAGTTTATTTAAAATCGTTCGGGTATTTGCACAACTCATGGGATATAATTTAACAAACTTTGTAAATATATCTAAAACAATGAAAATATATTTAACTCGTCCAATACTTGTCGGAAGGGGTCCGATTATATCTACAGCGAGATGATAGTTCTTTTCCGTACAAAAAATACCTGTAGCTATCCCTACTGAAGGATGTGGATTGCTCTTGCATTTTTGGCATGGATCACATATAGCGAGTGTTGTACGAATTCGCCGCTCCAAATTTAAATTTTGGTAGGTTAGTATCCGGTGTTGTCGTCCCACTTCCGTTACATGTAACATGTATCTGTGTCGGCCTACTTCGAATCTCTTGTTCCAATCCGGCTATAACCTCCTGGTAACCCGCGACGTTACTCATGACTTTTCTGAGCTCGTTTTCCTGTTCCCTCGTCTTCTCCTGGTTTTGCTGCACGCTCCGGTTAACTCGCTGTTCCAAAGCTCCGCACTCTTCTAATGTCAGCTGCTTGCTTGCCTCCATAATTTCTCTCTGCTGGACATCCATTCTCGTGTGTATTTCTGTGTTGTGCTGTCTTAAGTTCTCACATATATCTTCCTGCTGTTCTTTATGTTTTATATCCACTTCAGCTTGCAGTTCCATTCGTAGTCGAATGTATTTCTCTTGAAACTCCCGATCCTGCTGCTCTCGGTTCTCCTGTAATTTCCTCCATACCTCCTCTTCCAGACAGGCAAATTTCTCCATCACGGTGTTCTCAAAAGCTTCTAGTCTATCGTAGAATTTCCCAAAACGTATGTCTAAATGTTTGAACTGCTCATTTAACTTGCGGTTCTGTTCTTCAGATTTATGGTTCTGTTCGTCTAGTTTGTTTAACAGAATTCTACACATGTCCGTCATCTCATTCTCTTTTGCGGTTTTGGTTGTAGTAGGGGTTGGTACAGTTTCTGGAGTTATCACGCCCGATGTTGACTCTTCTTCTATTACGTCCACGGCTATACGATCGTCCAGATTCCCTAGCTCTTCTTCCCAATTATCCGGGTTCCCTGACTCACGTCTTCTTCCACGTATGTTATGTCTCCCGAAACTCACGATCCTTCCGTCTCTTCATCCCCATCTGCGCCTACATCATGCCGTCGCGGTACGCGTTCCCGAGATGTTGATTCACTTAATCGCACCTTCTTTGTCGGTTTTATAGTTTTTCGAAGTTTGTATGTTTTTTCGTTTTCCATTATAAATAGTTATAGTTATTATATATTCGAATTAATTTTGGTTACTAAATATGCAATTTTTTTTATATGTAAAAATTGGTAAATTTTTATTTTCTAAAATCTGAAAATTATGTATGGTAAATGAAGTCTCTGGAAAGTGCCCTTACGTTGGTCGCCAAAATGAAATACTCTATTATCTATAAAAATTCTAAATCTTTAAATTAATTCTTGAAATAATAAAACATGTTTATAAAATCACAGGAACAAGTTATTTTATTGACTAAATAAACTGATCAATTATTCAAGGATATTCAAATTAGTAATATTAGACATAGAAACAAAATATATACATATATAATATTAATTACTTTTATTAATTGGTTATTACTTTCTTACGATGAGCAAGAGAGCTCTTAATCTCGGGGAAAAGTTTTCCCCGGCACTTCCCAGTCACCTCACAAACAATTATTACAATATTTACACATTATATACATATATCTATAACTACTCTTAATCCTAATTGACATGACATGAAATTTATATTATAAGAAATTATATAGGCTACTCTATATTGTTCAAGTCTAGTTTTGGTCTCTTTTGTTTAAAATAAAAGTTCCCTTCAGTTCAATTAATATTAGTAATAGTCTTCATTTCATTTATATGAAATTATTAAAAGAAATGTCAAATCAGCTAGAAATCACCTCCATTCACAAAATATTAACACTAGTCTTTCCCTATTTTAAATGAAAATTATACAAGAAATATCCAGTCAATTCTGATGTCCTTATATAGGATAAATTAATTATTTGAAAATTATTAAAAGTTTAATAGATGATTGACTTCAAGAAAAATGTTACAAAACGGGTTGGTCTCACCAATTTGTAGGTTTCTATAATTGGCCCATCTTGGATCTTCCATAATAATTGTGCTTCTAAATAAATCAGTGTTCGTAATTGAAATAATTGAAATCTGGCCCCATCTTCTTCCAGCTAAGTCATATTTTGGATAAATCTCGTAGTGAAAGTACACACGTATGCTCCTTTGAAAATCTGAACTAAAAATGCCCGATTCCCAAAATGCAATGCTTAGACCCCTCTACGATTTTTGCCATGCCTTTTATATTACTGCACTTAATAACCTCTTAACTGCACTCAATGAATTATTCTAATCTTAGTTATTTATTAACATTAATATAAAACAATTCCTAAATCCTACTACATATAATCTAATTATTTTATAACAATTTTAGCTCCTTATTATCTAACGGTGATATTACTTCTTTTACCATAACTTAATTATTTAAATTGCATATTTAATCAGAATGAATGACATTTCAAATTAGATACAAGAATGTATTGAGATGACGTCAGTGGGCGTGACTTAGCACTGACGTCATATTGTCCATCTAGCGTATTCGTTTTTTGTACCACATTGATAGCTTTGCGAAGCTGATATGAATTGTATGAATGTTTATGTATAAGGTTGGATGAGTTTTCTGAAAGGAAATTTAATGAGGAATCTACCGGTGTTGGTTGAATTTTGATATGTTGTCTTGTTAATTAATAATCTTGCATTTGAGGAGGTCATGTTCGGTTTAATCTAGGCTTTTTTTTTTTAATGACTTTGAAATTAAGCCTGTTTTAAACGATTGATAACTTTAGTTACCGGTATCCTTTGAATTTTGATTTGGGGTTTGAAAATAAAATTATGGGAGATAATTTGGAATATTTTGAATTCTATTTCAAGTCTGGTAATCATAGGATATCGCTATATTCTACCAAAACGTTTGTTTAATTTAGGCCGTATGACGTCATCACTCAAACCAAAGTTACAATTTCCTCCGCTTGGTACCGCTATCGGTCTGCTGCACTTTTGAATGAAAGACATTCTTCAAATTTCATTAATTTGAAATATTCAGCTATTGGCGAGTTGTCACACTACCCATGTGTCAATTGAATACAACAACCTGCCAATATATCATCAGTTGACATTTTATAACATAGCTTACATATATTTTTAATGATTATGGTATTTTATTTAAAAATTTTTTTTAGAAGTTTATTTTGAGCATTTTACATTTTTACATTCAACATTTTATTTATCAATGAAATATTAAAATTTTTTTTTGTTTCGGAATAAATAATGTAAAATATAATTATCATACAATTTGTTTTATAAACTTTTTTCAAAGTTTGGTTTTCATATTCTAAAAATAAACAGAACATGTTAAGATAAATATATAAAAAAATGATTACAATTTTTATTGTTTCTTTAAAAACTTATATCAAGTCGATTTATACAGTTTGTTACCTTTAAAAAAAGAAAGAATTATGGAATTATCTTGAAAAATAAGGAGGATAGAGCTTTTATCCTACAAACTTACAAAAGCATTTTTGGCTACGCACATAGAACTTAGCACAAAGCATTTTAGTGCTGAGCATATTGAAATCACTTTCCAAAAAATGCCTGGGGCTCAAAGAGTTAATAAAGAAGTCATTTTGTTAAAGCACAAATAAATAAACTTTATGTTACTTATTTTTTGTATATGTATATAATAATGCTTTCCTTTGTCAATTCTCAAATTATAGGTCAAATATGCTTTTCTTCCTGCTATTAGATGCATAATCATTTTTTGATCAACCTGTAAGACATATATATATATATATATATATATATATATATATATATATATATATATAAAATCTGTAGTTTACTGTATTACTATAAACTATATTAACTAGTTACTTTATTAAACTATATTACTAGTTTTTCATGGGTAATAATTATTTTGGTTTGGATATTAAGTTATTTGTAAATAAAGTAGTATAGAACAAATAAATATTCATGTTGTTCTTGTTTATTACCTTTCTCTTGCAAATCCAGGCTCTCCTCTGATTCCTTTAGGTCCAATAAATCCTCTTCTGCCATCTAACCCTGACATACCTGGCATTCCTGGCATACCTCGCACGGAAAATCCTTGAATATAAAAACATTGAAATTTTTACAACATAAACAATAACAAAATATTGAAAAAATTGACTAGAAAAACAATTGTATTTTTAAACATTATTTATTTATTAAATAATAAATAGTAATAGAATTATATTACCGTTAATATTTGATGGCTGTCACATAAAGGAAATTTGAGTAAAAAGAAAGTTGTTCATTATTTATTTTATCTAGTTTCTGATTAAGTGCAATGTAAATTTTATATTTTCTTTGGACTCGTAATACATCGTTTTTTACATATATGTAAAGGTGTCAAATTGTTATCAATATTTGAATATTAGTGCTTAAAGTCAATTAGATGTTCTCAAAATTTAGATTTTATATTATCATTTTTATGTATTGGTAATATATGGTAAGGTTCTTTAAACCTTTCCTAAAATGCTCTATCTGTTTATCCAATGTAGAATTTGTCACAATTATTACAACTCAATTTATAAACTCCAGTTTAAATTTCTGTGACCGTCTCCACTTCTTTTGATCAGCTGGAAGCTCCGGCTGGCTGGAGACCGCGTACACTTTAGCCGAATCTTGTCAGGATGGGCCAAGGAGTCGGGTTGGGATGCTAAACGGGTTGAACGCACGTAACGCAAGTTAAATTAAATGTTATCTTTTATTTTAGCATCGAATTAGAAGATTACAGAAATAATTCTAATTTATAAAAAAGACATAACGACTAGATAAAGCCTAATAGTGGCCGAAAAGCATACTGATTAATTATATAGCACGTGGCCGAAAATGGACTGACTTCATCCCGTAGCGGTCTGCCGTTCAACTTCCTTCTCACAGACTCTCTCCCGGGCCGCTGGTTCAAGCCCTCCACTCCTCGTCTCTCCCCCCTTCTAGGTAATCTTGCACTGCTCAACAAAATTGCAAGTTCCAATTGATATTTCATTATTTAGAATCCCTTCCCATTACATCCTAATTTATACTTATTATAGTTTTTGTTAAGTGGGCTCCTTGGCTGGGCCACATTTCTTTTGAGATTTTATGTTTTTTTATTTAATAAGTTTAAAATTTAAAATAAGTTTATTTTTATGTAAAATTGTTGGCATGATTATGGTGTATTCCACATTGATATAGATTTTATTTTGTGACATGATATTTGTTTATTTTTGTGTTTTTGTATTAATTTTTCGACCATTAAAATATTACAACAAATTGTACACCATAATCATGCCAACAATTAAAAAAATGCTTTTGATATGCATAATATAGTAATTACACATCGTACATCTAATAATATTAAAAACAAAAATCCTAAAAGAAATACAAACTGGAGTTTATAAATTGAATCTATCAATACATAAAATTATTAATATAAAATCTAAATTCGGAAAACATCTAATTAACTTTAAGCACTCATATACAAATATTGATAGCATTTTGATACCTTTACATATATGTAAAAAAGGATGTATTATGGGTGCATTAGAATATTTTGAAATTTATAAAGCATTTAAACAGAAACCAGAGTAAATAAATAATGAACAACTTTCTTTTCACTCAAATTCCCTGTTATGAGACAGCCATCAATATTATTATAATGTCAAAAATTGAAGTTCATGTGACAACAGAGGTAGGATCAGATACTGTAATTCTCAGTGGATCATAATCTACTAAACTGTGCACATGTATTTGAAATAGTATCACCTAAATTTTACGTTATGTTATATTTATCCATCTTTTGGTGTGTGTGATTGTGTTTTTGTTTTATTATTACAATATGATGATTTCTGTGAATAATACTGATGATGGGATTATGATCCCAAAACGGGTCTGAGGATGACGAACAAATAAGTCACTGACAGAAAATGGGTAATATAATGGGTTTCTTCCTCTTAGAATAATAAACTTTTAATTACAAAAGACATTTCAACGACAATGTCGCTATTCTCAGTCCAACATTAGCTACAACAAATGGTCACATTTTATTTTCTTATTATTTTTATTTATTTATTTTTTTTTTTTGGATTAATATGGTAAAGAACACTCAAATAAAATTACAACAAAATAGAATAGTTAAAATAAATAATTATTCATTTTAATAAAAATAAATTATGCGAGCTTCTTAAATTAGTTAAAATTAAACAAACGGCCTAATAGATCTTACTGTAGATGTTTTATTCATGAAATCCTACATTAAAGTAACTAACCTGGAGGTCCTCGTGGTCCTTTCTGACCTCTCCTGCTGTATCCCTTTTGCCCTATAATACCATCTGGGCCATCTACACCATATTCTCCTGGTGCTCCCTTCTGCCCTGGCCATCCATGGGGACCTTGTCTCCCATCAATTCCAGGTAGTCCAGGCTCACCCGCTTCTGCTCCAATACCAGGCAACCCTAAAAGTATGAAATGTAGTATATATCAGAAAACAATTTTTTAGTCTGAACTGAAAACTTTAGAAATACCCTATCTTATTTACCATGAAAATTGAAAATAAGCTGATGATAACTTTAAGATAAGGATTTGCAATTATTTAATAATCACAAGTAATGAATATTTGTAATTTCCTACGTTTAAAATAAGATACACACGAAAATATTTAAATATTAAATAGTTCCTAACTCAAGTCAGAATTTAAAACTTACATATTATACTACAACATATTGTAAATTAACTTTTATTAAATACATTTAGTAAATGTGTATATCGTGTCGATTTTTTTCTTATATAAGATAGTATATCACTGTGTAATGTTTCACATTTTTGGATCTCAAATTTGTGTTAGTATTTGATTCAATATATGAAGTGAGTGATACATTGATTGATAGTTATTCACCATTAAACATAACAGAAACCTTGACTTTAATTGGAGGCGCTCTTGAAATAACAAACATATATAATACACTTATTTACTATGTGACGGCCTAAAATAATTTTTTTTAAATATAATGTTCAAAGTCTTCCCACATTTATTTTAAAAGTTAATAATAGTAAATAGTCAATTTTTATTAATACAAAATTTAACACAATCAATCTGATTTGTGTATGCACTTTCAGGAAAGATGGTGAAATGCCTAAAAAGTAATAAATTTGTGTCTTTCTAAACTATAGTTTGGTTTGTGATTTGAGTACATTTTCCTAGGAACCACGATCCCGAATTTTTTTATTAAAGTAAAAGTATGTTTCACTCATCGAATGGCGCCCGACAAAACTTCTTAATGTTTATCAATAAATTCAGTAAGATAAAATATAAATTTATCTTTTTAAAATCCCTGGCTTATTAGATTGTTACAACTGTGGTCTAAGGTTTACTTTCCTCTTTTTCCACCCTGACAAATATCACCTGCAATAGTACTTAAAATTAATGTACAGTTTTTGAGTGTCAAGTTCTAGACTAAGATTTTTATAAGGAATAGTGATAACTGCATTTTGTTTTGGATCTAAGAGATAAAAGTTTTTTCACAAGTTAATCAAAAGTATTAGTGCCAGATATTAAAGAATAAAAAGAAAAAGAAAGAAAAGAGAATTATGTATACCCTCCAGTGTGAATAGTAGCAGTGGCGGATCTAGAATTTTATTTTGGAGGGGGCTGAACAGGGGAAAATTTTGTGAAAGGACTTTCATATAATGAAGCGACCAAAACAGTAGTTTAACATTGTTTTATGGAGTAAAAACGTGTGTTTAGACATTTCCACAACACAAACAATAACACGTTTAGTTTACCTTCACACCTAATAAATACGTTCTACAAGTACTTTTCATAAAGAAAACAATGATAATATTAGCAATCACGAAACAGCGTACGCACTGACTAAGCGAGTGACAATGATTGCATTGATTGCGAGGAATGACAAGAGGCTTGGGTAGGCGGCAGCGCTGTGAACCGGTCATTCCAAGGAGTGGGTGGGGGAAACTGCTGAGTTACTGTATGCGCATCCTCGATAGTGCGCGTATCGTTTCAATGAAACTAGATAAACAGAGCGGGCACAAAAAAAAAAACTTTATGTTGATTGATTGCACTTTTCAAGCAATGTAAATGTAACTAAAACATTATACAAAGTAGTAAAACGTTCGGATATCATACAATTGAAAGACGTACTGACGTAGTAGTGGAATTAGGTAATCCTTGCTAATGAATATATTTTACGAGCTTCAAACTAATTATATTGGTATCAAATTTACATTCATACAAAACATTTTTTAAAGGTTTTTTGGGGGGGGGGGCTTCAGCCCGAAAGCCCCCTAAGATCCGCCACTAAATAGTAGTACAATAGCTTCAAATAATTTTGAGAAATGTTATTTATGTTTCTGAATACTGATATACCGTAGGCCTACTATAAACCCTAGACACAGTCACTAATTTTTAATAACAAAAATTAAAATACCCAATAATAATGGGAAAATAATATTTACATATGTATATTTAGCTTTCCTAAAATTGTGGAATTATTGATTTATGTAATGAAATAATAAATTTATTATTTGAAAGACATGATAGAAAATACAATACATTTTTACCTTGATTTCCTACAGGACCCTGATCTCCTAAGGGTCCTTGAAGTCCAACTGTACCTTGGAAGCCGTCAGGTCCTACACTGCCAACATCACCTATTAATCCCTAATAAACAATAAAAATATACAAAATAAGATCAATATACTAATTACTCTATTACTTGTTTTGGATTCAATAATAAATTTAACTAATTTATTTTTCAGTGTTAGGACTGAGGGTATTGGTGGAATAGTTAAAAATTAGGTTAATTTTAGATTACTATCATTAGATAGTAGATTGTAGATTCACTTTATTTTAAGTGAAATGGTAAATTTTTTTCTTAACCCTACAACTGTCCAATGTTAAAGGTTTTATTTTCTTAAAAAATTAATAAAATATATTAATTTTACACAAAACCTAACTTATAAGACATCATTTTTCTCAGAAAGATGCATAGAATTCATCTATGTAATATTTTTTTTTTTTTTTTTTTTTTTTTGTAACGGTTTTGGAGTAAGTATGTTACATGTCAAAAACGACGTTATCATTTTTCAAGAAAAACCTGATTCATACAAAATCAAAAGCTTACCACCTTTTTCTAAGATATACAAAAGTTTTGTGTACTATTTGTGAATATATTTAGGGAAAAAAATGGTTACATTTTAAAAATTTAAAAAAATATTTTACGAAAAAAACTGAATTTTCTCTTTATTTTTTCCAAAAAACATAAACAATAGTAAAATATATTTTATACAGAACTTCTATATATCATTATGTCCAGAAAGGTGCATAGAATTTAGTTGTGTAGTTCAAAAAAATGTTACATGTATCACATTTGGAGTTTTTTGGTCAAATACCAAAAAATCGAGAGTAACGGAGAGTAAAATTTCACAGAAACGGTAATCAAAAACATACTAATACATTTTTTGCAATTTTTTCAACCATTAATTGAGATTTCTAATATATTTGTGAATATATTTAGGGGGAAAAAATAATAATATGTTACATTTTATAAATAAAAACAACGATTTTGACTAAAAAGTGATACTCTGACAGTTGAGGTTAGGTTTGTAACCCCCACAATTTAGCCTCACTAGTAACAATCTGAAGATAGGCCAAAGACAAAATCATTAGAATTTACTAAGAAAATATATACTTTACAAAGAATAACACACATATTCACTTTTATAATCATATAAAACACGAAATAAAAGAAAATATGCATATAGGCTAGACTTACAATATTGGCCTAGGTTATCCCAAATATGAACCATTCAAAAACTAAACTATCACTCAAAAACATAAACTTTAGATATAAAAACACATATATTGTAACTTGTATACACAATTTATATACAATTTGTATACACAAACCTTCAAAATAACAAATATCTAACCCCAAAACAATATGCGCCAAGCCCAATATTAAAGTTTTTACGTCACACATTTGCTTCATTTGGGCATCAATACAAAGCCTTCTAAGTAAGTATTTGTCTACATCAAGTGGTACCAACTTTTAGAATGGAATTTTCCCTACAACTTAGTGTAAAGAAAAATAATTTAAAAACCATAGAGAAATGAATATGTGTATTCATAAAATGCACCGAATGCCAACTGAATTTCGTGTCGTCAGGTTTGTTCTCTGCTCAACTAGAAATATCTCTGGATCTGTTAGACGCAGATTAATTTGTAATCTACGGTTAGAAAGAGAAACCTGTAATCTATAGAACAGTGTTTTAGTTGACTTAAATGACAGAAAAATAGAGTTGTAATGATATCGGGAAAATGGCTTCGTGTTTTACGAAAAGACGCAGAGTTTAAATTTACGATTTTTACGCTACAAAAATACGTGAACTTCACCAATTTTTGGAATATTATTTATAACGTTTTGTGGTATTTTTTTTTGCATGATTATGTATCTACGGAATATTAGCTTTCCAACACTATTTTTTTTATTGCTGTAGGACGATTCTAAGTGGGCGAAATGTTGAATTGCAAAATATGAGAGGGTATTGGTGGAATAGTTAAAAATTAGGTTAATTTTAGATTACTATCATTAGATAGCAGATTGTAAATTCACTTTATTTTAAGTGAAATGGTAAATTTTTTTTTCTTAATGTGGGAACATTATGTTAGATATAACAATCAAAACAGGGAACCTCAAGAACACTACAGAAGAAGATACAGAACAACTGGAGTTCTATCCAACGATCAAAGGAATCTCACAATATCAGATCATCATTTATATTAAATGTTGAGTTTGACTTATGAGAAAAATTATACAGTATAACAAACACACAGAACACAATTAATTCTCACAAAAAATACGCCTAAGTATCAGGCGCGTTTCAATGACAAGGTCGTCCTCTTCAGTGATACACGAGCTACACCAATCAAACTATAACACAGTTATAGTGGGAGTTATAGTTATAACTGTGTTATAGTTTGATTGGTGTAGCTCATGTATCACTGAAGAGGACGACCTTGTCATTGAAACACGTCTGATACTTAGGCGTATTTTTTGTGAGAATTGTGTTCTGTGTGTTTGTTATACTGTAGATCTTCATTTGCCTCAGATCCCTTGGCAAATGACAGTGTTTGGTAATAATGATTGATATAATGACAGTTTAAATCTAATGGATTTTTCAAATGTATAGACATAATTCATTTAAATATTATTTTTTAGTATAAATATAATATTTTACTCCTAGGGGTAAAATTAGGAGATTTGACCAGGCTCTCTGTGTTTTTTTTTAAACCTACTACTACATTAATATTACATATTTGTTTTCGCCATTCCGACTACTGATTAATAATTAGATATATTAATAAGACTCACCGTCACAATAGTCTATATTTGTATGTACCGGTAGTTATATCACTATGGCCGTTTCGGCTATTCAGCCATTTTCAAGTGTTATGAGGGTATTACCGTTGTCTTAGTTTAAAATCACAAATTACGAACACACGACACATAACAAACACACAAGTTCTTTAACGAGGAACATATTTAGAAAACAGGGCTACATAACTACATTTAAAACTAAAAATAATCTGTGAAAAGCTTTAAACATAAAGAAAACCCATGATAACAAATTTGAGAGCACGGGAATCTATGAATTATCATGCTCTGATTGTGTAAAGACATATATAGGACAAACTGGAAGGTCCTTTAAACAACGATTTAAAGAGCACATACCAACAGCTTCACAACTGACTAATCCAGCAAAAGTCGAGTCTAAGTTTACCGAACATATAATCCAAACATATCATAAGTACTCAGTCATCGAGGAAACAATGAAAATACTTCACCATTGTGAGAAAGGGAAACTTATGAACGCATTGGAGGAGTATGAAATATATAAATGAACAAAAGACAACAGTAGTTCACTATTAATTGAAAAATAAAAATTTGACTTGCATCTAATTTAAGACACAATCATAAAGCAATTAGATAGGAACTAAACCACCCCACCCCATGCCTACCACAGATGCGCAGGAAACCAACATTGACAGTACGAGTTGTGACAGTGGGCCTACTGCATCATGTTTTAAATGTTTAAAGAACTTGTGTGTTTGTTATGTGTCGTGTGTTCGTAATTTGTGATTATAAACTAAGACAACGGTAATACCCGCATAACACTTGAAAATGGCTGAATAGCCGAAACGGCCGTAGTGATATAACTACATACAAATATAGACTATTGTGACGGTAAGTCTTATTAATATATCTAATTAATATTACATTAAAACATCTTAGTATTCTTCAAAAATTCGTATCCAGAAACATTTAATTTAAACATAGAACTAGTTTCTCTTCTCAAATATTTAAATAACAAAATATCCTTTCATTACATCATCTCTATATGTAAAGTTTTAAACATAATTTTAAAAGAATTTCAAATATATACAAAGATGAAAGGGATTGTCGTATACAAAGTCAGACATCTCTTCCTAGCAGATATTTACTAAAGGAAGTATTGAACATTTTCATATATATAACACAGAACAACCATATATATATATATATATATATATATATATATTAATGACCCAAAACTATTGTCTCATTTACGGGGGAAATTTTTTTTTTTTTTTAATAGAATGGAGATATCTAAAATAAATAAGACGATGAACACTAACTATTGAGGACAATTAATTTTCAAGTGCAGTGGATAAACTCAAAATAGCCTAGCTTGACTTAAGAGGTAGCCTACCTAATTTCATTAAAAAAAAAAAAATCCACAATGCAAAGTCAATGATATGATTTCCTGTATAAATGAATGAATGTTATTTTTAAAGTGTCAGCTGTGTAGGAAATTTGTAATTATTTTATTTAAGGACAGGCATAAAAATGTAATTTGTATTTTTCATTTATATTGCTGAGAAATTATTATATATGTATTTTCTGCTATTATTACTTTTATTTAATGCATTATACTTTAGTATATTTATACAGCAATGAGGAGCTATGGACAAAATCAATTAACATTCTAGTTTATTAATTCATATTTACAACTTAAAAAAATTCTCCTTAATTTTAAAACAACTTTTAGATCTATTGATTAAACGATTAAACCAGTACAATAAACATTTAATAAACCTCTACAATGTTTAACTATTTGCTCATGTAAATATGTTGTAACACACACATAAACTTTACACTTTTTTTTCTTTACCTTTTCTCCATCAACTCCATTTTCTCCAGCGTCTCCTTTATCTCCAGTTAAACCGATTAAACCTCGTATTCCGTCTTCACCTTGTTCCCCTTTTGTTCCTGGAGCATATAGATTAAATCCAGGTTCTCCAATTACTCCCTTGTTACCTTTTGTGCCAGGGAAACCGGATACACCTCTGGACCCCACATCACCCGGCAGACCTGAAAATTTGTTTTATTGATTTAGCAAAACTTTTGTACTTTGCCTTAAATCAAACATATTTGAAGTAACATATGCTAACAATAGTCACTACGTGATATACAGTATAACAAAAGATATTGGGAATAAAAATAGGAAAATAATTTTTTAAACTGAATTTCTAGAAAGAGCAAATTATATACAGTTTCTACTTCCTACAGAATAACTGTAAGAGTAACTCACCAAAACGTTAAGTGACTATGTTTGACTCATTGATAATATATGTTGGTCGCTAAGTATACATAATATATCCATTGTAGGCCCTACGCATTAAAACATACATAAAAAATATTGAAACATACAAATTTTGAAGTCTGAATAAACAGAAGAAAATTGAATATTTGTTTAAACAATTTTTTATTTTGAACTATTTATGACTAAATGGTTTTATTTCATAATTTAAAATTTAAACTAATTCTAATTATATACGGTTTAAATCAGGAAATAAAAACATTGTTACCTGGGAAACCCATTTCGCCAGGATCACCACTCATTCCACTCTCTCCTTTGGATCCAGATAGTCCAATATTTCCTTGAGTTCCTTTTTTACCAATTAAACCTGCATGCCCTGTTTGTCCCTTCCTTCCTGGTAACCCAGGTAAGCCTTGCTCACCATCCTCTCCTTTTTGTCCAAATTCTCCAATATCTCCTGTCAAGCCCTTTAAATAAAATTAGGAACTGTATAGAAACTATTTAAAACTAATAGTTGATCAATTAAATAATGCAAAAACGTTCTCAAAGAAACACAAGAAATATTTTATGGATAGTTTGTTACAATATGTGGAATGATATTAATATGGTTTAATCGGATATTAGCCATCATTTGTGTTTATAAAATCTAATACACAACATTTTGAGACTATAAATTAACCCTTATTATCAAGTGTTAAACCTAGAGCATAAAAGAAACATCACCAACACAGCCTAGTAGCCTAGGGCTAGGGCTATGTTGAAAACTAAAACTAAATCTATAACCTAAAAGCCTAAACTAGGCATGATCAGTCAAAGCTAAGACTAAATACAAAAGTGATCAGATAAAGCCACCATACACAAAGGATGAGAAGCAAATAATTGGGTACTTGTGTGTTATACTAACCCTCCATTTTTATACACCAAACAGGAATTAATTAAAATATTATTATAATTTTATTATTATTATATTAGCCTACATTGTATATAATAACCTAATCTAACTGATTGGTGGTGATTCTTGTTACCACAAATAATTTAACCTACATTTTAAATACCAAAAAATTGAATAGGCCAGGTTATGTTACATATTTTTAAATTATATATTATTTTACAGTTTAATAGGGCACATAGCCTATTAGATTAGATTTTGTATCAACAGGAGACAGGCTTACCTTGGAAAGTATTGGTCCTTGGTATTATCTAATAGTATACAAGTAAGAAAACACACACACAAAACACTAAAAGTTCTGAAATATTTTGTAACACTGTTCATTTTCTCAATCAGTATAAAAATCAATACTGAATTATTTTAATCTGGGAGTGTTGAACCATACATATAAAAAAGCCTGTTGGGAAAGGGAAAAGGATTAAAGAATGATTCATTTAAGATTAAGGTTAGGGGGTTCTCTAGATTTTGAGCATTCATCAAAAGTGAAAACTTTGTGGATTGCTGCATGATGTGCAGTTGGTTTCTCCATATCCATGATCTTCACATCATGTCTGTGGCCATTCATCCTGGTGCTTAAGTTGTCTGTGGTTAGGCCAATATATTGAGCTGGGCAAAACCTTCACTGTAGTTGTTAGATGACTTTTTTTTGTAGATGTGATGACCATTACTTTTAAATTATTTTTTACTTGATGAACTATTGAAGTGTTTATGAAATAGTTAAGAACTTTAGTATGTTTGTGTGTGTTTTCTTACTTGTATATTAGGTAATACCAAGGACCAATACTTTCCAAGGTAAGCCTGTTTCCTCTCCATACAAAATCTAAATTGTATATTATAGATTTATAAAATTATTCAGTGTAAGACCAACATTAGTTAATAAATCAACAAAATAACAACACAAACTGTTATTAAATATGAACAATGATCCTCATAATGGTGCTGCAGGAGCACTGACCTATAATGGCACATGGTTTAGAGCCAATGAATGGCCGACCTTGAAAGGATTGCAGTAGAGGGAACGAAAGTAGCAGTTATGTTTTTTGTTTGTTATGGCAGTAGACAGATGACAGAATCTGAAAATAATCGCAAAAGAATGTTTCGAGTTTTGAAATTACAAAAAAGGGGGTCCGTATAGTACACAAGTACCACTGATTGTTAAAGGAACCAAGAGAAAGTTGTCTTCATTTATAAACTGTACTGATACATTTTAAAATTGGTTCAAAATTTTAAAGTTTCATTTAAGTTGATATTCTCTGTAAGTGTAATGAAATGTTTTATATGCCAAACATATTTCTAGTTTTTATTTAGTATGGTTTGAATAAAAGTTTTCCAAAAAGATAGATAGACACTATTTATAATATCATATGGGTTTCAAAAAAATTCTAATAGTACAAAGAGCAAAGAAAACATGACATATTATAGTTGTTATCAAACCCCTTTCATTCTACTTAACATGTAGTTTTACCCATTTACGCTTGTAGCCTTACTGGATTGTTATTAATTAGTTTACTAATATCAGTTACCTTATGGTGAAGCTGTGGAACAATCCTTGTTTTGATGTCCTTTTAATATTTTTTCACAGACATATGGAGACCATTCCAGCGAATAACGGTGCAGGGACTACGAATACAAACCCCCTCTCAAATACCGGGGACTCTTATCTTGTGACAGGATAACTAATCAGTTGAGGATCGAGCCACATCGAGAAAGGTCACCGACAACATATGTCGCCAGTTCATTTTAATCTTAAATGTTAATGATTGTGTGCTTAAGTGTTTGTGTAGTGTATTTTATGAGTACATTTTATAATGACTGATAAATAGTCAAAACGCATCATGTGAAAAATTACAAAAAAGACATCAAAACAAGGATTGTTTGACAGCTTCACCATAAGGTAACTGATATTAGTAAACTATGTAATTTTAAGAATTAAATGAACAATGAAACCATATAGTAAAACGAATGTTAGAGAAAAATTGCCTTATTTTGGGCCTTATTTGAATATGGTAAACTCAAACAAAAAATAAAATTTAAATGCTGAATTGAGTAGCATACATTAAATAGGTACTAAAGTTTCTATAAAAGAAGAGACAATTCTATAATGGATTGTTAAAATTTTTAAAGTCATAACTGGTAACATCAACTGTTTCTTTAAGAAAGGTGGAATGTATAATGTTTCACAAATTATCTTTTAAAAACTAATTGAAGGTCACTTACAGCCTTTCCTTTATTGCCAGAAATACCATCATAACCTCTATCACCTGCTTCTCCTTTCACTCCTCTGTAACCATGTTCCACTATACCATCATCTCCAGGGAGGCCAGGGACTCCATCCATTCCAGGAAGACCCGGGGATCCAGTTGGTCCAACAAAACCTATTAAACAATTGAAGAAGAATTTATCAATATATTATAACACTTTGGATCTTACTCAATTAAAACAGGCACACTCATCATAATATAGGTTTTAAATTATAGGTAATTAAATTAATTCAGCTTCTTCTAATTTGTGTGCGTAAAGGAATTAGATTGGGTCTGGAGAAGCGGACAATATACAATGCTGTGGTATGAGCACACACTGGGAATACTGGTCTAAATGATACTCTAACGGACACCCCATTAATGGACATAAAACTAATAGGAAATGTTTATTTGCTATTTTTAATAAAGTTAATTCTTGTCAAACTTGTTTATAAAAAAGTGAACTTTGATAAATAATAAAGCTATAATTGATCATTCAGGCTCTGTTTAGTATAAACATCTGGGGCATTGATGGAAATTACAGTGACAATTGGTACAGCCATTGAGTACTTTAAAGATAATTACAATTTTGTATGGTATAGGCGTACACAACCACTAATGTCCATAGTTAATATCTTTCAGTGGTTTTGAAATATATATATCTACATAAAACTAAATGTAGAATACAACCTTTGAAAAACCAGAATGAGAATAAAATCCAGCACTTAATAGTGGAGGCGTAATGATACAGTAGGTTACAAGATAATCATACAATGATCTATAATATTTTTTGTGGTTACCTTGTAAGTTAAATCAATCATAAATTTATTTGAGTCAGTAATTTTGAAAGGGCTGTATCAATAACCTCCATAATGTTATCATTACTTTACACTTGGCACTAACATAATTCTTACAAATAAACAGAAAAATAGTAGGCTTTAATGTTATGAAAATTGAGTTCTTAAGATTACCTGTAGAATTAAGAGTATCTCACAATGCCTCAAATTCCACACAAAAAATGTGCCGAACATATTACTAACAGAGCACATTATGGAATGGATTGTTATAAAAGAAGATGACTTCATTAAAATTTGTCCAAAGATTATTCTGGAAAAAAACATCCAGTTGGCCCACATCACCCAGACCTTATTAAAATACTAATCATAATTAGTAAACATGTTCTATATAAAAACATTTATTTAATCACTTCATATGCTTTTTTTTTAATGATTACAAGCAAGAGACATTTAGACTTACCTTCATCTCCTGAATCTCCCTTAGGTCCACTGAATGATGAATCTCCAGGAAAACCAGGCAATCCATCAAAGCCTTGATCTCCTCTCTCACCCTAAATAAAGATTTATATTATTTAACTGTTATCTATAATTGTGGCAATGTGAAAAATTACAATCTGTAATAGGTTTAAAATTCGCGGTTTTGTATGGGAGACAGTTTGTCTAAGTAATAAATTGTATTAAGTAAACTCATTGATAAAAGGAAAAAATAGATTTCCAAGACTAGAAGAGGAATGACTATGTTTAATTTTAATATAATTTAATTAATAACAAGTGTTTAATAATCTGTGTGAAAAGGCGAGGGTATGTGAACTGTTTGCAACAGCGAAATATAACAGCCCAACAAAGAACGGTTTCCTGTAATAAGAGCTCGTGGCAAGAATGGCAGTCTTAGTTCAGAGCTTGGAGATGAAGGTGGTGTTAAATTCCTTCTAAGTCGAGCAGTTGAAGAGGTCAGGCGTTTTCTGTTTTCAGAGCGGTTAGAAACTTTTGTAAAATGTAGTGCTAAAGTATAAAAAATCGGTTATTCAAGCATAGACATGTATTAGTGAACGATGTTTGCTTATAAATAGACTTTTTGTTTAATAAAAAGACTGAAAAACGCATATTTTATATAGGTGATGTAATATTTGCACGTGTTCAACAAAAACGAACAATGAACTTTCGAGATAGACATAAGTTTTTTATGAAAATAAAGAACTGTGTACTTTGTGCCAAAAGACGTTTTAAAAAGTATTATCGACGTGTGTGACCAAAATTATGTCAGCAAATCTCTCACCATGTGCAGACAATAGCCGGGTACCATCACAAAAGCCTACATCTCAACGAACAGGAGGACTGGATGAAAATTCAACAAAGGACCTGAACCCAGTGTTAAAGAACACTAAAAATATCAAGTATTGTTAAAACATTTATGATAACTATTTGTTCTATGTATTTATGTAAGATTTTATAATTTTTTGATAATTTTTAAATCACTATTTCATTGTTTTGAAATCAAAAATATTTCATGAGTTCAACATTTAGTTGAATAAAGTAAATTCAATATGAAAGATTTACAGATAATACTAAACTGTTTGTTTCACTAAATAATTTTCAGAAGTTGCAAATTAAAATTTAAAGTAGAGTCAAGATTTCTTTTGTCTGAAATTAAAACCTTCTTAAAAGGGAAATATAACAAAATTAAATAGGATGTATAATTTATAATTTTATATTTGAATTATTCATGTATGTGTATGATTTTATTTAATAAATGTTTTTTGTTAATATTTCAGTCAAAGTGTTCTCATTACAATACCAGATTTCACTGTGAGTACACTTTTAAAAGAACTTTCGACCCCAGAGATTATTTAAGTAATTAGATTCATTTCTTTTCTAAATTGATGTTAACACATCTGGCGCCCTAAACTGCTGTGCAAATTAGTTAAAACAAACTTTAAATTCATTTTTTATATTGTAATAACGAAATATAAGAACCCTTCAGGTTCATGTAATTTTGTTTTTTTTTTTAAATACCGTAGCTTCAATTATCTGTAAAGGCTCAAATATTAAAACATCACATAATTTATACCTAATATCATCCTAAAAGCATTTGAAGTGTGAAAAATACGATAAAGTAGTACCTGAAGAGTTATTTAATAAATTAACTAATTTAGTTCTATTCAATGCCACTAATGAATAGAAAAAATAATAATGATGGAAAAGCACTGGAGAATTACGAAACCATTGATGTTAAGAAGTCAAATTTTAATATTTAAATTTAATAATAATTACCATAGTCAAACCTCTTATTGTTAACAACTTTGGTTTATGCCCATTAACTAATAAAGATAGGGGAGTTTGTAACACATGAAATTCAACTCCATAAACCAACTTTGAACCTATAACCTGTAATGGTTCACTACTCCGAAATGCATTTGATTAGCACAAGCCTAAATGAATTGAACTATTCAGCACCCTCACATACAATCATCTAACACTAGTAGTCTGTCATTTTAGGTAACAGTTTGAAGAAATATATCAAGAACTGGATTTTTTATACAATACACATGTTTTGACAGATAGAGTAATAATATGTTTGTTGCTAGCAGATTATGAGTGTGTATCCTTGTAAACAATTTTTAAACTATTACAAAATTGTTTTTTGGTTTTAGTTTTTATAGAATAACTTGTTCAGATTTCATTTTATGGAATTACTTTACAAAAATTTATTCAGTATAAATTATATTAGTATTTTAGTATAAAGATTTAAAAAATATTAATAGAACTATCTAAATAAATAATTAAATATTTTAATTTTACATCAACAATGTAATACCGGAAAAAGGTTAATTTGAATTAAATATTTAAAATAGCGGGTAATCGTATTGGTGTAACATGAATCAAAAATGTGACTAATGCTTTTCAATGTTAAACAGAGTAAATTCATAATTAAAATAGATTTCCAAACATAAATAAATAATGATGTATAGCTTTTAAGATAATTTAATTATAGGAAGTTTTATAAATTGTGTTTTGTGAAATGATGTGTTTGGACACATTAATGAACCAAGTAGTATTTGAACAGAACGTTAGATAGATGTAGGTGGGACGATTATTGCTGAGGTAGAGAGATTTGGAGTTACCGGATATTGAAGAACCGCCATGTGATTTTCTCAGTCTTAGAGCAGAGTTTGGAAGTAATGGTTGTGTTAAGTCGTATTAAAAAATGTGATTCAAGATTTAACAAAAAGGTGTTAGACAAGGATTTAATGTTGTCAGATGTAATCTGCAACAAACTAATTCAATAACAGTAGTTTTGAACAGTATAGTGGAGTGTTTCTTAAAACAAAAAATGTAGCCTATTAAAAAATCGGATAAGGACTTGTATGACGTGTAACGTATTATGTAATAAGACAATAGCGGTATCTTGTGTTGATCAGTTGAATGATGGACAGTTTTAAGTGTAAAAGAGAACTAATAAAGTTGTTAGATAATTTTAAAATGCACTTTAGTGTGAACGATGAAAACGGATCTGGTGTGCATCGTTTTCAAAGAGCGGCTATGCGATTCTACACAGTTAGAAGCACGTGTACATCAAGTTGTAAAGTATCTACAAACTGGTAAAAATGTGTTATACAACACAAATATTGTAATTCCTGTATAATATAAAATATAATTTGTCTCGTGTTTGTTAAAGATAATTTCATTTTTTCATATAATTTGATATTTAAGATAAAGAATTTTTATATATAATCAAATCAATAAATGTTGATTGATTTAAATTTTATATTCAAATAAAAGTAAATTAATAGTTAAGTAACAGATATTTTGATCTGTTCTTCTTTTTTTTGTGTTTTAAATAAATAATTTTTGTTGCAACGTAATTTAAATTCATGTTCTTTAACAAAATATACACCTTCTTCAAAGGATAAATAAATATACTAAAATTCAGATAGGATGTTATTTATAATAAATTTATTTGATGTATTATTGATGATATATTTCATGTAATAATTTTGTTTGTTTTTTAATAAACTCATGTTAAAATTTCAAAAGCAAGCGTTCTCATTTCAAAAGACAAAAATCACTGTAAGTACACTTTTGAAAGAACTCACACCCGAGATCACAAATATTTAAAGTCAAATTTTTTTTCTTTTCAAAATTGATGTTAATTCATTTGGCGCCCATAAATGATTTAAATAACTATAATAAAAACTCTCAGTTTTTATATTATTACAATTATTGTCCAACTTTTGGAGTTGTTAATGAATAAAGTAGTTTACCCTTCAGGTCAATATTTAACAATAGTTACAACAAGGAATTAAGGATGGAGTTCCTCTGAGAAAATTACTCCAATTAAAATAAAATAAAAGAGTCTGTGTAATTAAAATTGTCAGAGATGATGTGATTTTTACTTTTATAAGAGCTAGATTTCCAAACATCGAAACTCAAGTCTTGCTGACCAAGTACTCCATCATGTCGCCTTGCTGGACTCTGCTCTAAGTATCAATATAACACAAATTTTGTATTAGTTTTATGTTACACCCTGGAACTAGCACAGACCCAGTACGGACCCACCTATTAGGCTATACCAAATTAGTAAACACGTTTTTTGCAATTCAACATTTCGCCTACTTACAATCATCCTAACACAATAAATAAAATACCGTTGGAAAGCTAATGCTCTGTAGATGTATAATCATGCAAAAAATTAATAAAAAATACCACAAAACATTATAAATAATTAAAAAATTGGTAAAGTGTGCATATTTTTGATACGTAATGTCAAAGATTTGCGCTGGAGGATTGTAAACAAAAAAGATGTCATTTTTCTCTAATATTCTCAAATTGATATTTCTGTTAAACAGATCTACCATAAAACTGTTCTATAGATTACATCTTTATCTTTCGATCTGTGCTTTCCAAATCTTTCTATGTGTTATTATTTCTATTATATAAAAATGAAACAAAATCAAGAATTTTTACACGCTAAAAATTACATTTTTTTCAAATCAACTTTTATCCTAGTAGATATTATTTTATCAAAATGTGTAATATATCATTGTAAAGGTGATGTTTCAATCTTTCATAATCGTGTATACTAAAATCCTTCTCACGAAAAGTAAAAATACAAGAATTCGATAAAGTTGCCAGCTATTCCACTAGATTCCCTCACTTGACGCGACCTCGTTTATATAGAGAAATGTGTACTCAGTGTTCATATAATTTTATGAAATGGTAATACTTGTTCAAATGCTACAAGTTGACAATATTATATAGTATCTTTCTTTCTATTTCGAACTACGAATTTGAAATTATTGAAAGTTATATAGTTTACAAGATATATCCATTCTACGAAGTAGTAACCAAACCGAACCAGACTCATTTTTCTTTTGATGCAGTTTACTAAATAGGAAATATCGATTACTTACATTGACATTTTGTAACTGATCTTTACACTAATAGGAAGATGAAGTTTAGATCTTTCAGTTGGTACAATCCATAACGTCATAGATTTATTTTAGATTAATCTTTCTCAACTTGAATTTACCATATTGTGCAGACTTGCTTTGTATACGAAATATGACATATTGTGACTAGGTCTTGAAACAATTCGAAATGTTTCTTATTTAAAACAATTCGGAACATATTCAGGAAAAATATATGAAGAACTGATATTTAAGGAATGCCGTTCAAACGAGGAGTGACTTACACAATATCTAGCGGACATTACAATCAACTCCAATTCCATATACAACCATCAACTGGTAGGCCTAGAAATGCAAAAGAAAATTGGATATTAAAATTATTTTCCGACATGTAAAGACAGTTCCCTCTGTCTCAAAATTATTCTAAATTAAACAGTTCATATAGGAAAATATCAAATAACCATGATTTGACCTCTGAATAGAAATATCCAAATTTTAAAATATCATTTAGAAACTCTAGTATGAGAATCATAGACAAGATACCGCAGAATTGCAAGAATTAAAAGAAAACAAGAATTTATCAGAAGAAACTAATATTTTTAATAGATACAAAAGGAATCTAATACATCAAAAGGTTGCTTGGAAAAACATATAGTATTCACGTGTAATTCAGTATAAATTAAAAACAAAACCCAGTCCCAAATAAACATGGCTGATTTTATACGTCTTCTTAGAATATCGAATCAACAGACACGCCCACTGTTGAAACTCACGTTCAAATTGGCAGAAGATATTCTAATAGGTCTGACATAGGATTTTCAATGCAATTTGTATTAATTAAAATATGTAAATTAGATAGTAATATTTCAATATACTAAAGGAGTTATTTGTTTGTTTATGAGTACAATTTAATTTATTTAGTGTCCTAGAGTCATATTATTCAACATTAAATGGTTAAAAAACCCAAAAGAATAACTAATAATTAATTATGACAAATATTACACTATGGTATTCAAATACAAACACACTAAAAACAACATGATTCAGAAGGCAGGAAACTCAAAGCTTGGAACTGCTATTGCTTCAAGATTGATAATTGTTGGAATTTTCATCTGGACCAGATCAGTTATATTTTTCTTCATGTAAAAGAAAAAAAATTAATAGTTGAATTAAATCTAGCCAACTAATCATCTCATCCAGTATCCCAGATTAATTAAAACCAGAAGAATATTTAAACAGTGCGGTTTAGTTACATAGTTTGCTTTATTCTACCTTCTGCAAAATACAAAAGAAAACTGTGAATGAAAATTTGAAAACCTATTGGTGAGATCAATCCATTTTTATATTCTATCTATGTATAGTTGAGAAAGACGATTACAAAGTCTGAATCAGGAAGACTTTCTACATCATAAGAGGAGTTAGTCTTGATAAATATAACATTTCAATTCGATATTGACAATTGAATTCCAAATTCAAACTCCTGACATTATAGACATTTTCACTAATGCACTTCTACATTTGTTCCTTTTCATATTGTAATTTCATTTACATAAAACATTTGGGACTTAGTCCAGTTTGTTAACTCATGAATAATTTTGTATGTGTTTCCATAAAAAAATGGAAAAAACCAGCACTAACCCGAAACCTCGAATTAGTAGTGTAATTATGATTTAAATTTTTTTTTTTTTTTAAAGTTTCTTATAAATATAGTAATGAATGAACTTCAATAATGATCGTAGTATATATATAGACTGAATAATTATTGATTTTATGAAATATGAACAAATATTGTGCATAATTGATCTCAATTAATAAAAAACTATTGATTAATATAACTTGTAAACAATATTCTAGGTTGATTTTGTTATTTGAATTTTGATATATATATATATATATATATACAATAATTATTAATATTGATAATAAACCAAGTTATTTAAAAAAAAAAAAAAAATCATTAATTAAAGTCTAAACATTGTAATCTAGTGCGTGGCTTGGTTTATTTCTGTTATTGTGAACTTATTTTGTTACATATTGTAACAAAATAGAGGGCTCCCAAAAGGTCAGTGCTTGGCAGGCCATAAATTGTGAAGAGTTGAAAGGGTCGACAGCTAGAAAAATGATTCTAAAGTCAGTCACAGACCCCAAGGAGTCAAGTAAAGCATTCTAAAGTTCAATGCCTTCAACCGAAATTATTTGAAAAGGACCAATGAAAGGAATTGCATCATTCTGAAGTAAAGTAAAAGATATAAAATAAGCCAATGAAGGCAGAGGATCGGAATAAACAGTTTAAAATTATAAATAAGGGTAGAAGAGAAGCGCAAGGGGTCTTTTTGGTTGTTCCGGAGAAAGTGTTTCTCTTAGTAGCAAAAAGAAAAATGTTGTGAAAGATTTAGCTGAAATTAAATAGTAACTGCTTTGTTTTGTACAAGTGTTTAATAATAATCTTCGAAGTAGAGTCGACGTCATAAAAGTGTGTGAGTAATAGCGTCGTTCTACTAGTGTTTGAACAGGAATAATCATGGAATAAATTAAAAAGTAATCGTCGTCACAAAAGTGTGTGAAAATAAAAGTGTTTGAAGAAAAGAAGATTCGTTGAAAATATTAAGGCAAATCAGTCCATTTTCTGGCCGTCTACGTGGGAACCACTTTCAAGGAACCGGAAACATTGGAACTGTAATAGAACTTCAGAGTCGATAAGTACAAATTAATGGACAATTTCAATTAATCAAACTGCCACCAAATTTTATTTTATATTTTAAGTAAATTATAGTCACCAAAGAACCTAACGAACCTGTAAAGAGAAAGTAAATTAAATTAATAAATAATAAATTTCAGTTAGCCGGAGTATTTTATCAACATAATTAAAAGTAAAAAAATAAAAATAAAAATTCCGATGCACCCTTATTTCTTTATTTTAGATTAAGACATTGTAGAATAAGTAACTTGTATTTAACTATATACTTAAAATAAGTAGTAGATTAAGATGTTAATTGTATAATTATTAAGTGCATCAAATTTGAACGATAATTGTTTTTTATTGTAAATGATTTTTTAAACTTTAATTTACAATTAAGAAAGAGTTAAAACCTACATGTTTCAAAGTTATTTATTTTAATAACATTGTCATGAATAACATGCATATAATAAGTTAAATTAAGATTTGTTATGGTGTTTATTTATTTATTATAATTTGTGTATAAAAATTATAATATCTGTATTATTGTTTGTAGAATTTATTGTTTTGAGTGAATGTTATTGTCAGACTTATCTAATACTGATGCTGTCTGGATAGGTTATGTTATATCTGCTCTAACCTTTTTAGCAAATTTCCATTTGTTTATATATTTAAAAAAATTATAAATTGATTTTTCTTTTTAGCAACTTTATCCACAAATCAGCCATTCTTTTGTAATGGACGTGGCAATTAGATGACTTTATAGTAGAAAAAAAATGGTAAAAATTATTCACTAGCAAATATTTTCTTTGCTGAGTCTAAAGGAATGAAGGTTATTTAACTGTATGCCAAATTTCATGTGGCATGATTGAATAGTCTAGGTATTATTAAATTTTAATTGGCTGTAACGGACGTGACAAGAAATTCACTTGTCTCCTGAGGTTCGGCAAGTCTTATAAAAAAATCTGTTAAGTATTTACAGTTAGGGTATAAAATAAAATATTACTTCATTGCTTAATATATAATCTTTATAACCATAATATCGAGTTTTTATTATTTCATTTCTGTTGAGAGAAAAAATGTTTCCTGTCATCACGGACGTGACATCGTTTTGTAACGGACGTGACACGTGTAGTGGAGGGTAGAAGAAATAAAATATATGAAAGAAATACTTTTTATTTATGAACTTAAGGATAATCCATAGTTAACTACACTAACTGTTACATGTTGTTTTGGCTAAACAAATGGAAAATAATTAAATTAAAGAAGTTATTCCAGTAGCCCAAAAATTCATATTTTATCAAATTTCCATAATAAGTCTGAGAAAGACACTAGGCCTATCTATATTTTGTTAAAGTTACAATAAGATATAGTTTCTCTAAAAACTAATATCACATGTGCAATCTTCAAATTGACTTGGAATTGTTGAAAAATATTCTTTTTTGCTACAGTCATCATTTAAACATGGACAAATTCTATCTTTACTCCTATTGGTTGAAATGATCAAAAACATTACAAATCTTTTATTGGCGAATAAGATTACATAAAAATATTTTTAAATGATCTCGAATTATGCAGCATAAAGATTTGTAATGATTTTGTTCATTTTGAATTATGCAGCATAATTTGATCTGTTTTTTTGCAAACACTTTTAACAAACTCTAACTTGCATAATTAATTAAAAGTGAATCCTCTTAACAATGTTTTCAAATATAGGGGTCAACAGAATCCTAGAAAAAAGCTTAATCGAATTTCATATTTTACAAATGTTTTCAATATTATTTTAAATTAACTTGATAAAAACCTTGTTTTGGATAGTATTTATAATAATGCACAAGTCTTCACAGTAATAATTATTAATTCATGAACAACATAATCCCAATCAACTCCCCTCGTTCCTTCCCTCTTTCATAATATAATAGGCATAAGGAAACATAATAAGTCAAAAACAAAACAAATTTAAAGGTATGGTAAACAAAAATTGATGAAAATGAATCCTTTTTGGATGTTTACAGTCCAACATGGTGGTAGGTCAACCACTTCAATATTCTTTATATTAATAGGCAAGCACAAAACTTGTCCTCCTTTTTTCTCAGCTTGTGTGCATCATAGGAGAAATTCGCGTATAGCATTAGAAAGGTAGTGTCCTGTAGATGAGCAGAAACCCATTATAATTTACATCGGCCCTCAGGGCTATGCTCCACAGGCCTTCAAAGTTTCAATGTTAATCTTATGGAAGAAAGGTAATTGATTGAATCATTATATTTTGACAGCTGTAGTCATAAAAATACTAGCAAAACATGAACAGATGTTTCAGACATATAAGAACGGTAATTGATTGAATCATTATATTTTGATAGCTGTTGTCATAACAAATGTTAGCAAAACATGAAGAACAGATTTTTCAGAAATATGAAATGGCAATAGGGACCGTGTAACCGAAGAATTATCCTTTGTAACCTAGATGGGTTTATATTAACAAAATATATTCCAAGTAAAGTTTTAAACGAAGTGTTAAGTGGTATTTGTTTTTTATATATAGTGCCTATTAATGACAATTTAAAGTGGAAATAAGTGTTTTTAGCTGTGAGAGATTTGGGCAGCTCATTTCAACATGAAAGTATTTAAACATTAGACAAACTTTACTCTAGCATATTAAAATGCATAAACCAAATCATGTTTTTAACCTATTTCATTAAGTTTATTTTTTGTGTACCTACATTTCATTATTAAGCAATATTTGTTTTATATCAGTTGCGCTAGGTCTAATTTGCATGAATTTGTTATTAAAATGCCTTTAAGACGCTCTTTAATGGGTCGTGTAGCAAGACATAAAAATAGAGTACGACATTATACACTTCGTCATAATATAAATAATGCAGATAATAATATGAGGGATGAATTTAAATCTGCTTTAAAATGTTTCCATCTAATTTTGAATTGGACTTATGAGTTTAAAGTGTAATTTTTGTAATGCTAAACATTTCGAATCAGAAGTTACCCAACACGAGACGACATTCACTTCATGCTGTCATAAAGGCAAAATTGTTTTACTGCCTTTAACTCAAAATGCATTTTTCAAAGCACTTTATGATGGTCTCAATTCTGTTGATCAGAATATCAAAAAAAGATCAATGAATTTCTTTTAAAACGTTCGTAATTACAATTCATCGTTTACAATGGTCAGCTCTGAGGCGAAAATCGCTGACACAACGTCACGTGGTGTGTACCATTTTAAAATGCATGACACATTCTATAACATAGCAGGTCCATTGACTTCGTCAAATGCACTAGTTTATGCAGTTATATTTCTATGACGTAGACAACGCACATAGATTACAGATTTAGTCAGCAATCAAATAATACATGCAATAGGAATTTTCTGCATGACATTGCTATTGAATTATAACGTGTAAATCCTTATGTACACTCCTTTAATACAATGAGAGATCACTGCAATATTCCTGGAAATCAAAGCAACGAGATGTGTTTGGTCATTAACGTAAATCGTGATTTAGATATCTGTCAATACAATGATGCAGTTTAAACAGATGTAGTTGTCATTTTCAGTACTGTTGATGGTGAGCCACCCTTTGAACGAAACATGATTGCGTTTTCAAAAGTAAATGGTACAGTACGTAATGTCTCTGTTTTAGATTCATCGCTTAATCCATTAGATTGTCCGATGTTTTTTCCAAAAAAATGAAGATACTGGGTGGCATGTTAATATGTCACACAACATACCAAGTACGTCCTCTTCGAGAGCGCCTAGAACTGAAGTTACCATGCTACAATATGCATGCTACAGACTTGCATTTCGATATGACTTTAGTCTCTTACACCACTCGCAAAAATTATTTTTGCAATGGTTAGTTGATATGTAAGTGCGTATAGAAGGCACCAGATTACATTTTATTCGGCAAAATCAATCAGCTTTACGTTCAGAGGTATATAACAATTTAACATAAATTTAAAAAGTCGGTCATCAGTGTAAACAAAAAACAAAATACCAACTAGATAAAAACTAATTCAGTTTATTGTCTAGTGATGTTTTACTGTTATACATGTTATAATTTACAATTATAACTCATTTACCTGAAAACCTTGACCACCTGGTGGTCCAATATCACCTGCAGATCCACGTTCTCCTCTATTTCCCTTTTCTCCTCTCCATCCTTCTAAACCAGAAGGCCCTGGTGGTCCGTCTAGACCTGAAATTTATTATAAAAGTATTTATTAGTTATTGTATTAGAAGACAAAAATTTATATTACTTGTTTAAATTAGCAAAATAAAAGCTGCCTAACAAATAAATTATGAAATTTTATGGAGCCCATTAAGTTTTGTATAAATCCTAAAGGAATGATAAATTGAACAAAATGTAATAAATTGTGGGTTTAACATTGTTATTATCATGCCAGGTTACAATTTTATAATCAGTCCATGTCTTAAAATATCCCAACATAACAAACTTTACTAAAATTGGTTCATCAGTTTGATTATTATGGAAATCCATTATGCACATGTACAATACACAGACAGACAGTATTGAAAACTTTTTTTTTTACTGACAATAAATATTTAAAAAAATTTGAAAAGTCATATTTTTTCATGATTCCATTCCTATCTTTATACTAAATATAATAAGTGTGAAAATAATAATAAAAGTTATTAAATAAAAACACAATCAATCAAATTTAGATGATAAAAATGTATTCTTTTTTAAATAAATATGTTTTCCATCTTATGCAAATACACAACTTAATTTCCTAATCAAATACACACAAACACACACACACACACACAAATACAATTTTATATACCCCTCCACACAAACTATTCTATATGAAATTTGTTAAAAAAAATCTGATGTATTTGAAAAATATCCTCCAGAAACGATAAGGTGCAGGAGGTGTGGAGGAGAAGGGTATATTCATGTAAACAGATCAATATATTCTCTCTTCCAGAGAATGTTAGTCAGTGAAAATCGGCCTGTGAGTAGAGAGTGTACACAGTACCAACTGAATTTTCATTTTCAGTGAAATTACGGAACTACTTGATGACCTGTTTTGCATCAAATTTGTTTCATATATTACATTTTTACACTAAGCTTACCAATACTAAATAGAAACCATTAGCATGCTTTTGACGACAATACAACAGGCATTATATAAATTAAGATGGCTTGAAATAGTTACATGTTGGGGGAGAGTGATTCGTGTTCTGGTAACCCCTCAATTGGCATAGTAGAGAGTGTTCCAAAAATTTGTGGAGAATCAAAATGATGGAGCAGAAACAACTACAGTAAATAATAACTCACATGTAACATATAATTTCACAAATCAACATATATTATGAGCATCCACAGACAACTCTGATATAAAATTTACAAAATTCCACTTAAGTACAAAGAATGTGGGGAAGGAATGCAAGGAAGGGAGACAGATCATGGACTACCTGAGAAGATAAATGACCTGACAGGATGTGAGACAATGGGTTTTAACAAAGGAGATGGGTTAAACACTTATTCATTGCGGTTGGAAGCATGGGCATTAAGAATAGATCTGTTGATTTCTAAAACCTCTAAATAATTTAATTTTCTACTTTTTTGTTCAAGTAATACTGTAGGATACAATTAATAGGTAATAATAATAGCTATAGAGTAGAATGTTTAATAACAAATAAAAATTATGTAAAAAATTGGTTTCTATTGTAGTAGTAATCTAGGGAAGTTGATAGTTAATAATAAAGACAAAAGAAAGTTATTAGATAATTATGGTGTGTACAAAGTAAATTGTAATGATTGTAATAAGGAATACATAGGTTAACCCTAGAAAGCTAAACTATGGTAAAAATTATGTTTTGCCTAGTTTCCTCGCCTTAACCTGCGTCAATGGACTCGCCCGTCCAGTTTCATGTCATACTGGGGCCTCTCAGTCAGTCAGTGTTTGGCGCGTTTCGGTGCAGTTTGTCAATTTAGTTCCGCTGTTAGTCGCTCGTAATTTTATGATAGTTTAGCTTTAACGTTTGGATTTTTCCGTTAACCGTTTTGTTTTGATGGCCCTCAAACTATGGTTTCTTACAAGGTGAAAAGTTCAAAAATTATTTTGCTACTATCTACTTGCCACGAAAAGCCTGTAATCGATCAAGTCTCCAAGAAACCTCAAGTAATCGTGACCTACAATGCCACAAAAGCGGCAGTTGATACGATGGACCAAATGTGTCACCAAATGTCGTGCAGCCGTAAGACTAAAAGGTGGCCTTTGTGCGTATTTTATGGCATGCTTAATATTATTCTTGTAAATTCATGTCATTTACATCACTAATGTTGTGAAAAGCGGCCAGAAACCACTGTCAAGAAGGAAGTTTGCCATGCAAATACACCAGAGCCTTATCGAGCCATGGCTTCAACAGCGGTTGCAGTACCCAACTTTGACTCGTAAACTCCGCCAATCTATTGCTGATATCTTGAAAGTTCTGGTGCCAGGCAGGGCCCATGACCTTCCTCAAAACCTACCACGAACAATTTGTGGGATTTGCCCGTCAGTCAAGAGAAGGTTGATAACAGTATACTGCTGCTGCTGCAACAAACCAATTTGCGCTGAGCATCGCGGAAAGTGCTGTGTCGACTGCGTCGAAGACTTGTAAATGCGTAAATTTGGCGCAAACATGTTTTTAGTGATAGGTTTTGACTATGTGTATTCATTAAAATTCAATTTTATAACCAGAAGTATTTTTTATTAATTTTTTTTAACCTGTCGTGAAATTTACGATAGTTTAGCTTTAATGTAACTTTTGAACAGATTAGCTTTCTAGGGTTAAACAGATATATCAATTAAAACTAGAATTAAAGAACATGTACATTCAGTGGCGGACTGAAAAGGTTTGGGTTCTTCACCGAAATCGTTCCAAAAACAAAAAAATTTAAAACATAAAATTTTAGTTAACCCTAGAAGCTGCACCAACCCGCTCAGCCGGTCGATTTTTAATGCATGGTCTAGTCTAACGACCGGAAAACATGTATTTTGCAATTCAACATTACGCCCACTTAGAATCGTCCTATCGCAATAACTAAAATACCGTTGGAAAGCGAATGTTCCGTAGATGCATAATCATGCAAAAAAACCACAAAAGTTATAAATAATATCCAAAAATTGCTGAAGTTCGCATATTTTAATTGGTTTGTAATAAAAGTGACACGAATTTGGTTAAAAATACAATTTATAATGAACGACCACATGTTGGTGGTAGTAAGATAAGTTTCGGTCTTAAACGACGAATAGAAAAACTGAGTGTTCTCTATAAATGATGTATGTTGTATGTTAGACAATATTCAAACATTGAACTAGTAATAGTGACTATAGACAATCTAAACTTGAAATGGTGTGTGTAATAGGGCCCAGACATTTATCTCTCATGTGCTTCTATGGCTACGATATAAGTGATATGTGCGTTGTTGATACAATAGAAATAACTACGTATGTAATAAAAGACACAGGATATATCCTGTATGTATTAGTTTTAGTGTTAGTGAATTTATTAAAAGATTTCAGTATTTTTTTTTATTTACAATATTTCATGAGAACATGAATGTCTGTAGTTTTCTATTTGTTTTTGTACTTCATAAATATAAAAATAATTGATTTGAGAGCATATTGATAACAGTCATAACTAGGCCTAAAATTTATATATTTTTAATTCTTATTTTTACTTTATTTTCAAGCTTGAACAGGATATGAGTTTGAAATATTTCAATTCAACTAGGCCCAAACTTATAATCCTGAAACATAAGAGAAATGATAAAGTCTCTTTGCTGAAAGTTTTAGTTTGCTAAATTGATGTTTTGTTAATTACTAAGTAATTGTTAGTTTAAGAATTTTTGAATTTATTAAGTGTAGAATCTTCTAATATATATGTTCTTGTTTTTGGCTCATTAAATATGATGTTTGATTAAAAGTAAAAAAACACTTCTACATTCCAATCCAGTATTCCATCAAGTACTCTGTTTCAAAAGAATTCACGACCCTTTAAAATTAATATTCAAAATTTTAATTTGGCAATTATGCACTTGCCATGGCGCCCAACATTTTATTAGCTTCTCCCCTTTTAGTAAATTATCACAATTAATTGTCACACAAAGTTGGGCAATTTGTTGTTTTAAGTAAATTTCACCCCCACGTTTTCTAAATATTACAATTTTATTGTCGCACGACGTGTGGCAATTGGTAACAAAGTAACTTCCCCTATTTTAAAATTATTACAAATCAAGTGTGTTTTTTAAAATAATTTGTGCTCTCATAAATTTCACAATTTTAAATAGATTCTGCAAAATAACTCTTTTAAATGATAATCCCTGAGAGTGAGTTTTAAAATTAAAGCAATAAGAGAAAAAAAGAGCTAGTTTTGATTAAACAATAAAAGTAATAAAGGAATTAAAGTAATTCCTAACATCTAAGAATAAATACTAAAGACAGTATTTCATTCTTGAGGCATTGTGGTGTTTGGTATAATAAGGACGTTAATAAATAATTTATCAAGCAGTTCCCCAAAGGTGGGACTTGAATAAAATTAAGGGTTTATTGGAATTGTACAGCATTAAGTTCAATTTCCCATTTACAACATTCTGTTGTGAATAATGTCAAAGGAAGAAAAGGGTTAAAGCAAACACCACATTGTTTCAGTATGTAGGGGGGGGGGAATCAAGGGACTATATCCCCCTGAAATTTCCGATGAATAGTATATTCTTCTCTCAGAGTAGCTTGATTGAAAACTTTACATATTCAGTAATTATTTAGGATGTAGCAATGCGATTGTAAAGCTGCATGAGGTGCTGTCGGCCGATGAACTCCGAAGATACCCAAACATTAGCGACCAGCTACCCACAATGCACTACGCCTACTCTATGTTGCTTGTTCCTTCTGTCTAGACTTGAAGAGTGTACATTTTTAGTTCTTTGATCTTAAACAGAATTAGATATACTTTGATCTTATATAGAATAGGGTGTACGTCTAGACTTGATGAGTTAAGCTAGCAACATATTTTGTTTTTGGTTGAATAAATTAAAAAGGACCAAATTTGAAAGTAAAATGAGTAATGGCAAATGATCAGAGAAATTTATTGAATGTATTATAATAATTAGAATGATTATAAACTTTAAAATTTAAAAAGTTCAGTATAAACATTTTGAATACAAAGAAGCCAAGGGATTGATTTTTGCCGCCGACTGTAGTTACTTTAGACTAGATTGAACCTTCAAGGCGAGTGAACGTCGGCCGGACAGTCGTGTCCATTCTCGGACAAGGAAAAAGTAGATAGAAAAGAGTTTTCTTTAATCGTTATGTACTGTTTTAGTAAAAAATGTTAAGTGATAAATTATTCAATTATGTTTGAGTCTAGAACGAACATTGAGTCTAGATAGAACTTAAAAAAGTGTAAGCGTGTCGCTTATGTAATTGTGTTCGATTTTGAACAAAGACAATGTATACTAAAAGTGTTTTATATAATAAAAATGAACTGTTTTTGATAAATAATGTAATATGATAAGGATTTGATCACGTTTGAATTGATTATGAACGTTTAAAATAAAAATATTTGACATATTAAGTTTTTCAAATTCAGCAAATGTAAGTTACCCGGAAAGTACAGATGTAAAGACTAAATTTTATTTGTGTTTTATCTAGAATAGAACAATTTGAACATTTAATTATTCTTGTCACTAAATGAACAATTGATGTGTTTTTGTTAATAAGAAGTGTGGATTTAAAACATTAACTTTCAAGAACGGTTGGAGTGATTGTGATGAAACGACGTCACACAGCTGCAATGAGGAAAGGAAGTGATTTTTAATAAAGAGTTTATTTTAAACAAAAACACGTGTTTGGTAAAGCAAGTATAAACAGAAATTTATGTATAATGAGAATATAATTTTTAATAATTTATAAATTTGTTTAATATTTGAATTTTAAACTAGTTATTTGTTTGATGTCTTATAATATACGAAGTAGTATATTGTGTTTTAAAGTAATGTTAAGATGTTAAAGCTTTTAAGAGATTAATTATTTAAATTTTATTTCATTTTATTAAATATATACTTTCATGGTAATTTAAAAATAATATAAATAATTTTTTATTTTTTTTTTAATAAAAAGCATTTTAAAATTCATTTTAGATAATAAGTTGCAACTAAAGTTTAAATTCAATAAAATAAAATTTTCCATTCTGATAATTTTTGAATAAAATAGAATATATGTATAGGATGTATTAATATAAAATATTATTCTTAGGAATTTGATTTGATATATTATGTGTTCACATATTCTAATATTATGATTTAATAAAATTATGTGCATTTCAGAATAAAAAGACTTCTATTCTTTCATCCTATGTTCTATTCAGTACACTTTTTCTAAAGAATTCACGACCCAAGAGATATTAGTATTTACTTTCAGAGTTATAAATTTTAAATTCTTATTTTTATTTATTTTTTGTAATCAAAGCATTAAAAATGGCGCCCAACTTAACTAGATTAAAAAATTACAAAACTAGAGTCACTATGTTTATTAAATTGTTTCAATTGTCACACATCGTGTGACAATTTTTATAAAGTCATTCCCCTTAATTTTCTATTATTACAGACTCCAGTTTGATTGAATGAATGTTGATATTTTTATGTGAGTGTTGTTTAATATGATTTATATAATCTAAAATATCTTAAGAAGAGACAGACAAATTTGTTTGGATTTTTTACAAACAGTTCACAGAGTAAAAAAAAAACTAAAAGAAAATAAGTTAAGAACAAAAAAAGTGATGTTACAATGCAGCATTCAACTCCTTCTGAACTTGCCGTTGTCGATGTAAGTGTCAACTAATAGAATATTGGATTATTTCCTACTTCCACTGTAAAATACTCAGATGAGGATAAATATAATTTTATTAATAAACCTGGACTCCAAGTGTAAGATACAATTTTCCTCCTGGGGATAGAAACTTAAAATTTCAATTCACGTGGCTTTCAGAATACCAATGTATAGCATATTCTGACTTTAAAAAAGGTGGTTCTTGTAAGTTTGCATGGTATTTGCATTTCAGTTTGAATCAGGACAGGCGCTCTCATGTTAAATTAGGATCCCTAGTCAATAGCCCCTTCAAAATGGAAAAATGTTAGAGAAAATTTTAAAGAGCATGAAAAAAGGTATATTTATCATATTAGAGGTAGCTTGTAATATTGTACATTTCTAAATTTGAATTTAGCGCAAAGCGCAAGAATCTTGAACTTGCTCGTAATTGGTTGAGATGAAAAAAAGAAAAGGGACGTGAGCTAGAACAAATAGTTCGTCTAATTACCATTAATAACTTGAAAGAGACAAAATTTCAAAACAATGTGAATAATAAAAAATAGTCAGAGAAATGTATCCTATGTATAGTGTGATAATTTAAAAATGAGCCTGCCGGGGCAGAATTTAAGATTAATTTGAAAGTTACTTTTGTTCATTAAAAAATGCCACACGTTGAGCGACATTTGTGATAATTTAAAAATGAGCCTTTTGTATATTATTTAATAGTGAAGCTATTTTAAGAATGAAAATTATCTGAACTTGTAGATTTTTACGTTATGTTTTTTATTGAATTTTATTATTAATTTATGAATTTATTAATTTGCTCGACTTAAGGGCGCCAGGTAGCCTTAGCTTACCAATTTTGAAAAAGAAAGAAAAATGAGTTTAATCATTTTTTAAAATCTCTGGGGTCGCAAGCTCTTTTTACGGTGTACTTACAGTGATTTCTGGAATAGAAATGAATACACTTGCAGCTGAAATTTTGACATAAACATTTATTAAACATAAAACACATAAAATTCATGTAACAGAAATAAAAAAAAAAGAAAAATTTATATAAGACATCTTACATCCTATCAATATTATTATCATTGCTTTGATCTTCAAAGAAAAAGAATCTAATCAAATTATATTAATAACTTTAAGTTATTTAGTTGCAACTCTAAAAAATAATGAAAAAGGATTTTACTTTACTTCTCATAGTAAATATATTAATTAGAAAAAATATAATTTTTAATGAAATTGAGAATTAATTAATTAATTATAAAAAGTAACTTCTTTAAAAATACTTTAAGACTCCACAACAAAAACATTGAATCTTATTAATGAAATACATAATTTTATGATATCAAATATATATCTTGAAAGTATATAAAAAAGTCTAAATTGTTCAAAGTACATATATATGGTTAAATAATGAAAGTCTAAACGTGTTATACCAAATCACGTTATATTCTTTATTTAAAAAACACTTTTCCTCGAAGGATGATTCGTATCTTTCCATGTGACTGCGTGCTAATTATAGAGATGCTTTGTCCACTATCAACGAATTGTCTTTTGTTCATAGCTCACGAGATTTATTTTTATTTTGTTGTACCTGTATTAGAACCCATTATTAATGTCTTATTATAACTTTAATTGTTCCATATATCTTATAGAAAAGTTCTTTGTCGAGAATTCGAAAATCACGTGGCAGCGATTGCACAACATAACTAAAAATTGCAAGTTATCACGCTTTTTCATTTAAAAGTTTATTTATTGAAAACAATATTGTCTTAGCACTTCCAAAATTGTTAGTACACCATGTCTTTTACGAATTTAAAACTTCTGAACACATTTTTTATTGTTCGAACATACACTCGGAGAACTACCATTCGTAGGTCTTAGAGCAACTAGCCCCAAACGATGACTGATCTAACCACCTTTACCGCTGGACTCTGACTGCCTGTTGCCATGAGGCAAAATCCTACTTTTAGCTGCCTTCCTTCCGGCGCTGTTAGTTAATTTCACATACTCCCCACAAAACACAAACAATTTACATATTCTATTTATAAAAAACAAATTATACTAAAATTGACATGATTACATATTTGGTTTTCTTGAAAATCTATTTTTCTTTTATTAATGAAGTTATTAAATAAATTTATGATTTGAACAGCCTGTTTTCGGCGCTAAACCGCGGATTTTAAATCTATTATAAATTATGATTTTTCACATCACCACAATAGATATAATTAGAATTAGTGTAAACCTAAATAATAAGAAGTGAAAACGTAATTAATTTGTAGACAAAGGCAAGACGCTTGTTGCCAAGCCAAGAGAACGGTTTGGATTGCATCAGTCAGTCGATGGACAGTGCTTAGCTGGTTAGGTCGTTTTAGATTTTGAGTTGGGACAAAGAAACAAAGTAAAAATGTGAACATGTAAAGTGTTAATAAAGACAAAGACGAATTGTTCGTTAAAGAACGTGATTTATAGAGTGGAGTGCATAAAACAATTTCATTAAGAAATTGCAAACGACAATTGATTGGCTACAGAACTAACGATATGAAGCCATGTGCTTTTTACAGTCACTTGTGTTTTCAGCAAATGACTTAGCAAAATAAAAGAGTGCTTTGGAAACTATAAACTAAATCTAACATTAATATAGTATGATGTGTTTGACCTAATATGTGAACTTTTATAAAAAAGCTGTGGGAACAAATGATTGCACGTGTTGCGGTAAAAGATGATGCAATTGTAATACATAGACAAAACCGTTGTGCTTTAAGAAAAAGTAGAACAGTTTAAGTTAAGACATTAATAATTATTTTGTTACATGAACAATGAAAATAGACTTTGTGAATAAGAAAAGTGAATTGAAAACGTCGACATGGAACAATGGACAGAGGGACTTCCACGAGTCAATATGGAGGTCCGGCGAGCGAAGCGAATCATCTTCGAGGAAATGTGCTTTTAACTAAAAATAACGTGATTGGTATCCACGTCAAGACTTTCATATCTAAAATTATGTTTGTGTCTGAAATGGTTTAGACATTTCAATGTTAGGCAATAAGTTTGATTTGGCAAATTATGTTTTGATATATAAGACTATGTCTTGTATTTTAAATTATGGAAAAATATTAAAATAAAGTATTTTTCTAATAACTAAATTAATGAAACTTGATCTATTTTCAAAGAATATAATTCATAGCTATATAAGATTCATTTAAATAAACTAAAAATCTATTAAATTTCTTAGTTGCAACTAAAAAATAAATTCATTAATTAAAGTTAACTTGATTTTTCTATATTTTTATTATTTGAATGATCAAATAAATTGTTAGGATGTACTGAAATAAGATATTGCATATAGATGCTCCATTTTTTATGTATTTTCTATGTTGATGTTTTTTAAATGTGTCTAATAAATATTATGTGCTATTTCAGAACAAAAAAGGACTATTATTCTTTTACTCTAATATCCTACTGAGTACACTGTTAAAGAATTCACTACCCTTGAGAATTTTAATTTATTATCTTTAAATTCTAAACTTTAAAAAACTTAAATTTTAAATTTCTTAATTTTTATAATTATTTAATTTTATTTTTGTAATAGACAAATTACAAATGGCACCCAACTTGTATCACACATAGTTTCTTTGATATAAAAATCTAAACTCGTCTTTTTTGAATTATTACAAGCTTATCATTACAAAATTTTGTTTCGGTCTATGAAAATAAAACAGAGAACATTCACATTTACCTTGATTCCCAATTGAAAGAACAGATAAGTGAAAAACTGACCACCTGTATAAACACAGTTTTATTTTGTGGAAGATAGGGCTTGGCCTTTAAGTAGGGATCATTGTTCAGTTTTACTAGATGATGGTAACTTCACAGCTCTACTTAGATTCACAGTAGAAATGTAACACATAAAAAAGTGTTAATTTAAATTGAATAGTAAAAGTAACTGGGAATCGTATAAAATTAATTTGGGAGGGGGTAAAATGAGTCAAAAACATGACTTGTAATAATAATTTAAAGTAAGGGAAATTAAATTAACTAGATTTCCAAACTATAGTAAATAACAATGTATAAAATATTAGCTGTAATTAATAAATTAATTAAATAGGTTGTGTGTGTAATAAAATTAATCAAAAGAAGTTGTTGTCATGTAAGAAATATGAACAGTGTATGCAAGAGTTGCGAGAGACATTTATCGCAAACACAGCGGGAATTTTGTAGGCGTCCGTGTAAAAGAATCTGTGAACCCTGGACCAACTGGATATAGAAATTCACCATGCATTTTGTTCAGTCTTAAGTCAGCGGTTGGAGCCGTAAGATGATTGTCTAGTAACGAGCTAGTGGAGTAAGGTTGTGTGAAAAGTAGAGTCTTAGTGTAGTCTAAAGTTTGATTCAATTGTGAAGTTTTAAGACAATAACTTGTACCAAACTAATCAAAATGAAGAGTAATCTGAACAGTACAGTCGAGTGTGTTAAAATGATTAGATTGATTTGAACAGACAAAGTGTTTATTAAAAATACCGTGTTGCAAATTAGGACAATAGACGGTCGCATGTGCAATATTAAAACGGTCGAATGATGAACATTCATAAAGTGTAAAAAATGAACTAATTACGCTTATAGACATTCTTAATACAAATATGCAAAGTGTGATTGAAGTAGTTTCAACGGACCTTGTTCTACGCGGACTGAACAAAGGAACTATCACTGATGCCCACGTTTCATACACCATGTGACAATGTGAAAAATTAGAGTTTGTTGTAGGTTTGAAAAGACGCGGGTGAATAATAGCAGATAGGCTGTTTAAATCATATTTTGTATTTAGTAAATTCATTTATAAGAGAAAAATAGATTTTCAAAACAACAGAATAAATAATCATGTTAAATGTTAATATAATATGTTTAATTAATAGTATATGTAAATTTTTGTGTTTTACGGGGAGTGTGTAAGATTTGAAAACAGTGGCCGGAAGGAACGCTTTCGAAAGTAAGATATGCCTCATGGCAACAGCAGTCTCAGTCCAGCGCTAGTAGGTGAAAGACGTGTTTTGTAGTCAGGGAAACTTTTTTGAAATGTAGTTTAAGCGTTTAAAAAACAGTCTTGAATTGGGAGGTTACTATGATAGACAATTAATAGTGATGAGTAGTTTTCCATGAATAAATTTTTTAACAAAAAAGCAGGAAAACGCGTTAAGTTGAGTATAGTTATGCAGTGTAATGCACATGCTTTTTGAAATTTAGACAATGAACGATTATATTCATTTGTTAGTAAAAATGAACTTTTGAGATTACGACCTCGACATCTTTAAAAGAAAATAGTTACATTTCAACAGTGTTCATCTACTACAATTGTGAGATCAGCTATGATGCAACTACATGGACAATGAACTTCGACAGTCTTACGAACGAACGTGTATCACAGGTTTTATTGTTTCATATAAACTCTTTATGATATGTGATTGGTATTTTTTTGAATTGTTTATGTAATAGATATGAATTTCATTTATTTCATAAAATATTTTGTGTGAGTCCAAATATCATTTAAATGAAGAACGAAGTTAAATTTTATTTTATACATTTCTTGTATCGATTTCAAAAGAATAAGTAAAGTACTTACATTTAAACTCTTAAATTCAATTAATGGACTAAATACTTGCAAGTTTGATTTTTTAATAAAAGAATTTCAAATTAAAATTAAAATTTTTAAAGTTAAATATATGATCAATCTTTTTCAGAATTGATAAAATTTATAAAGTAACAAGACTTTACGAAGCATTTATGTTTATCATAATTGTGTGTAATCAATGTATGTTAATATTTTGTTTTTGATTCATGTTAAAACTAATTGCCAAAATGTTTAATAAACCTTTATGTTAAAATTTCAGCTACAAGTGTTTTCATTACTTACCAAAATTCACTGTGGAGTACACTTTTAAAAGAGCTTACGACCCCTGAGATTATAAATTCAGTAAATTCATTTTTTATATGTTAAATATGACTACAAAGTCTGGCGCCCATAATTATAAAATAATAAACTCATAAATTCACCATTTCTTTAAATAAAATAAAAAAGTAAGAACTCTTCAAGTTCAAAATAATTTCTCTTTTTGAAACAAACATTTTTAAATTATTACAACCACTACGGCGTAATGGGTTTTGCGACAACGGTCTGGTAAAAATGTGTTATTTAACACAAAGAACTTAATTTATGTATTATGTGAAATTTAATATGTTTTATGCTCTAAAATTTATAATGTGATACCTTAGTAATTACATTTTCTAGAATGAATAAATAATAAATGTCTATTGACATATTTCTTTTTCTCTAAAGTAAAATAATTTCAATATTAAGTAACAGATGTTTTAATCTGTTTGTTTAATAAATATTTTTGTTGCAACGTTAAGTTAAGTTCAAAACTTTAAAAATAAAAATCCTTCTTCAAAGGAAATAAAAAATAAACTGGATAGGATGTTAGTTTTAGTTAATTTGGTTGATATTTTTGTTATAACCAATGTCATGTATTAATATTACTTTAATAAATTCATGTTAAAATTTCAGTCTCAAGAGTTTCTCACTCACAACCAGAAATCACAGTAAGTACCCTTAAAAAAGAGCCTACACCCTGAGGATTAAAATAATTAAATTCATAAATTCAATTAAACTTTTAACTTTCCAAAATTGGTAAGCTAACGCTACCTGGCGCCCATAAGCTGAGCAAATTATTATCTTCTCTTTTTAAAAATAAATTAAATTTAAATTACCTCCCTTTTTTAAATATTTACAGAAACCGGTGATCACATTATAAAAAATCATTTATTGGTAGCAGGAACAAACGCAACCTACACAAGTCCACGGATACAGAATGAAACAATTGAAATATCTGGCAGCTTAGTAACAAATAATCTGATCGACAAAAATAAGAGATCATAACTTTTCAGTGTTTTGGCAGACGAAACAACGGACATTTCTGGAATTGACCAAATGACTTTGTGTACCTAATACATTGACACATATGAAGACAAATACATAATTCATGAAGATTTTCTCATACCAGTGTATGACCGGGGTTTTTCTCTAGCGAATGTTATAAGACAAAACATACATCAACTTGGATTAGATGAAACCAAGATTCATGGGTTAGGTTTTGATCGTGCTGCCAATATGAGCAGAATTTTTAATGTATGTGCAGCTAAAATACAAGAATCAAATCCCTATGCTAGCTATGTTCACTGTGCTAATCATTCATTGAATTTAGCTATAAGTCATGCTTGCACAGTTCCTCAAATAAAAAAACTCCCTAGGAACTTTGAACAAAGTTTTTTTTTCGATCATCAGCAAAGCAAGAGTTCATCAACAAAGTTCTTGAACTAGATGCAACAGTCAGAAGAACCAGGCTTATAAAGTTTTGTTAGACATGTTGGATCAAGAGGCTCGATGATGTTGAATTGTTTAATGAGCTTTTCTTTTTGATTGTTGAGTTCCTGAAAGAAATACAAGAATGCATTTAAGTTCAAGTATCAACCCAGGCAATTTCATTTCTTCTTATTTTAGAAAAATCTGTGTTCATGGCTTCTATGATAGTAGTTCATACAGTTTTTAATCTATGTTTTGGATTAGTCAACCTTTTATAGGGTAAGCAAACTGATTTTAAACGCTGTATTAAACATTGTGGAGACCTAAAGAAAGAGCTTTGTGATTTTCGTAACATGTTTTCAGATGTCTTGAAAGAAATAGAAGCTACAGCTGAACAAATTGGAAATAAAATTGATACTCCTAGAGTTGTTGGGAAGCAATCCTGTAGGTCTATATAGATACAAACAAACCAGAATACTACTACTGAGTAACAGTTTTTTCTCCATTTATTGACTATTATATTAGTCAACTGGATGAAAGATTCTTAAATCATAAAGAATTCCTGAGTACAATACAAACGCTTCTGCCTCAGATATTGGAAACTTGTAAATATATAAAAAATAAAGGGGTTGACTTTACTTATTGAATTGAATCTAAAAATCTTAAATTAGTACTTTTTAATATTAAGAATTTATTTAAAGAAAATTTGCTCAGCTCTAAGGGCGCCAGGTAACGTTAGCTTACCAATTTTGAAAAGTTAAAAGTGAATTACTATTACATAAAAATCTCTCAGGGTCGTAGATACTTTTAAAAGTGTACTTTAAGTGGTTTTTCGTAAATAAAGAAACCTTATTTGTTGTGCTGAAACTGAACATGATTTATTAAATTCAAATTTTTAAAACAATTACACAAATTTATCGTCAATTTGTTATATTATACATTCATATTCAAAATGTTAACTTATTATATTCTAACAAATATTGAATCAATTCACATAATAATAATAAAAAAATCAAATTGAATTTTAATTATAGAATTTACTTTTAGTTGCAACTCTGGAAGTGAATAAATCTTTAGTTTGTTTATTTGGATTTATGCAATTAATAATTTTATTCTTTAAAAATAGATCAAGCTTCATTAAATTATTTATTTAAAAAAAACTTTATTTTAATATTTTTTTTTATACTTTATAAATAAAAGACATAGTCTCAAATGTTACAACTCAAATTTGCCAAATCAAACTTATATTTAAACATTGAAACATTATTATCATGTTATACACAAACATAATTTCAGAATAAAAGTCTTAACGCGTATACCAATCACGTTCTTTTTAGTTAAAAACACAATTCCTTTGAGGCGCCTTGTGGACGATGTCTCTGGTCCTATGTTCAGACACTGACGTCCTCAGTTCACCTTCCCTTTTTACAACAATCATTTTCTATTGTTACAATAATAAAAAACTATTGGCGTTATAATTTAAACTATTCTATTTTAACACCTTACAGTTTTGTCTATAATACACGATTCCATTGTCTTACTTTTCTTCGAACACGTGCAAGCATTATTTTCAAAATATTTATAAAAGTTCACATTACAGAATTAAAAGTTCACATTTTAGATTAAGACAAATGATACTTTGATCATTCTTACTTTGATCTATAGTCTTGAAAACACTTCTTTTATATGCAAAAACAATACGTCCTACTACACTGTATGCCTCCTTACAACTGGTAAAATATTTACACTACATTTCTAAAAAATTTCTTTTATATACAAAAATAATACATCTAGCTAGGTGAGAGTCCCCCTTTCAACTGGCTTCTACATTTTTCTAATTTTAAAAAAAATTTTAACACAAACTGAATACGTCTGACTGTCAAATGTCACCTTCCAACTGGCAAAACGCATGTCTCTCTGAATCTAGATTCAACATAAGCGTCTTATTTCCAATGAACAAAGTCAGCTAAAAAACTGTTCACATTCCCTACACCACGGACACTGCTCAAATCATTTATATGACAACCTGTTCTGTCTGTTATCACAACACAATTATTACTTAAATACTTATTACAACTTACAACTAACATTTTATACATCAAATTAATATTTTGGAAATCTATATTAAATTTTATTCAACCTTGCTTTAACATTTATTTTCAGTCATTCATTTGACTCATGTGGTATTCTCTATAGACCAATTACAAATCTCCCGGTTTATTTTCATATTTCAAATCTTAATATAACCATTTATTGGTATCCAAATTAAAGTTACAATTTTAGGTATCACAAACTTCAGATGAAGATTTATGCTCATTGCTTGATGCTATGTTAACCAAATGACCCAATGACTTTGAAAAATCAAAACAAACAAAAAATACTATATGATGAAGTGAAGCTGTGGAAAAGAAATTTTATTGGATTAAACAAGAAGGAACTGGAAAATATTCCAGCATGTTTCATTTCAGCCCATAATGAAAGCAGCGATTTAGTGTTTCATCTGATCATAAAGCACTGAATATATTTAGTACAATTCCTGTAATGGTGGAACTCCTTCACGGTCTTTTTCGACTTTACAAGTATTGAAGAATTATTTGAGAAGTTCCACCAGAAAAGGAAGACTTAATGGACTAGCTCTAATATAATATATATTTACGAAGATATTTTTATTTATAGTAATTCAATTTAGGATGAAATGTTTAAGAAATCTTGATGACAATTGTTAAATTAAAAAAAAAAAAAAAAAAACTTCATAACAATTATAACTTCTAAAATTGATTGAATTATAAAATCTTATTTTTGTTTAGTAAACATTAACTTTATAATTTATATATAAGTAATATTATTAAACTCCCATGACTTATTTTTTAGCTAAGTGAATGATACTGACTTAAACTAGTATCAATTGCTGTTTTAAGGATTGATTTTTTCTTATTTTCGCGGGAGAAGGACCTTCAGATTCCTTTGAATATCCCTTCCCAAAATAAAATCCTGTGTCCGCCCTTGTGTACATTGTTGGAAGTATGGTAAAACAGATTTAAATTTTGCTAACCATTTAATAGATTCTGGTTTTGATCCCACTGAAAAAGCCAAAGTTTTGCATATTGTCAAAAAAGTAGAAAATTAAATTATTTAGAAGTTTTAAAATCAACAGATCTGTTCTCAATTGCCATGCTTGTAACCTCAAAGAACAAGTGAGGCCATCTCTTTTATTAAAATCCATTGTCACACATCCTGTCAGGTCATTTACCTTCTCAGGTAGTCCTGGCTAAGTCCACTTTCCTTGCATTCCACAGCTGTCACAATCAATAGGTATAAATATGTTGATTTGTGAAATTTACTTGTGAGTTATTATTTACCTTAATATGGAATTTCACCAAGTACCGACTATGTTTACATTTAATAGAAACAACTAACTACATCTGAATGCAAAAACAACAGTGTTTCAGGATTTGTTAAACTAACTGATGGTGATCTGACAACTTGAACACCATGATCACTAGTGAAAGCTACAATTTCATATACACACTTTATGTACAGGCTATGGTAAGCTGATTTAATATTGTTAAAATCTTTGGTTAAATCAATTTTAATTGAATCTAAGAATGCTTTACTTATCTACATAGAGAGTCACTTTGATTTACTGTGATTTAAATTGATTTATCTCCTTTAGAAAAATTTAACTAAAATCTTAGGTTAATTTATAGTAAGAAATAAGCACCAAAATATGTTTTACACAATAACCATAAAAGAATGAAAACTTTAATGACATAAATAATTATGGTTCACAAATAAAATTCAAATCTTTACAATTATTTTAAAATATAGGCTATTATTGTCTCTGATCCCTTCACTGAATGAACTCATCCACACCTACAGTTAATTACAGTTTGCATTTAAATCTTAAAATTAACTATTAACTAACTTAAATCTAGTTAGAACATTAATTGATGACGATGATTATTAAAAGAGAGAGTTCAAAAGTGTCTTATCGTTGTAGGCTTTGATACACAAAAGTTTCGATCACTATGAGATTTTTTGGGTTATTAATTTTGATGAAAATAGAAGTTTATAACCATGAAATGTTCGTATAATTGGTTTTCTCTCACCCAATATCTGTTATCTTCTTCCTAGTAATGATTCCTGGAAGTTTTGAAGTCAAAATCAAATGAAGAGAGCCGGCGTGGATTTTATGCGTCCGTCCCGGTTAAGCGTCTGCTTAGGAATAATAAGCGTCCTTTTAGGAAATTCATACATAAATCGGGGTTCACTTTTAATCTCGTTACCAAAATCGTTAGTACGGATTATTTGCATGGGCTTATAAATGGATACAATTTTTGGTGACTGAAAATGATTTTATGATATGATGATTATATCCTAATTTACATGTTCTAACTAATTCTATTTAATTTAAAACTAATTTTTGAGGAAAAAACTCTTTATTTATGCCTGAATTATTAATTTAGAAAATTGCTAATCTCTAAGACGATTTGAAGATCGCCGCCGTGAGTGGCATCAACCAATCAAAAAGCATGCTGGAGGCGTGGCTTAGCTTCGTCTGTAACTTGACTTGGTAAATTTCCCTAAGTTCATCACCTTTGAAGACTTCGTATTTAATTAAACTGACCTTTACTAAAATTGTGAGGTGACCATTTGAAAGATAATTTAATTCTTCATCCCACAGTATATTTCGATATTTTGGTATAATTCGCTATTATGCCTTATTTGTACTGGCTAGGTAGTGTTATCATGGAATATTTGCTTTCACTGGTATTGTGTTTGTCCACTTATCCCTTTATTTATTAATCTAACAGCTTTGGTTTATGTTTCGGGCTTTTTATGGTAGATAGTCAATATACTAAAGTTTCAATAGGCCAGGTTTTCTTTTATCGGTTTTCCCTTGCGTATTTATTATTAATTTCCTTCTGATGGGACTGGATTATATTTCCTAGATTTACAAAGTTAAAATTTAGTTGTCAACTTCCGCGGATAGATTGCGTTAGTGTTCTTTTTGTGTAAGTTGGGGATTTGTTTATGAATTATTTGAAAATGTAAATACTGAGCTGTTTCACTAGTGATGAGATATGTATTTATGGATATGATCTAAAAACTACAACAAAGTAGTCAAAGTGAAGTCATTCAATATCTCAGAGTCCAAAAAAAGCTTTGCAAGTGTATAGCAACCAAAGAGATCTTGACCACCATTTTCTTTAACTCCTATGGGATAGTTCATCATGAGTATGTAGCACAATATCTAAACATTACCAAAGGAGTATTACCTGGACATCCTACCATCATTATTGTATGCCAGGCGGTGGTCAGTAGGTACTTGGCAGTTAAATTATGACAATGCACCCACCTTATTCCCCATATCTGACTTTTAATTACTTGACCTAATATAGTTCTCCTGTGGTATGTCATAATCCCTAGTCTACCGATATGGCTCCCTGTGTTTTTTTTATGTTCTTCAAGGTAATACTGCTGAAAGGGATCCAATTTTGTAACAACAAAAAAATTGATGTGCACTGAGGTACACTCTCTGCATCCAGAAAAAAAAAATCAGAAATGCTTCATTTATTTCCATGGAAAAAATTCAAGTAGGGTATTTTTAAACAAGTCTCATCTACTATATATTTGTAGAAAAAATATACTTATTTTTGTAGTTAGTCAATGCATCTCTAGTTCTAGGCTTTACAAATTTTGCCAAAATTTGTTATCTATAGCAGACTATGAGTGAGAATCTATTAGTTTTCTGGCATTTCAATAAATTTTGAAGAAATATTTTTACTTTTGTTGTTCAGTATCGAGTTCTGAGCACTCAAGAACATATTTTTTGCTCATTTATTTTTTATATTGACCACATAATACACATTAGTTTGAGTAGAAAAATGTTGATTTTACTCAAGTGATGTGCAACGTAGTCGTATTCACTGTTGAGATCTAAATTAGCAACAACTTCTCTCTTAAGTACATTATAATTGGATTATCACTCATCTTCAATGTGGGTGCAGACTTTTACTGTGTCCTAGGTTCTAAAGATGTTATTGTGAGCTGCTATTGTGTCTCTAATATTTGAATACAATTTTCTTAAAAATAACTCAACGTTCAGAAGTGGTTTTGTTGAAAAACATACCAAATTTGACTGAAATTAGTACAGTAGACTCCTGATAATCCGGCATGTTCGGGATTTTTCCGGTACCGGATTACTGGAATTGCCGGTTTATCGGGTGATACTGTGCATGATAACTAAATCGTAATTCATAAAGCGAATACAGCTGCAAATTGATGTTAGAAAGCAAATACTGTGTCTTTTACGAAGAATATAAGGATAGATGGCTCAACTCAAAAAATACTGTACAATATAGAACAAAACTTATTTTTATTGAATACTACATTTTAAATACAGGGTATGTATGTACAAATACAACAACATATTGACATAACTACAGAAGTACTACAGAGATCTTTTAATTAAAATACAGCATATTAGAGCTTTGTTGAGTCCTACAGTAATTTGTAAATTTACAAGTCTCATTAAAAAAATCTCTAAAGTCAATATGTTTTCGAGAATAATTTTCTTTAAAAAAATGTCTCATAATATGCAAATTAATGATTTCTGAACAATTATAATGTGAGTTTGCTTCAGCAAAAGTTATAAATTTGTTTAATGTATCTGCCGCTTCAATACAGCTAATCCGTTCTTTTTCTTCTATTTCTTCATCATCTGACTCAGGCTGAAATGACTACACAGCTCACATGAAGAAACCTGAAGCTCACCGAACACTTACAAGTACACTACGTCTATTGCATTGCTGAACCACAACTTATGTACAAGCATGTTTCCGCCCGTAATAACGTAAAACAAACTTATTATGTACAAACAGGTATATAATATTATGTACATACTATATTATATCCATGATGGTGCTAGACCATTGAGCATGCTGGATTATTGGAAGTCTACTGTACATCCATTTCAGATAACAACCGCCAGATGGTCTTCCATAAAGAATTTTTTTAGATTTAAAAGAAAACCTCAAAACAAATAAATCTGCAAAATCATGGATATATGTGTTCATGATTAGGCTACATACCTTTTCTATGCTGAGTTTATGTCAGACAGTGAAAACAAACAGAAAAAGACATAAATATAATACAGAGTAGGCTAGTGACTATTTTGATCTAGGCCCGTTAGTCTAGATGTTATGGGTAAATTACTTTCTTTGCAATAATTAGCCAAATTTGTGACAACTAAATATCAGTATCATTTTATAGCATATTTAAACTTGTGTTTATAGGATCTGACAAAAAAAAAAGTAATTTGATCTAATTAGCAAATAAAATTATAATAAAATAATTAAAACATTTATAAAATATTAACATTTCTTTAAAGAATGTAATGAAGATTATATATATTGGACAAAATATTTCTTGAATTTTGTATGAATAGTTATAATATTAGACAACTGATCATAAATCAAAATACACACATAAGGATCCAAATTATTATCATTTACATTACATCCCAGGTTGGATAGTCAAGAGTTTACTGTAATATAAAAATTCAGACACCAAAAAAATAGAAAACAAATGCTTATATAATATGCCTATTATCTATGATACTGAAAAAAAAACTTAAACAATTGTACCATAAAATACACATATTAATGCATACACATACAATTTCTATCTTTACAAACATATATGCACCTACCTGGTTGCCCCATATCTCCTCTTTCACCATCTACACCAATTAAGCCCCTTTGACCATCTTTTCCACGCCTACCTTGTATACCTTGTATGCCTGGGGCCCCATCTAGACCTCTTCGGCCTGGAAAACCTATTTCGCCTTTCAGTCCTCTCAAACCTACCAGACCTTCATCACCATCAGGACCTGTTGATAATTAATCAATTCTTTATATTTGTAGTGTAATAAACCATTATTTATACATTTTTTAAGGCACAATAAGGATTAAGTATATTTAAAATTTAGTAAAATGTAAAAACCTAATTATTAAATTGAAAATTTTTGTTATAAACTTCAAACAAGTTTAAATAGTATAATAATTTGAAAATTAATATTTCAATTGCACCTAACCATGTTATAGGTGTTTAGATTTTGTGTGGATAGGAGACACTGGACTACCTTAGAAAGTGGTCCTTGGTGATACTAGTATTATACAAATAGGAAAACACACACACATACACGCAAAACACTTAAGTTCTGAAATATTTTGTAAACAACGTTCACTTTCTCAATCAGTAGAGAGTATAAAAATAAGACTAAATTGGTTTGCTTAGATGTTAAAAACTAACTTAGTTTTTAGTAAAGGCTTGTACCTTTTTCAGAATTTCAAACCTATGATTTATCTCTTTTTATGGAATCAAATCCCTTTCATTTGTCATAAAATGATGATAATAATACCAGGTTTTAGTAAGAATCATCACAATAAGTTAGGTGGTTATAAGAGGGTGACCCAAAAATAATGGGCATCGGGCTGGTGAGGAGAGGGGTGGGCGTGGCCGATTGGCCAGAGAAGGAGTCTCAAGTCACATTGCTACAGGTCAGTGTGCGACGTCTGTTCGCTGTGAGTGGATCAGTTCGTCCTTGAGAACTTTTTTTGGGAAAGATCTTTTTCCGTTTCTGTGAAAATGTAAAATGTCTGACTGCCGGTAGCAGTGTGTGGCTATGAAATTTTGTTTCCTGTTGGAAAAAAACGACCGCAGAAACTCTTGAATGGTAAAACAGCTTATGGGGAAGCTACTTTAAGTAAAACACATGTCTACGAGTGGTTTCAGCATTTTAAAAATTAAGAAATGTCGACTGAAGACCAGCCTCTTTCTGGGCACCCTTCAACGTCAAAAACTGACGACAACATTGAGAAAATCAACACTGTGGTTCATGAAGACTGTGGTCGAACCATTGATAAATTAGTTGCGATGTCTGGGTTAACTTGGAGTTCAATCCAGAGGATTTGTGCATGAGAAGAGTTGGAGCCACACCTTCTCACAGATGAGGAAAGGGAGCACCGACTTCATACCTGTTTCGAAGCCTGTGTGTAAAGCAATTTTTGACAAAAAATGGTATGACACCGATTGCTACACCCCTCCCCCCTATTCACTGGATCTTGTTCCCTGTGACTTTTTTTTGTTCCCCCAACTCAAAAGGGATATGAAAGGTGAATGTTTTGAGACTGTAGAAGAGGTGAAACAAAAATCGCTGGATGGACTAAAGAACATCCAATGAATATCAACAATGTTTTGAACAATGGAAGAAACTATTAGAGAAGTGCATTGCAGTCAATGGTAATTACTTTGAAGGTGACCAAAATTTGGTCTAAAAATATTGAAAAATAAAGGAGATATGACCAAATTCCTGTTTTTTGGGTCCCCCTTCATATATATATAAAACCGTGGATACTTAAAGATAAGCGATAAGGTTAATCATAATGCAGATAAAGTGTTATAACATAACAGATAAAGTGTTAATATCTAGAAAATGTGCATAACCAATGTTATAACTATATTGTACTCTGTTTACTTTCTTATTTATTTACTTCTTTATACTATACTTACCAATGCTATTCAATTCTATCCCTACCATGGGCGTCATCGCCGGGGGGGGGCGCATCCCCCCCCAATATTTGAGATGTAAAAATATTTTTGCTAAAAACGAATGATTTACTTAAAACCTTAAAAGGTAAACATCAGGCTTTGTCTTTACTAGGGTTTTTATCATTACATTTTGTTACAAACGCATAAATAAATGCATAAAAACAATGTTTTGAGAAGTTTAATTTAAAAAAATTTCCATATCCCCAGACCCCCGGCATATGTCCCCCCCAATAATGAACTGGTGATGACGCCCATGATCCCTACCAATTTACTTCTTAGAAAATGTAAACATTATGGAATTCGAGGGCTGCCATTAATGTGACTAGAATCAATATACATAATAGAACACAACACATTACCGTTGCAGGAAGGGTATCAAAACTGGCCGAGTTAAAGCAGGGTGTCCCACAGGGATCTGTTCTAGGGCCGATATTATTTTTAATTTATCTAAATGATATGTCATCAGGAATAACAGTGGATAAATTATTTCAATTTGCTGATGATACAACTTTAACTTTTAAAGCTAACTCTTTGCAAATCCTAGAGCAGAAAGTCTTCTTACAGGTCAATGCCATGGATCAGTATCTGTCTGAAAACAATTTGACAATTAATTTTGATAAGACAAATTATATGTATTTTAGTTTAAAGGAAAGCTACAAAACAGGCACCATAGACACAAAGTGTCTTCATAGAAGAAAGAGATGACAAAGAAGTAAATTCAGCAAATTTGTTGAGACTCCACATTGATAACAAGCTAACCTGGAATAAGCATGTAACTAGCATTAGTTCTAAAATAAGTTCAGGTCTATTTTCTTGCCAAATTTAAAAGAGTATTGCAAAATCCCAATTCTCTTAACAGCCTACTATGGGCTTGTGTATCAACACATGAGCTATGGAATTTTACTCTGGGGAAATGCATCAGTACAAATTATGCAAAGATTGTTTGTTCTGCAAAAAAAGCTGTTTGGCTTGTGGCAGGATTAAATAAATTAAAAACTTGTAGAAATGCTTTTAAAAAACCTTGGAATACTTAAAATGCCAAGTATCTATATAGGCCTACTGGAAGTAATCTTATATTTTTAATTTAAGTGTGATCATGTGTCAAACAAGCACATACACACTTACAGCACCAGAAATGTTTGTGACTATTGTAGGAAACAGCATAGGTTAATTTTGTATAGTAAACTTCCTTCACAAGCAGTTGCAATATTTTGTAATAAACTTCCAGACAAGATAAAAAAAAAATACAAAAATTAGAGTCTTTTAAAAACTGCCTTAGGCTACTACTGTTGTCTGGATCGTTCTATAGTGTGGAGGAGTTTATGCATCGAGATTTTGTTGAGTAATCCACGATTTATTAATAGTTCTGTATTAGTCATTTTGTGAAAAATAATTTTATGGGGTGAGACTGCTTCCATCATTGTTTTGACATGCTATTTTAAAATTTGTTTTAAATCTAAGTATCTATGTTTAAGTGTTAAAATGTTAAATGTTATTTAAAAATGTTTATAAATTAATTATTTATAATAAGTTATTTATTTGGTGTCTTGTGTCAAAACAAATGGAATTCCATGTAATTTTTGACGTATCTTATATAATTTGTATATTGTCTACAAGATAAATAAATGAAATTAAATGAAAAATGAAATGCTGATAAAAAGTCAAATTAAACACAATACAATCGTCTAATGTCTTGTAAATAATAGGATCAGCAACATTAATTTCTTTAGTTTTTTGGTTAAAAACATGATTCTCTGAAGAATTTTCAATTAAAAACATAATTTTATGACAAATGAAAGATATTCGATTTTAAAAAAGTGAAAAACATGGGATTTCCAAAAAAGATCCTAAAGTTTTTGAACCCATGCAAAAATAAAAAAGATGGTTAGGGGCTGTATTTAGAATACATTCTATCTTTTGATAACTTATATGAATGTTGATTATAATTTAATTTTACCATTCTACAAAATATTATATAAATAATATGATTTACATATTAATGAACTTCTAGAAATTAACACATTTAAAATGGTATAATTACTTTTTATTATATTTTAAAACACCAGAGTGTAATACACAATATCACATTGAATATTATACACAAATATTGCATTTGATTTCCACCATTGTTTATGTATTAATTATAAACAATATTTCAATGAAAGATTACCTGAAGGGCCTAATGATCCGAAAACCCCGGGTAATCCATCAAACCCTGGAGCACCTGGCATTCCTTGTAATCCTGGAATAATATCACCTCGTTGACCTGCTGGTCCCTGTTCAAATTAATTCAAATGATTTGACTACCTTGTAAAAATTATACAATATTTTTTTTACATGACACTTAGTTTTTCATCAGAGAAGAATTATTATAAATCTGTACTAAAGACACAAAATAGTATTTTCAAATTAAATTAAATTTTCTGTTGTAAAAAGTATATAATTCAAAGAGAACCAAATAAATATTCATTACAATAGCATTAAAGTTTAAAACCTATACAATATAAGAACCATTATATAATATAAAATAAGTAGAGTAAAAATACCATAAACAATTTTAACCAACTTTAGTAAGTTGAGGTTTTGGTGGGACAACATGGCAATAAAATATTGGTAAATTTTGTTCTGTTCCTGTTTGATGTTATCGAACAATAGTATATATATATATATATATATATATATATATATATATATATATATATATATACTATTGTATATATATAAATTATTAACTATGCAATTTTTAATTAAAATAAAACTTGAATACATAATTTCTTGCAACTAATTTGTTTACTAATTATAACTCGTTTCAATGAAAATATCGCCATCTTCAGACAGAGATGGGTGAGCTACAATAATCAAACTATAACGGTTATAGATTTAAAAGTGTTTGAATTATTAAATGTATTAGTTGTGAGAAATTGTGTTCAAATTTTATTTCATTTTATATAATATCACAAGTCAAACTCAATATTTGTTTATACACAATTATTTCCGATGTTAAAATTAATTTTAAATATATTTTGACATTGTAAATTCAAAAATGACAATGCAATCAATAATGTATAAAATATTTTAAAAAATTATAATATATAAATAATAAATATAATTATTATAAATACTAATATATCTCTAACTAATATACTGTTGTCATAAATTTTAAAAAATAATTAAAAATGAATGAAATTATACCATATCATGATCATGAATAATCTTTTTCATTAACTGTAAATAAATTTAATTACTAAATAAAATATAATTTTTAATTGTAACAATGATAGTATGGCGGTAGTTTATACTTTTTTGATGTACTTAACATGTTCTCTACCGCCATTATATTTTATTTTTGTAAATATAGATTAGCGTTGCATATATTATGTTATAAACGATTTTTATCCACAGACTAATGCCACAGATTTGCAATGCTTAGTCTAACTGAAATAGACTGATGTCACATATTTGTGGCAGCATCCTTTTGTTACATAATACCGGTAGCTAATTTTCAAATACTGGTCAAATAAAGACCTCCTTTCTTCATACCAGTATATAAGTATATCTGCCGCTCATATGTGGTGCTTGGTCTGTGACTGTGACGTTTAGTGATATCACATCATGTTGGCAATACTTGTCTACATTTTCGTTATAGCTGCAACATTACACTGGGTGGCTTTTAACTACACTCCACATATGCTTTAGTCAAGTTATTTTACCTCTACAAAACATCACTAACGATCGACCGTAATAAAAAGAGAGTAAAAAACTTAAAATTTGTGCATACTAATAGTGAAATCGACTGTGTGCTAAGTGACGAAAGTGATAGTGATTCAGAACTGTATTCTTTGTTTTTATCTGGTGGAAAAAGTGAGTACAATCCATATTCCGACAGTGAAGATAATACAGATAGTGTGTAGTAATGTAAAAAGTTAAAATCTGTAATAGGTTTAAAATCCGCGGGCAAGTAGACAGAGACAGGATGTCTAGATCATTAGTTGTATTTAGTAAATTCATTTATAGGAACAAAATAGATTTTCAAGACAACAGAATTAATAACCATGTTTAATTTTAGTATAATATAGTTTAATTAATAACATGTGTTTAATAATCTATGTGTTTTACGGGGTGTGTGAACTATTTGTAACAGCCAAAATGGTAATAGCGGGAGAAAGACGCTTTGGAGGCAAATAATTTCACTTAGCAACAGGCAGTCGAAGTCCAGAGTCTTAAGAGAGCAGTTGAGTGAGTTAGATGTGTATTCTTGTGTGAAGAAGTACGACGTTTTTTATACAAAGCAATTGTTACAAAACGGAACTTAAAATGTTGAAGTGTATAAGAGAACAGTTTGAACGTTGAGATTTATTAATTTTGTGTAACGAACAGTATTGGTTTTGTCTTAATTGGACAAAGTGTTAAATAAATGACGTGTCACGTACATAGACAATAGACAATTAGCGTGTATTGCATTATAAAATGTGTCGGTAGATGAACAATCGTAAAAAGATTACATGAACTATCAAACTAATAAACATTTTTATATGGACATGTGTCGAACAATAGAAATCTCGAAGTTCACGAGAATGATGCAACGTCGATGGACAGCTCAGCACGTTCAAATATGCAATGAACTTCTTCAACAAAATACGGTAACCAGTGTTAAATAACACTGAAATTTATATTGTATAACTATGTAAAGCTTAATGTATGTAATGTACTATTTTTTATAAATTTAATATTTTTGAACAACTATTGTGTTGTAAGAATCATAAAGGTCTTCTGACATAAATTTTTTATAAAGTAATTTAAAAAAATAATATAAACAGATAATCTTAATCTGTTCATTTAATAAAAGAATTTCTAAGTTGCAACATAAAGAAGTAAATTCAAGATTCAAAATTTTTGACCTTCTTATAAGGTACCTAGTCAAGATAATTGATATTAGGATGTGTAGTTTAGTAAGATTATGAATTTGTTAATGAATAATATGTACCATAAATTTGTTTTAATAAATCCATGTTAATATTTCAGCTAAAAGTGTTCTCATTACAATACCAGATTTCACTGTAAGTACACTTATGAAAGAACTTTCGACCCCAGAGATTTTAAAGTTAATAAATTTTTCTTTCTTTTTGATAAATAATGACTATTAAGTCTGGCGCCCAATATTAATTAATTAACAATAATTAAATTCAATTTCATTATTCCATAAATAACGTAAGAACTCTTCAAGTTCACATAATTCTTTTTCTTTTAAAAAATAACTTCATTTTTAGTAATTAACAGTAAAAGGCTCCCATTCTAAAATTATCACAAGTGAAGTAAGCACAGGTGAAGGTAATAATGAGGAATTAGTTTTAGATGTTGATGTCCCGGATCCTATAGTACAAAATGCTGGCGTAGAATTAATTAGTTTACTATAATGAAGAAAGTGAAGGTAATGTTTCAGATGTTCCTCCCAACGTAGAGTTTGTTGTCAATGCTGTCCACGATCATTATGAAAATGTGCAAGGTTGATGAGTGACACAAACAATGTCTTTTAAATGATTCCTTTTTCAGGCCATGAACAAATGAACATACAAACAACGGATCCATTCAAAGTATTTAACAATATTATTGACGATACCCTCTTAGAAAAAACCGTTACATGGATTAATAATAGAGCTGTAGTTTTTCGAGAAAACCCTCTACCTAAGCATGGAGCTCTCAATAAATCGACAAATGTTTCTAGAGTCAAATTAAAAATATTCTTAGGCCTCAGCATTCTTATGGGTAATATGAGCTTTCCCTCACTGAAACATTATTGGTCTACGGATCCCTTATATGAACACTCTATTTTTGGCAAGACAATGTCGCGCAATCGATATGACATTTTATAATGTTTATTGTTTATGTTTCTATGATGCTGACAATGTTGTACTGACCATAAGATGCACAAAATTGACCAAGTCCTCAAACATATTTTAATAAATTGTAACAATATTTACAGCCCTGAAAAATCATCGTCTTTGGATGAAGTTGTGGTTTTATTTAAAGAAAGATTATCATTCCAACAATATATAAAAAATAAATCTCACCAGTTTACGATAAAGCTTTATGATTTTCCCACATCAGATGGCTTTATATTAAACATTACAATTTATCAAGGGAAAGGAACTTTGTTACACAAAGAAAAAGGGCACACCTATGAGGTGGTCATGAAGCTTTGGAAAATTTCATTGGCAAAGACCATACTGTTTTCTTAGACAATTTCTATAACAGTGTTGATCTCACTGATAACCTCTTGAAGAACCAAACTAATATCTGTGGAACCTTACAAGCCGATAGGGCAGGTAATCCACAGGCAGTTGTTTAAAGCTAAGTTAAAGATGGGCCAATTCATTAGCCATCAAAAAGGCGACATTAGTGTAATGAAATGGCGAGACAAAATAAATTTTCTTAACATTTCTACTACAAATGGTCCTGAAATGGAGAACGTTACAAATAGAAGGGGTATAGTCTCGCAGAAGATTTTAATGGTGGTGGCGTATAACAAAAGATATAAAGTATTTTAGGTTATGTTGTTAAAGTAAAGCCCTATAATATATACAATGGTATGATTAATTTTTAATTCATGTTGTGAGAAAAATTCTTTTGGTTTTCAAAGCATACTTTATCGTAAAAAATTATTGAGAAAATTGAATTAATGTCAATATTATTATTTTAATGTTTTCTAACATTGCCTAGGCTTATGTCGGTCTTAACTGTTGTATTATAGGTTCGTCACTTGATAAAAATAGTTGAAACGTTCTCTCAAAATATTGTGGATTACTTTTAATACGAAAATAATTTCAAATGTCCGTAAAAATTAATATAAAATTTTGAAATGCATGTCCTACCTATTGAGTTGTTTCTAATTATTACAAATTCAAGACTGAACTTTGTTTTTATAAACCATCAGGAAATTAATGCTGGTTTATATACATTTTTAAATGTCTTGTCCTTTTCAGGGTAAAAGCCTACCTACATTTGTTTGACTGAAAGCCATAGCCTACATAGTATATTCAAAAACATTAATCTGTGTCTGTGTGATATTAACCCACTTTAGTATATTTTATTAAGACAAACCAGTGAAATAAAACAATAATAATAACCTACTATCGAATTTTTTGTATGTCAGCTACTGTCCTAATGCATTCAGATGTACCAAATTTAAATGAACCTGCTTGTAATACTGTCCAAGATGTATCTAATCTAACTGAGCTAGCTTGCAATACTGTCTTTATGGATCAAGATGTACCAAATTTAAATGAAGCAGCTTGTAATACTGTCCAAGATGTATTAAACCTAACTGAGCTAGCTTGCAGTACTGTCCTTATCGATCAAGCTGTACCATATTTAATTGATCCAGGTTGTAGTATTGACCAAATGAATCAAGACTTAGAAAATGTTGTAACCGACCCATCTTGTACCAATTACAATCATAAACTTTTACACGATGACTTGATGTTATTTGAAGATGATGGTAGCAATGGTTTATTCGAACCACCTGACTCTGGAAACCTGATTTCATCTGAAGACGAAAATCGTAACAGAAATAAAAGGAAAAAAATAACCAGATGGAAAAAGTCAGGTGCAAATAATTGGGAGAAGAATAAAATTAAAGCAAGAAGGAAGTTAGGCCTATCTTGTTAAACAAAGAAAGGTTTAAAGGCTGGTAAAAAACCCAAAGACGTCAACTGCGATTCCTGTAGATGGAAGTGTTCTTCAAAATTTGATGATAGTTTCAGAAAAGAAGTCTGCTCAGCAGTTTGGAAACTAGATTACTGTTGTCAAAAAGATTTTATAATAAATTACATTTGAATGAACCAACTAAAACTAGGAGAATATGAACAGGAACAGGAATAAACAAAAAAGAACAGTAGAGTTTATTTTCTTCAAAAAGGTGAAGAAAATATGTGTTTGCAAAAATTATTAAATATAAGCATAAGTTATGGTCCTATTGAAAATGCATTGGCAGGAGTAAATGAAATGGGAATTTTTGCAGAAAATGATAAGCGTGGAAAATGAGAACCTCCATTAAAATAAAACCAGCCATAATATAAAGAGTTAAAAATCATATTGAAAGCTTTCCAGCGGTCAATTCACACTATTGTAAAAAAAAACAACCAAGAGGCAGTACTTAGACTCTAACCTTTCAATTAAAATATTGTATCGGTTGTATGTAGAGGAGGCCAAAGAAAAAGAAAGAGATACAAAAATCGTGGAACCAATTGTTTCAGAAATTACATATAAAAGATGTTTTGGTGTACTCAATTGGTGTAATGTTTTGGTGTATTACAATCTCTCATTTTTTCAACCAAAGAAAGACAATTGCATAATTTGTAAAAATCATGAAAATCCAGGTAAACAATATGGAATGAAAACTGAGTATGAAGCACATATAAAGAGAAAGAATGAAGCAAATAAAGCTAAAAATGAAGATAAATTGTGTGCAATAAATGAAAAAAGGTGTATAAGTGTGACATTTGATCTACAAAGTGTTTTATAGCTACCTTCCTTCACAAATGTATAATAGCAGAAATATTTGTGTATGCATCTTACAATTTATGAATCAGCGCCACCACACAAAGGGTATTGTTTTGTTTGTCTGAACTGAATGGCCAAAGAGGAAGTTGCGAGATTGGGACTGATCTCCTTCAGTGGATTTTACAAATTCCAAATAATGTCATTGTTTTCTGATATGTGCGCCGGTCAGAACCAAAACCTGTTTATAGCAGCCCTTTTTTGTATGTAGCACAAAATATACACATTTGTGTAGTTGAACACAAATTTCTTGAAAAGGGTACATGTAGTGTAACTCTATGCATAGTTCAATACAGAGCGCAAAAAAACATGTTTCAGTCTATTCTTTGAATGACTGGATTAATATTTTTCTAACAGCCCATTTCTGTACAGAAAAGAACAAAAATAGTGGCAGATATATTGTCAAGCAATTGAATTTTTCAGAATTTATTGATTTGAAAAGTATTCCATTAAGGATTATAAATAACAAGACAAGAGATACTAAAGGCGAAAGGGTCAAATGGCTGAAAATGAAAGTTGTAAGATATGAAAAGGAAAAGCCAGGTATTATTATGTACAAATACAGTCATGAAAACTCAGAATTTCGAGTTATACAGACGGTTGGTTGAGGTCGTCCTCCAGTTATCTCAGCAGACCTGCAAAAATTATACAAAAACCTATTACCAATTTCAGAAGCTAAAAAAAGACCTCATTAGACTATTTACTTTGAATGTTATTCCTGAAGAATTCTATGCTTGGTACAAGTCACTTTCAGTGGACGAAAAACAGAAAGACTGTGGTCCACAACAGCAGCATCATTCTGACAATTCTGATGAATGTTTAGATTAATGTGATTTTATGATGGAATGTTTACCATTGAGTTCAAGTAAAAGTGCCAAATATATACTATTTTGTTTTTTAATTACATGACAATAATGGTTTGTTTCTATGTTTAGTGATTTTAGTTAAAGTATTACATTTAGCTTACCGTTTTGTAATTGTTGTCTTTCGATTATTTTGTTTTAGATGATGATTGCACCCAAAATTTTAACAAATTAACTTAAGTTTAAGTTAGTAAGGTTTTTTAACAATGATATTTGGTTGTAATGTTTTAAATTTTGTATAGTTACAATATTGTTAGCTCAGTATTATGTATTTTTGATTGATTGGCTTTGTTTGATTATTACTAATTCATTTTATTGTTGCCATGCTAAATTCAAAGTTTTGATTTTAGTAGCAACATTTATTATCAAAATTAAAAATATTATAAAGTACAAAATAATAAATTTCTGGTATGTACATGTAAATGTTTTTTCAAAATTATTTTTAATTTTATTAATAAATTACATGTTTTCTATGAACACAAGCTTTGGATCATTGATGTTTTCTCTATTAATGTTAGTTGTTAAAAAGTAACAGTCACATTATATTGAGAGAGTATTGGTGACCCAGTCATTACCCATCCCTCCTCCAATTATCCTTTAAAATTATTAAAATTATCCAAAAAACAAATTGGTTGTCTTAAAAAGTATAAAGTAATAAAATCAAAAACTTAAAAACATCAATGAAATATTTAAAACCTGATTTTTCACATAATGTGAAACTTTAAAATATCAATTTCCTAGATAGTACATTTTTTATCTTGGTCACTTTTAACATTATATCCACGATATATATGTTATTTTGTTAAAATTTACTGTAGAACTATAGTAAACGAGCAAAGTTACAGTGTTGAATATGTGCAACGTTTTTTTCTATAACATAAAAGTTACTGTTTCCTGGCATAGACTGACCATCACATACTGTATATGCAACACCTTAAAAAATGGTCATAATAGTAAACATATTTTTTTAGGACATACCTTTTAATTAAATACAAAGTATATTAACACATTTTAACAAAATGTACTCATGGTCTGTGGCAAGTGTCACAACAGTTTTTTCCAGTCTATGTATACTGTTTTAAAGTTTTGTGATAGTCTATGGGCATGAACTGAGCATCGCATATATGCAACGCTTGGTAGAGAATGTGTTAAAGAAATTGACTATTGTCTATATTATTATTTAAAATATAAATTGGTTTAAAATTAAATTTTAACAAAATGCATAAATTATAAATAATAAAGGTAATCCCTATCCCTCATGTCCTCTTAAAAGGTAGAACTTCTTTGATTCAAATTTTGTCATATAAATTCATATACATATTTTGTTTTATAAGAAATTGTCATAAAGTAATCTGTATGATGTATAATGTTAGTTAACAACTTAATATTTTGATACCATAAAATATAAAACTTGCTTTTTATTAACTAAATTCATAATGAATAAATATCTTACTGATGGTCCATTCGCCCCATAAAATCCAGGTGCTCCTTTTTCTCCCTTATAGCCAGGAGCTCCATCATAGCCAGGTGAACCTTTGTAACCTTGTGGTCCTTCATCCCCTGTTTCTCCTTTCTGGCCTTTAAATCCACGTGGTCCTATATCTCCACCAAGAATATTTGCCCCTGGTTCTCCTCTTTCACCTTTCTGAGCACTTGGACCCTAAAAATTGAACACAATAAACATCTCTATTAAAATATTGGTTTTGCTTCAACAGTATTTTACAGTCTAAATTTGACACTTTAAGAAAAAGTCTCTGGTGTTGATAGAAGAGTTAAAATAAGTGAAATATTCTAACTAAATTTATGTGTAGCACTAGAATAAGTGTTATAATAGGTATGGTAGAGGTTTTACGTTGATATAGCAAGCAATTTATTTATATTTTATCAAGATATATCATGACTTATTTTACACTCTACTCGTCATGTTGTAGCAACAATTATAAAATAGATACATATAAATGAATAATAAATTTGAAAATTCTGAATAGTTTGTAACTCAATAAGAAATAATTGTGGTAATGTGAAAAATCAAAATTTATAATAGGTTTAAAATCCGCGGGTGCATGGACCGAGACAGGATGTCCAAATCATAAATTATTTTGTAAATTCATTTATAAAGAGAAAATAGATTTTCAATGCTATAAAAATATGTAACCATGTCTAATTTTAATATAATTTAGTTAATAAGAAGTGTTTACTAATTTATGTGAAAAATAATTCAATGTAAAGTTTTTGTAACAGCTTAATGTTAACAGCGCAAAAAAGATGATTTGGAGAGGGAATAATTCCGGTTAGCAACGGACAGTCTCAAGTCAGTGGCCAGAATGAGCAGACGTATCTTTCTTTTGTGTCATTCTAAAAATAGAACAATAGAAGCACTGTTAAAATGTAATATTTGATTTTTAGTCTCAATTAGAGATTAGCAAAGTATAAATTGTTTAGAAAAGTGATAAAGAGTTTTTCAATGACAATATAAAAATGGTTAATGGACTTATAGATTCAATGTAGACAATGGACGTACAAAGTGTGACAATTGGTATAAAGTGAATGACTGGACAGTTGATACCAATATTTTAATGAACACTCGTGTTAGTATTATTAATAAAAAACCAAAACATTATTTTAAGAGACTATGTTCTCTATATGCGAGTCTTAAACTGACCGATTATCACGTGGCGAAAATCATATATTAAGACGAACATTCTGTTAATAACTATAAACGCTATGAACTATTGTAAGAAAAATATTTTCAGAGTGCTGTGCGAATATACGAAAGATGAACTTTTCTGCCAATAACGACTACAATGGACTGCAAGATACTGGACATCTGAATTGCTATCTTTGAACAAACTTTATTGTAAAAAACCGGTGTTGTGGTATAGACACCTCATGTTAATTTTAAATTAAGGAGTTTTATTATGTTTTAATAAATTTTACTATATATACATGTTTAATCATTTAATATTTTTAAATAAAAAATAATTCAAGATAAGTAAATAAATAAAATTTAGGAGCATGCATTATTTAAAATAAATCTCCTTTAGAGATTTTCAAAGTAATCGGAAATTAAAATGAAAAGTGATTTGTTGCAACATTTAAAATAAAATTTTAAATTCATTGATTTAATCTCCTTCAGAGACATAAAGAGATAAACCAAATTAGTTAAAATAATAATCATGTGTATTCTCATAACATGTTTAAATAATATGTTTTTGTGTATAAACATTCTTTGTGTTAATAAATCTTTATGTAAAATTTCAGCACAAGTGTTTTCATTTCATGAAACCAATTCACTGTAAGTACACTGAAAAAAGGACTCACCCCTGAGAAATTTAATAACAATAATTAACTTCTTTTTTCTAAATTGATGTTAACACATCTGGCGCCTATAAGTCGAGCAAAATAATAATTAAATTCAAATTGTAATAAATAAATACTTAGAGGAACTCTTCAAGTTCGAAAGAATAATTTTTATGTTTTCAGATAGCTTCACTATTATTAATAAATAACGACAGCCTCATTATTGAATTATTACAAATGGCGCCCAACGTGGGGCATTTTAGGTCGAAAATACAGTGAATTTGGTAATGAAAACACTTATCAAGGTAAGGAATTTCTCAATAATAAGAAAGATTCTCTTTAAAATTTTGTGTTTGTTAAGTATAATAACGTCTATAAGTAAAATAAATTAAAATGGGTTTAGAAATAATAAATGTTAATAATAATGAACAGGTTAGGGTAATGATGTTAGTAATTAAAATTTAAACTTAAAACTAAAGGTAAATAATAATAATAATAATTAAAATGGAGGGAGAAAATAATAAAAAGTTAATAACGGAAAGAGATAGGATAACAAAAGAGGCTGATGCAATGATGCTTGAAGCCAATAAGTATTTTAAAGGTGTAAAAAAAGTATTCATAGGCTGAAAGAATGGGAAATAAATTATTTGAATAGGAAAATTGAAGTATATATTATAAAAATAGAACAGGGTGAATTGAATGAACAGTGGCATGTAAGGTTAGGACAGAATGAAGTTGATAGGGAAAATGAGATAGAAAAAGAAAGGTTAGAAATGTTAGATGCAGTATTTAAAAGAAGAAATGAGATTTATAGCAAAATAAGTAATAATTTGTTAGAAGAAGGACCCGATATTACTCGATTGGGCGTGTACATTGAGCCTAATGGTAGTGGATCAAAGTTTGTATTGCATAAATATAAAGAATCAAAAAATATAAGGAATAATTGTATGAATGATTATGTTTTTAAAAAAGTAAATAATGAGATAGATACCGTAATAATGAAAATTTAAAAGTTAAGAAAAATGGTGGGGTTAGTGATTTTGATGGAATAGATAAGGTTTTAAGTGATTCAGTAAATAATAATAGCAATTTGGTAAAAGAAGATCAAAATTTAAAGAAAATGGAGGGTACTAATAATAATAATCTAAGGGCTGAACAGGTTAGAATGACTGAGCAAGATGAAGTAGATAAGGTTTCAAGTGACTCAATGAATAAAGATGGTAATTTGGTAAAGGAAGATCAGAATTTAAGCTTAATGGAAATGTTAGAATTACTTAAGAAAGAAATAAAGGATGTGAATAAAAGATTTGAACAAAGTAGATTGGAAACAAAGCAAGATTTAGATAATAAATTTGATAATTGGAATCAGGGATTAGAACAAGAAAAATTAAAAAATGAGACAATAGTTAAGCCTAATATAAGTAAGAATGAGTGTGTTGTGAATGATGGTTTAAGTCAGATTAAGTCTAAGATGTTGGGGGAAATAGAAAAGTTTGGGCAAAGTATGAACAGTAAATTTGAGCAAGAAAAATTAAAAATTAAGATAATGAATAGGCCTAAGATATGTCAGAATGAATCTTTTGAAAATAATAAATCAAAACAGTTAACAGGTAATGTTGAAATTAAGAAAAATGATGGGGTTACCAATTTTGATGGGGTTAGAGAGATTGTAAGTGATTTAAATAACAAGGGTAAAACTAAAGTGAATGAGTGTTTAATTAAGATAAATGATGTAATAACAAAGGAATCAGCTGTTTATTTTAAAAAACAAGTGTGTCATAAGAATGTAGAATTTAAAAATTATGCAATATTAAAATTTAGAAATGTCTTTGAAATTCAACAACAGAAAATTAAAAGCCTCTTTGAACAAGATGAGTTCGAGTGTAAATTTAAGATAGAAATAGTAAAAGAAGACTTTAGAGTAGTATACAGAACTGGTGGGGTAATAAATTCGAGACTGACAGCTGACAAATGTAGGTCATTGCATGTAGGAATGTTTGTAAATAAGAGGGGTGTGGAACACTCTTTGACAATAAAACGTAGAAGTAATGTCAACAAGGGAGATGCCTTTGTTGAAACCATGTTAGATGTATCGACTAGCCTAAAAAGACTGTCTATGTTGACAGAAATAAGTAGTGTAGGAAATGTTTACAGAAAAATAATCATGTACTTTAAAATCTTTCACCAATCGGGAAACCATCGTAAAAAATAGATAATTTATAATTGAGTTATAATAAATTGAATTTTGGAACGACTGATATAAATGTAAAGACATTTTTATAAACAAACGGACTAGATTGTGAAAAATAATTAATAAAAAGTAGTTAAGATTCTGTGAATAAATAGTTTTAAAATTTGAATAATGTATAATTTATAATCTGAAATAACAATGATGTGCATTAATAAATAATAATATAGGCCAAGCTTAGAAGATTAAGAGTTTAGTTTAAGAAACGTTCAGATATTTGTAAAGTTAAGACGCTAGGTTTATATCAGTAAATAACTCTGTATATTTATTCCAACATAAATATTAACATTACGTGTTAAGATAAAGTGTTGATTAGAAGGAAAGATTTTATGCGTCTAAGAGAGATCATTAATATTGCATGTGGAAGTAATAAGATTTATTATTAAATATAGAACGTTAATATTGAATATTTAATAATATGACGAGAGATTGAATCTAGTTGGAGCTAAAAGGTTTTCACTTCTTATCAGTGGACAGAGATATTGCATCATACAGTTAGGGGAGATTGTTTATTCCTTAATCAGGCCTGAAATTCCTTTGCGCATAACGTTGAGACTGATATACAGAGTGTTACAAAAATACTGTTCTGGAAAATAAAAACTTTTGATTCATAATTATAAGTTAACTTGCGTTTTTAAATAAAAAATGTTTAAATAAAAGATAGTTGGTTTTAAATAAAGTAAATAGAATAAAAGTTGATTACTTGAATAACTTTTACAGAATAAAATGTAAATTCCTAAATAAAGAAGTTAGAATAATTTAAAAATGAAATTTTCTGTTTGAATCTGGATAATGATCTGTAGAAAGGATTACACAAGTAATAAATAGATGATGCTAGGAATATAGTCGCTAAAAGAGAACATTATTTCAACTTCGGATGATATTATTTTAATGAAATTTTTTATGAATTTTTAAATAAAATTTTTTTTGAATATGCATTTAAGAACATGAACATTTTTGGGAGGATGGCAGGGTAACGGTAGTCGAAAACATGTTTTATTCTTAGGAATAAAGCATGTAGACAGCATTGAAGGTGTGTTATGGTTGAAAAGTGTGATTGGGGCTTTATTCTGAACTGAGTAGGAATTTTGCATTTCAACCTTCTCACATCTGAAAATCATGATGCAGACTTCAATGTAAGTGTCTAAAGAGTATTCAGAAGGAAACAAAGTGTAGTTTAGTTGACAAGAAGTGTCATGGAGATTGGAGATAATAGGTACATAATATGATTACTAAATAATTACGAATTTAGATAAAAAAGTAAATTTTGGAAAGATGAGTGTAAATCTGTAAAATTTTTGAAATTTAAATGTTAAGTGAAGTTAAAGGTAGAGTTTTTTATAAGAAGATGGATATTTCTTAAGATTGGTTAAGATAACAGTAATTAGACGTAATATTACATAGAAAATTCATGTAATAAATTTTAGACAGATGAGATGAAACAAATTGTAGGATATATATGGAAATGATCAATCTGTATATATTTAGGAATAAACCGGACGTGACAAAAGGAGAGTTTTTATGAAATAAATTGAAAAGTTTTGTAGAATTGTAAAATATGTTGATTAATTAGAATATGTAACTAGATGTTAAGTTGTAAAATGATAATTTGTATGTTTGACGTTGATAAATATTAAGGATTATTTGATAATAAGATGAAAAGTTGTTAGTTTTAAGTGACTTATGGTTTGTAAAATGAAGAATAGTTGGTTAAAGTTAGAGAATCTATGTGAGTACGGTATTTGCCAAGACAGATAATAATAAAGTTTTTTAAGTTTTTTGATGTAAAATAATGAATAAAGGAGGTAAAGTTTTTGTTTTTTAAAGGAAGGAGTAGTAAATTAATAATGATAAGAGAGATTTTGATGAAATTTATAAATAAACTAAATAATTAACGATTTTTAATAAATAATAATTGAATTTGAAATGATAGATGATTGAGAGAAGTTATTTAATAAAGGTGTTTGAAGATTTTGATGAAACAAGGTGTTAGCTGGGAAACAATGTAATTTTTTTTTATTTTTGAAGTTTTTGTATTTAAGTAATTGATGACTAAGGAGATTTTAATGAAGTAGTTTAAATAAGAGGTTTTTGAGTTTTTTATAAGAAGATGATGGCTTTACAGAAGTATTAAGTAAAGTGGTATTTAAAATGAAGTTGTTCTGTTGAGAAGTTTTTATAAGAAGAATAGTTAAGTTGCATTGATGGTTAATTTTTAAGTTCTAAGAAGTTTTTTTTTGAGTACTACGACGATATAAAGGAAGAATGCGACGATTTTTATGAAATAAGAGGAGATTTAAGGAATTCTACGAAATACGACGATTATAATGATTTTTAAAGGAAGCTACGTTGAAATGAGGAGATTATTTATACAAATGATGTAGGTAACCTGCGTGGGCTGCACATATATAGATGATGAAGAGTTTTTTGGGGATTAATGCAACTTTAATTATTAAAATATGAAAGATTTAAGATGGAAATAATTTTAAGATAAGGATACTGAGAGATGATACAATTGTAAAGAGGTAATTTTGAAATAAATAGATGAGTTTAGTAAGTGATTTTTTTGTGATAATAATGATGTTATATTTTTGAATTTTAGTATAAGAGAGGAGTTTTTAGTAATTGTAAAATCAGTAGTTAAGATGTTATCCCAGCAAAACTAAGAGTAATAGAGAAATTAAGTTAAAGTAAATAATAATGTAAAGTCATAATTGAAAAATTTTAAAGTAAATTGAAGTAATTTTGAGTAATAAATAAATAATTTTGTAATGATGTTAATTAATAATGAGAAGTTTTAAATCATGATTATATAGAGATGAAAGATATTCAGATGAATAACTAAAATGAAAATTAGATTTCCAATAGAGATGTAAAGTATTTTCGTCTTGGCAAAGAGTAAAATGTGGGAAAGGAAATGCTAGATGGCAGGAAAATATACAGACAAAAGTCTGGAGATAAGCTTTTGAGTGACAGGATCCGGTCAACAAAAAAATGTTGATGGGAAAGTTTCAGTCAACGAAGGTTGGAAAGGAAACTGATGATGGGTTTTATTATATAAATAGAGATAAGGTCTAGCACTAATTGATTTAAATTTGTTTTTGTGTACGAATGAGTCACGATGACTCAACCAATAATTAAGATAGTAACGTAGAATCTTTAGTAAATAAATCTTTGTTTTTTTTTATGAAAAGAGAATCTTTCATAAAATAAGTATACTAGAGATACTTAGTTTTTTTATGAAGTCCTTAGCTTCTGAAATAAAAAGTTTTGAAAATCTATTAAAAATTTAAGCTTTCTTTTATTTTTCGAATTGAATTTTATATATATAGAAAAAATTTGTATTGCAATACACATATTGTAATACAAATCTTTGTGGGGTTTTTGTGGTAATGTGAAAAATCAAAATTTATAATAGGTTTAAAATCCGCGGGTGCATGGACCGAGACAGGATGTCCAAATCATAAATTATTTTGTAAATTCATTTATAAAGAGAAAATAGATTTTCAATGCTATAAAAATATGTAACCATGTCTAATTTTAATATAATTTAGTTAATAAGAAGTGTTTACTAATTTATGTGAAAAATAATTCAATGTAAAGTTTTTGTAACAGCTTAATGTTAACCGCGCAAAAAAGATGATTTGGAGAGGGAATAATTCCGGTTAGCAACGGACAGTCTCAAGTCAGTGGCCAGAATGAGCAGACGTATCTTTCTTTTGTGTCGTTCTAAAAATAGAACAATAGAAGCACTGTTAAAATGTAATTTTTGATTTTTAGTCTCAATTAGAGATTAGCAAAGTATAAATTGTTTAGAAAAGTGATAAAGAGTTTTTCAATGACAATATAAAAATGGTTAATGGACTTATAGATTCAATGTAGACAATGGACGTACAAAGTGTGACAATTGGTATAAAGTGAATGACTGGACAGTTGATACCAATATTTTAATGAACACTCGTGTTAGTATTATTAATAAAAAACCAAAACATTATTTTAAGAGACTATGTTCTCTATATGCGAGTCTTAAACTGACCGATTACCACGTGGCGAAAATCATATATTAAGACGAACATTCTGTTAATAACTATAAACGCTATGAACTATTGTAAGAAAAATATTTTTAGAGTGCTGTGCGAATATACGAAAGATGAACTTTTCTGCCAATAACGACTACAATGGACTGCAAGATACTGGACATCTGAATTGCTATCTTTGAACAAACTTTATTGTAAAAAACCGGTGTTGTGGTATAGACACCTCATGTTAATTTTAAATTAAGGAGTTTTATTATGTTTTAATAAATTTTACTATATATACATGTTTAATCATTTAATATTTTTAAATAAAAAATAATTCAAGATAAGTAAATAAATAAAATTTAGGAGCATGCATTATTTAAAATAAATCTCCTTTAGAGATTTTCAAAGTAATCGGAAATTAAAATGAAAAGTGATTTGTTGCAACATTTAAAATAAAATTTTAAATTCATTGATTTAATCTCCTTCAGAGACATAAAGAGATAAACCAAATTAGTTAAAATAATAATCATGTGTATTCTCATAACATGTTTAAATAATATGTTTTTGTGTATAAACATTCTTTGTGTTAATAAATCTTTATGTAAAATTTCAGCACAAGTGTTTTCATTTCATGAAACCAATTCACTGTAAGTACACTGAAAAAAGGACTCACCCCTGAGAAATTTAATAACAATAATTAACTTCTTTTTTCTAAATTGATGTTAACACATCTGGCGCCTATAAGTCGAGCAAAATAATAATAAAATTCAAATTGTAATAAATAAATACTTAGAGGAACTCTTCAAGTTCGAAAGAATAATTTTTATGTTTTCAGATAGCTTCACTATTATTAATAAATAACGACAGCCTCATTATTGAATTATTACATAATTTATTATTATTATTATTATTTTACATCAAAAATTGTAGATTTACAATATTCTATTTTAAATTTTAATATAACAGATTCTTTATTTAATTAATTGTCTGGAATACCAACTATATAAATATGCCTCAGCAATGTAAAATTCAAGTTTATAAGTTGTCAAATTTGTAATAAAAAAACACAATATAAAATTCTCTTTATTAAGAAAAGGGAAACTCATAGTGGTAAGAATGAATAGGTACAGGTAAATGAAACAATTACTTATAGCTCTCATTAAATTTAAATAAATTATTTTAGAAGTATTGAAGTTCAAGTTTGTAATTTAATTTTCATAAATAAAAAAGGTTGGATTAAAAATGTTTTAAAATACAGTATATAGTTTCTTTAGCTATTAGTTTCTGTTATTTGTTCAATGGTTTGTTTATTGAAATAGTTTCTTATTTTTGTAATTCAAAATTATTATATTTTATTTCCTTGGGCGCCATCATCTGTAAGGCAGATGAAACCTAGATTCTATTTTTCTTTTGGGCGCGAGTTCTCTAGAAAATGTAACTTTTAAAAAATCCATATTTATTCGAAGTTAACTCTTTCACAAAATAAACTCCTGTAAAGCAACATAAAGAATTGTATTAAAGATTCATACATATAAGTAATAAAAACTATAGACATACACCAACATCTTAAAACTTATAAAGAAAAAGCATATTGTTCATATATGTAGAATGGATTGTTAACACGTTAAGTACCAAGCGAGTTGTGCCACTTTTATCATACAGTGCCAACTTAAATAAACAATTTTAATGACATAACCTGGTCATTTTAATTTAATTTTAATATGTGGTCTTATGGTTATATGGAAAACTTATATTTTGAGAAATTGTTTTACAAAACATTAAAAAAAATGATCGGCCGATCGGCCTGGCATGTCATTTTGAATACCATATTTTATTTGGAATTTGATATGTCGGCCGATTGGCAGACCGCACTTTTGATTGATTTCCTAGGATAATTTTCTTCTGTGATGTAGGTAACACATGACTCAGTGGTAGGAAACGCGTTGATTAACTGCACGTAAACATCAAGTGTAATACCTAAAAGGGGTTAATTTAATTTGAAATGATAGTAACTGGGAATCGTTAGAGTTAAATGGGGAGGGGGAAATGATTGTAATACCTAAAAAAGGTTAATTTGAATTAAATATTTACTATAGCGGGAAATCGTATTGAATAGAGAGGAATAGAAGGTAAGTCAAAAATATGACTTATGTCTCTTAAAGTTAAAATAAAGTAAATTCATTTAATATAGATTTCCAAACACAAATAAATAATAATGTATAGGTTGTAAGAAGGTTTAGTTATAAGAAACTTAATAATTTTGTGTGTGATTAAATTTGTAAAAAGGACTAGTTAGTGATTAGCGTAGTATTTGAACAGTGCATTTAAGTGAGATGCGAGAGGTTTTATCACGAAGTCAGCGGGAAATGAAAAAACAATTCTTGAAGCAGGCTATGTGAACCCTGTAGTAGCCGGATATAGAAATTCACTATGCGTTTTCATCAGTCTAGTAAGGAGCTTAGTGGAGTAAGGTTGTGTGAAAAGTAGAGTCTCAGGAAGGAGCTTGTAGGTGATGGTTGTGTTAAAAAGTCTTGGTCGAGGTTTTGAGGAGGTCAGACCTATGAAAGTTTGAATAGGAACGTTTTGTTAAAAATGTAATATATTTAACTTTCAGTCTCAAGTAGAGATTAGTAGTGTATAAAAAGGTTAGAAAAGTGGTAAAGAGTGTTTTCAATGACAATGTCGCGTGAATAAAAGACTTATAGACTCAGTGAAGACGATGGACAGACATAGTGAGACAATTGGTATAATGTGAATGACTGGACAATTAATACCAACATTTAAATGAACACTCGTGTTTGCAAGATTAATAATAAAAAGGGACAAAGAATTATTAATAAAAACCAAAACTGGAAAAAACTAATAACAACACTAACAACAACAACACGTTAAGTGTTAGTGTTGTTATTAAGAATATAGATAAAAGACTTGTTGTCAAGAGAAAATATTTGAATAGTGTACATAACGAGATGTGAGTCGCAATTAACGCAAACGCAGCGAGATTTGGGTAGGAATCTGTGCGCTAACAAATGTGAGCCCTGTGGTAGACAGGATATTAGAATTTCACCATGCGGTATTTAGTCTTGATTTGAATCTTGACGTGGTGAGATGTATTAAAGGCAGTCTAGTAAGGAGCTTTGAAGGGTGAAGGTGTTTTCAAGACAGTCTTAGTTTGAATCTTGAGGTGGTGAGATGTATTAATTTTGTGTGCCGAACTGTTAAAAAATGTAAAGTGATTTGAACATTGTAGACGAGCGTGGCAAATGGTATTAGTTTTTGGATAGAACAAAGTTTTTAGTACTAACAGCGTGTTTCACATAAAGACAATAGATAATCACACGTATCGTATTGAAATGCGGTCGGAAGATGAACAATCGCGAACTGTTTAATGAACTAAGAAATTAATGAACATTCTAAACACGAATAAGACGAGTGCAGTTGAAAAACTCGAAATGTGCGATTACTACGATATGGACTGACAGCCATCACGTGTGCTTCATAGAGGAAAATCCTCAACAAAAGACGGTAATCAGTGTTACAAAACACTGAAAATAAAATCTCATGTATCTATGTAAAGTTTTTTATGTTTAATGTATTATTTTTATAAATTTAATACTCTAAAGAATCATTTATGTTTTTGAGAATAAGAGGTGTCTACAGACACGTATAAATTTTGATAAAGTAAATTTAATATCAAAAAACAGATAATTTTAATCTGTTTGATTTAATAAACAATTTATTAGTTGCAACTTCAAGAATAAACTCAAGATTTGAAAAATAGACCTTCTTCAAAGGCAATAATAATAAATAGCGCTAGGATGTTAAATATAATTGACCTATATAATTTGTTTTGATGATAAATGTTAATGTATTAAAATTCTGTGTTAATAAATTCATGTCAAGTTTCAGCAAAAAATAAGAGTTCTTCATTTCGCCAGATAAGTCACTGTAGTACACTTTCAAAAGAATCCACCCCTGAGATATTTTAAATAATTAATTTCACTTTTTCTAAATTGGTAAGCAAAAGCTACCCGGCGCCCTAATAGCTGTGCAAATTATAAACTCAGTAAATAATAACTTCATTCTTTTAAAAAAATAAGTAACTTAAAAATAAAAAACCCTTTTCCTTTTAAATATTACACAAGTCGATATGGTTCAAACTGGAAAGCGGGATCGAAGAGGAAATGTCATTTTCAAGCCTCTTGCAATAACAGAGTATAATGAGCAAAAATCCGGCATCGATGTTGCTGATCAAATTTCGTCGTACAACTCAGCAGTATAAAAGACACTAAGATGGTACCATAAAGTTGCAGAACATTTACTATTTGGCACCTGCATTGTAAATGATTGGCTACAAAAGCAATGTAGAACTACGACCGGAACACCAATACTTGTCAATAACAGATTTTAAATGCTTTCATTTTGCTTTCAAAATACTTTCTTCTTACAGTTTAGACAGTTATAATATAAATACATGATTTTTAAAAACTTAATTGTAAATAAATAACATTGTTAAACAGTTTTAAAAAATTGCTTTCCAATTTTGTAATTGTTCAATGTTTTATACGAAAATATGCAAAATTTATTGTTTGCTTACCGTAATAGTTAACTTTTATACATTGATTTTTTTAAAAAATATAACAACTGTAAAATGTTCAATCTATAAATTACTTGTTTTAATGCATTAATCCATAATTCCAACTGAAAATTTCACTGCCATACCGATCGGTACGACGAAATTAACATATTGATGAGGTATTTTATTGGGTTGCTACGCAACACTATTTAAAGATAATAAAATGAAATATCTATGGCTATTAGGTGCATCTTCTTCATTTCACTTAGTGTATGTGTTTTCCACTAGGTTGCAACACTTACTGGTAAAAGACTCTAAAATAAAACCTTGCATTAATGACAGTGTCGTACCGATCGGCCGACACGCCACTTTAACTATGAGCTTGCTGTCATACCGATCGGCCCCCTATGGCTCCTAATGTGTTAAGGTTCTCCATTTAATTTTATCAAAAAGGGAATTACACATAAGTCTATTATTTCTTATTACTTGAAACAGTTAATCAGGTTTCTTAAGTTAAAATTTAAAATGTATTTAGGATACTAGTGATATTTTAAGATAGCCAAATCTAAAGTCATATATGTCGTTTGTATTACCAAAAATGGTAATTTTAACTTGGATAACCAAAAAATGGTTATATTAACCCTTTCAGTGCCATGCATTTTTTTGTATGCACTGCCCAAAAGTGCCAGGCATTTTCTCCCATAGTGTATCCAAAAGTGCCGACCTGTTTTTAACGAATTTGTAAGGATTTTTTAAAAAGCTGTATTTTTGTTATTTAAAAAGATATCATCATGATTTTTGTTTTGTTTTTCTTCTAATAGATCTATAAATAATATCTACTACTCTAAACACATTCATAATATACCAAAAAATTTAGAAAAAATAATTATTGCTTACCTTAACAAAAATTTTTGATAAAATTTCCAGTTTTTATGACGAAAACAGATAAAGAAAAAATATATTACTTAAATACTTGCACATCACTTTAAGAAACATTTTGATCTATACTTGTGTTCAAAATTTTGGGCAAAAGTTATGCTAATTTTTCGAAATAAGAACGTTTTAATGTTTTCTCTGAATCTCTAGTATAAGTAGTAAATAACTTTAAAAATAACTTATATTTCAAAAATATTTAGCACATCAAACAAAAATAACAAACTAGTAAAAGAATAATTATGAATTAAACCACTTAAGCACTATTTAAGCAAAAATATTTATAATTAAGTTGTTAAAAAAATGTTAATTTAGCACTTATGTTCGGTAATACATTTGTCACTATCACTACCACTTTCAGATACAGAAATATCAGACACAAAATTATCCTCAAGATATTCTTCCTCCACTAAGTTTCTCAGTGTATTCTCACTCAAGGGCGATCTTGATCGATCCATTATTACATAATATATTTACATAAATACAAAACAATCAAACATAACCTACGTACAGAATTTGAAACTAAACAAAACAACCATTGCAAGAGCAAAGAATAATAATTGTGAAGCAGCTGACTTGACAATGCACAGCCAACTCGATTGAATTATCACTCTCATTATCGATCTTTGCATTGATTTTGTATACTATACCATATGTGAAACAAAGAACTATTCTTTCTAAGCAGATTGATATAAAATATTTACAAAAATATCATTTTTCAATTTTTTATGATTTGTTTAACTAATGTCCAGCGCAATCGGACGTTGGCATTTCTCGCACATTTTTAAACGTCCAGTCCAAGCGGACTTTGGCACGTCTTGCATATTTTGAAACGTCCAGTTAAACAGGACTTTGGCATTGAAAGGGTTAGGATTTGAAATATAAAAAGAACCGGGAGATTGTAATTGAATTGGAGGGGGGTACTCCAGAAGTCAAATGTATAACTGATAGTAAATGTTAAAACAAGGGTAATAAAATTAATATAGCTTTCCAAAATATAAAATTTGTGTATAAAATGGTAATTATAAGTTCTAATGAATATTTAAATAAAACTGTGTAGTGAATATTGGCAAAAGCTTGTTGTCAAGCTTTTAATTTGAATAGTGTCCGTTCAGCTAATAAGGTAAACCCTGGATCGCAGGATGTGAGAAATTCACACATGCGGTCTCCCCAATCTACGTGGAACGTTCAAGGTAGTTAGATGTGTTTCTAGAGTCTTAAGGGATCATCTGATATGGACAGACGTATTTTTGTGTAGAGGAAGTTTTAGATAAATGTGGTGAAAATGTAAAAAACAGTTCTAATATCAATGTAACATTGATCCAAGTTGTAATCTTTCTAAATTAAAGCGTGAACTATTAAGTCAGAAGGTGTGAACTTTTTGAAATGTGCAAAGATAAAATCTTGCACGTATTTGAGATAAATAAGATGTTTGAAGTGCGAGTTCTGAACTAAGCCGTAAAGGTGTTAAAATGAAACAATATAAATTGTAACAAACAGTTATTTGTCAAGTGAATAAAAATAAACTTTGTAGAGCGGTAAACTGAACGTATAATGTCAACGTCGGAACTTAGAACAATGGAAGTCTTCCATGGTGCAGCAATGCATTTCTGGAAAACGAGACGAATCACCAAGGAATTGTGCTTTTAATTAACAGAACGTGACTGGTATACACGTTAAGACTTTTCTTATAAAAAATTATTTTAATAAAATGAAATAAAGCATGTACATTTTTTAATATAAATTTTTGATTGAAAGGTTGAAGTATAATAATTTGAGACTATGTCTTATACTATAAAAAAAATGAGAGTATTAAAGTTGTAATACTGGGAAAATGTTGGTTTGATCAAATATTTAAAACCTATGTCAGGTTGTGTTACGAGTTTTCTGTTAAAAGATAGAAAATATGTTCGGAAGTATTAATTATGTTAAATTCATGGTGTACTAACATTCGTAAAAGTATTAATGACAATGTTCCATGTTTTTAAGATCGTATGTGTTTAAAAACAGGAAAAAGAACTAGATTGTGCAACTTCAAACATGTGCTTTGATAAGACGGACAATGAACTATTGTGTTTAATACGTTATATGAACTTTGTTTCAAGCATCACAATACGAACACTAATCGAAACACAGGTGTACTCAACAGGAATTCAATGCTAAAAACACAGGCTGAGGAACAATGATCCTAAAGACAATGAGTTTCTACAATTTGGTAAAACCGTGTGCATAACACGTTATGATTCAAATATGTAAATTTTATATAATATGTTCTATGTTTTTCTTTGAATTTTATAGATGTAAATTTAATCAATTTCATTTAAAAAGGTTTACTAGTCCAAATACCAGTCAGGTAATGGACATTGTTAATTTTCTTTCTATATATTTTTGTACTCAGATAAATGAGTAAGAAATCATTCAAAATTCTAATCTCATGGCATTAATTCAAAACTTGCAAGTTTCTTTCTAAATAAATTCAATTTTTAATTAAAGTCAATTGTTAATAAAGAAATTAGACCTTTCTCAAAGGCAATAAAATATAAATTCTAGCAGGATGTTATTTATAATTGATATTTATGATATGCTTCTTTTGATAAATGTACATGTTTAATATTTGGTTTGTTTAATAAATGTATATGTCAAAATTTCAGTTCCAGTGTTATTCATTCTACCAGGTCACTGAGAGTACACTTTTGAAAGAACTTACTCCCGAGATAAGATTTTTAATTTAAATTCATTTTCAAAATTGGAAGCGATAGCTTCCTGGCGCCCGTAAATGCTGAGCAAACTTTTAGATTAAATAATAAACTCAAATTCATTTTATTTTTTTTTAAAGTACGGAAACATAAATATATGAACTCTTACAGTTCTTTTATTTCACGATTGTTACAAAGTAAATTTTTTCTTTTATAATAATTAAACTAATGAGATCTGATCTATTTTAAGAAATAAAATAATTAATTACGTAAATTCAAGCAAATAAGTTAAAAGTAAATTCAACCAGTAAAATTCAATTAGATTTACCAGAAAATATTATAATGCATTAAGCTAAGACTATGAATATTAATAATAATTATAGAAAATTGATGAAAATTTATGTAAATGTATTAATCTTTGATTTAAGTAAACTATGTTAAGTTTCAGCACAACAAATAAGATTTCTTTATTTCACCAAGAACCACTGTAAGTACACTTTCAAAAGGATTTGTGACCCTGAGATATATTTAATAATAACAATTATTAACTTCTTTTTTCAAAATTGGTAAGCTAACGCTACCTGGCGCCCATATTGCTGTGCATTTTTCTTTAAATAAATAACTTAAGATTAAAAAGTGCCAATTTTAGATTCTTAGATTCAAATTAATTAGTAAATTCTCTAAACCCTTCGCAGTTTTTTAATACACATTCTTCTCACTTATGTCTCTTATTTTTCATCTTATATTCAAAACTTTTATTATTTAACTCTACATAAATGATAAAATGACTCTACTCTTTCAATAATAATTATTAGATAACTTATTTCCAAATGACCAGTTTACCAAACTATTTCAAGCCTAGCAGATCTTTCACAATCACTTTTTAAACGAGTCACTTCCCAATTTCACTTTTAATTCAAACTCAGCACTTTTCCCATCAACATTTTATTCAATTCATAATTTCACATCCATTCAGTGAAAACATCTGGTCTCTTCAACTGTATCTGATTTTGACTTTAATTCATCACTTCCAGAGTACCACACGCCAACACATTATTCAAATAATACTTTCCCACTAGAACATGTACTATTAATTTTTTTTTTTTACTTCTAATACTATTACACACATTCCTGTCACATATATTTATTCTTAAAATATATTCTAAATAATTTTTTCTCTCATACAAATACATTTTATATAAGTCCATACTAATCATTATCTTAAAGAAAAACATATCATTCCATTGTTCTAATATCTAAAATTCATTTATTATATTCTTTCTTTATTTAATTTATCCTGTCTATACCATCTATCATTATATTTTTTTCTCATCACACTACAATTTTATCACTAAAACCATTCTTCTTACCTTGCTCACTTTTCATAAGCCGTAGAACCTTTCATTTGGTAATGCTATGATAGTATAATTATCCATCTATTTACACTTTTCTAGCTTAGTTTACTTTCAAGACTATTTTCTAGCGTTTTAATTTTTTTTATTTATGTTTTTATTGTCTTTAATGCTTGTGAAAATGACCGTACTACACAAGCGCTCAAAATCAGTTACTTTAATTTAGTTTCCACTTAGTTATATGTGTCCTTATTATCATTCTGTATAGTCAATCTGTTCCAACTAAATTAAAGAATGAAACAGAATTTTCACAATTCTTTACACAGTCCATTGTTAGTAAGGTTTTGTGCATGTAGCAGCTGAGGTTGATGACTTAGTCACTGAAATGTCATTTTGTATTTGTGTTGCACAAATAAAGTGACTTTTTATGGAAAAAGTTTAGCTCATTACAGTTCATGTTCATAAGTGTACATTAGTGTTCACACTAAAAAGAAAGAAAAAATCTTCACAATATAGTTTTTTATACTAAACACAATTAATTATCCTGAAACTAATACCTTAAATTACAAATATTAATTTATTTTGTAGCCAGGAACTCACCATTTTTTAGGGCATGGACATATCACCCCTTTATTTATTTAAAAATAAATAATTGAATAAAAATTGTAAATATATCAGATTCCGTTGCTATTTTATACTATTTATCCCCTTATTTCTTTTACTCTATCATTATCCCTAAACCTCTTAACTTAATCAGAAATTTCTAGTTCTCTCCTTCATTCATTACTACTCTTATAGAAAATTAAGATTTTTATTTTAACCTAGAAGTTTTTTGATAGTTGACTCCCATCCAAAACTTTTTATGTAATGACATGGCTTTTGTTAGATGATCAATAAACCCTAAATCCCCACAATATGGAAGGGTTATTTGTCTCCAAATTGTAGCTAGTTGTTGACATTTTTATCAATGAGAACTTCTTAACTCTGCTAAGCCAACCTTATTATAATAATATTTTTATTCATTTTTTAAACACTTGTAATATCTTTTCTTCCTTATTCTTTATTTATATCAAATTTTTATATTTATAATATTTATTATCTATCTTCATTTGGTTTCCCAAGTACTTAAATTTATTCTCATTTATTACGTTTCACATGTCTGCCATCATCTAATCACTTCTCATTCCCGTATGGACTCTTCTAGTCCTCTAATATTCCATTTGTGCCTTTCTAGTCACCTATTGGACTCTCATTTCCTAAAAATGTAATCTTCCTGTACATACTGGTTATTGCCTTGACCCTACTTAAGATCAAAACCCTGAGTTTACCATCCAATCACCCTCCCCTTTGACATTGTACATCGCTTAGCTATCGAATGACCTTTCATTTACTTATGGTTATTAACAAAATAATTTAAATTTATTAATCTTTTTTTACACCTTCTAAATAAAATTTTCTTAATTAATTGTGTAACACTTATTACAGATCATGGCATGAATGCTGGCACTTGGGCTACCAGTAGCAAACCTCTACTAACCTCACTAAAAACATCATTACTACCTGCGGGTAGATAAACCAGTTCCATATTCCATTTATATGTTTTTCAACTTATATATGAGGTCTTTCTTAAGATATTATAATTACCTGGACATGTTAATATAGCTTAGAATCGATCTCATTAAAAATAAAAAAAAAGGTGAGGTATTTTTTGATGAAGGGATGAGTCACTTTAGCATGGGGAAATATTTATTTTCCTCCACTTATGCCCTTCCCCTGCACCTTTCACCCATTGCGCCAGGGTAAGTTGAAGTATCAGCATTCGCACCAGGATCTGTACATTATAATTGAAATTGAAATTTATTGAAAAGAAGTATATATACAAACTACAAACTACATATAAATAAAAAACTGCCCCGAGGTTAAACATTAATTGTAACATTATTTTCAACACTTCTAATTACATATGCATTTTCTAATTTAATTTCTAAAACTTTATATGGACCCTGATATAACAAGAAAAAATTGTTAACCTCTCTTTTCAAACTTGTAGATGAGATGATTCCTGACTAATACTAAATCTCCTATTTTAAATTTTAGTGGTTTAAAATTCATAACTTGTGATTTCTTTCTTTGACTTGAATTTGTCTTTAATGTTCTTTTAGCCAATATTATCTTTTCTTAAAAGTAGAGTAATTTGACCTGGTAGAAATTGACATAGTTTTCGATATATCCTTGGATATTCCCTTTGAAACATTATTTCATAGTAATAATTAGTTGAATAAAATTGAATTATTGGTACAATTTTTTTAAATCGTACATAATTTGACCATTTAGTGCCCATCGTGGGCATATGTTCTAAACATCTTTCCCAAGTCTCTCACGCAACATTCACTTAGATTACTTTGTGGATGATATAATGATCTGTGCCTTATTTAAACATTTTCCTATCCCCAAATCTCCATCCATGCTCTTAATTTAAACTGACTACTATGATCACTAAAATTACTTTAGTCCTTCCTACTTCATTTATATATTCATTTACAATTTTATTTACCAAAACTACACCATTTGCTCTCTTAATTGAGTAAATTCTATAAATTTTGAAAATACTTCTAAAACAATAAAAATTTACTTTACACCACCACTTCCAACTGTGTAAGAATTTAATAAATAGGGGTTTAATACTGAAGTGTACATTTACTAATTGCCACACGTTAATGCGACAATTGAAATAATTTAATAAACTAGGGTTTGTAAAGTTATATTTTATTATTTATTTTAACTTAAAATTGTAACATTTTTTAACTTAAAAACTTTTATTTTATGAAAATTGCTCAGCTAAGGGCGCCAGATGGAGTTAACTCATCAATTTTGAAAAAAGAAGTTAATAATTAATTGTTAAAAATATCTCAGGTTCGCAAATCCTTTTAAAAGTGTACTTACAGTTAGCTTTTTTGGTGAAATAAAGAAATCTTATTTTGTTGTGCTGAAACTAAACATAATTTATTGAAATAAAGTTACACATATATTTTTCTGATACATTTCTTACCACTATTTAAAATCTCTGTTTTTGAAGTGAAAACTTCTATTGGCGCATTGGGTACTTTTTGGGATGGACTTTTTCAATAGAAATCGCGTCACGCACACTACCGTAATCGCGTCACGCACCATACCATACCGTAATGCAACTTTAATATATAGAGACAACGGATACGCGCACACAGCGTATATATAAACTCATATCTACGAAAAATATTGCACAAACTTTCTCACATACCCATATATATTAAAACACAAATCTACGAAAATTATTGCACTAACTTTCTCAAACTCATATACATAGTCAAACTAAAATCAATGCAAAAATATTGCACAAACTTTCTCACATACCCATACGTATTAAAACTAAAAATCTACGAAAAATTATTGCACTAACTTTCTCAAATCACATACATAGTTAAACTAAAATCAATGCAAAAATATCGCACAAACTTTATCACATACCCATATATTATATTAAAACTAAAAATCTAATATTGCACTCACTTTCTCAAACTCATATACATAGTCAAACTAAAATCAATGCAAAACTATAGCACAAACTTTCTCACATACCCATATATATTAAAACAAAAATCTACGAAAAATATTGCACTAATTTTCTCAAAATTTGCATACATAGTTAAACTAGTATAAATGAAAAAATATAGCACAAACTTTCTCATAGACCCATACATATTAAAACTAAAAATCTATGAAAAATATAGCACTAACTTTCCCAAACTCATATACATAGTCAAACTAAAATCAATGCAAAAAATATTGCACAAACTTAAGTTTTCACTTCTAACGTGTGGTCTTAAGCACACCCAATATTTCTTTTTTTGACTTTAAAATTCTGCCTTGAAGAGGCTTAAATCCTTTTTTATGATTCGAAATTAGTAGTTGCAACTTAAAACAAAATATCTTTTATGGTGAGTTTTTATATTCTCTCTTAGCAAAGATTATGATTATTTTAAAATGAAATTAATTTCTCAAATTTACTAATTGTTATACAAAAAATATTCATTTGAATAAATTTAGAAAGTTCATACAAAAAAAGTTCATTTTTATACAAAATTAGTATACAATTGTCTATGATTCTGTGTTACCACATAACCGTTCCTGTAGTCTCATAGGCTCCTCGTGGTGAATCCATCTCATGTTGTATGCAATCACCTTGTAGACTCAATTTACACACCTGACGATCAAAATTGTCCTTTCAAATTCACAGTATCGTACAGAAATTTCATCACTTTACTAAGAGTTATTGTCCAATACACTCTTCAAACGCCAACTACGTCTTATCATGTCAAAACTGTCTCTGAACTCGTTAAATCATCACTATCAATGTTCTAAAACTTCTTTTAGACAAAAACATCTCTCACTGACTCAAATGTCACAATAGGACTCTACTTTAACAACTTCCGCTATATTTTTAAAAAATCTCTTTGAGCAGAAAACACGTCTGACTTAATTGAATGTTCCACCTAGACTGGCAAACCACATATGAGCTTTTCACTTCCTTTACAGTTATATTTTTTAAATATGCAACGTCCGCGAGAATTGTTCACACCTAGCAACCCGGACACTGTTCAAATTATTCGCCTGACAACAAGCTTTGTCTATTTTCACAACACAAACACTACCAAAATATATTTTACAACTTATAATTAACATTTTATACATGACATTAGTCTTTTGGAAACCTATATTTAATTTTTATATTCCCTTGTCTTAATATGTATTGAGTCATCCTTTTGACTTCTGCAGTCTCCCCCCCCCATTTATTCAATTTTCAACGTTTCCCGGGCTACTTTTAATATTCAAATCTAAATATAACCATTTTTTGGTATTACAACTGGTAATTCTCCAAATAGGTCTACTGCAACTAAATCTAGTATATTCTTTGACAAGATTTTTATGATTAAGCCTTCTTGTTTTTTATTTAATATTTTCCTTTTTTCAAATTGGGGATAATTATATAGCTCTTTAAAAATTTTATAACATTTTGTCGCTCCTATATGTCCATATCTCTCATTGCATCATTTAATAAATTTTATTAAATGCAGAGGTATGCAAATCTTATGATTATTGTTTTTTATTGATTTCCTAAACAACACTCCATCATGTAATATTTTAGCAATTTTTTCGATCTAGGATCTTTATTATTAATTACTCCTAAAATTTTCTGACATATTTTAGAACTTTTATATTTAACTTTTTTGATATCTTGCTTAGTTTTTGAGATATTTACATTAGTTGATGCCAGATGATTATACGAAGAAGTAGGTTTGAAGTGGTAAGAAAATTTTGGCACAAGTTTTTTGTTAAAAAAACTTTATTTAATAAATTAATTTGATTTATGGTAAAACTATTTCAAATTTTCAAAACTATAACTCCAAAATCGTAATTTTTGGGAATTGGTGATGAATAGGTTTTTTAGGGCTTTAAAAGCTACATTTAAACACAATTTCACTAAAATTTTATTATTAGTGCTAATTTTTTTGAAAATATATATTTCATGTTTTTATCTTATTTTATTGGTAAATCCCAGAATATCTTTAATAAAACCCCAGAAGATATAGTTTTGCCCAAATTTGATCAAAATTAGTCCCCCATTTTGGACTGTAGTGCTCTGAACAACTGAGAGATGAATGATGAATATCATTTTAAAATTCATTTTTATAGACTCAGGTCTCAAAATGGATAATTCAATGAAAACCTGAACACTAATATTGTTAGTCCATAACATAACTTGACTATCAGAGATATTTGAGAAAGATAAAAAAGTTTGTTACAGAAAGATTGAACTTACAGGAAAACCTTTAGGCCCTATAGGTCCTGAACTACCCAGTCTTCCTCGGGGACCTTGATCTCCTGGAACACCAGCCCAACCAGTCAAACCTTTTGGTCCCATTATACTAAAACCGGGTGCTCCATTAGGTCCAGTCAAACCTGGAAGTCCTTCATTTCCTACCAATCCTGTTTCTCCTTTCCGTCCATATGCTCCTAGAAACACAAATATATGATTTGAATTATTAATAAATTAATAGAGTGTAATTTCATATACAAAATGTTTAAAAAATTAACAAAACGTGATTTTTTACAGAATTTTCAAATATAGCTGTATTAATTGTTTTTACTTGTTCTGGTAGGTCTTTTCATCCCTCTTCTAAAGGTTTTATCTTATCTTATTATATTTTATTTATCTCTTGAAATATCCAAAGCAACCTGCATCCAGTAATTAGTGTGTCTTGTGACAGTGTCTGATTTAGTAGTGAGTGGTTGAGACTGCATATAAAAAAGTTGAGAAATATCACGTTTTGTTAATTTTTGGAACATTCTGTATATCCTACAAAATTTTATATCATCTGTAGGTAGCTAAGGTTGAAAGCTTTAAAATGAGAAGTTGAACATTTTCCTATCTTAAGCAATTCTTGAAATATTAAGCTGTTTCCATATTTTTACACACTGTATATTTATTTATATTGTTTTAAACAATTCTATTATGAGCAAGATTTATAAGTATTATTATGTATTATAAGTATTTATGTTTATATTATTTTCATTTTTAGCTAAATATATTTGATTATTGTAGTATACTATTTTCAAAGATAGTATTCTTTATGAAAAAATAAGTAATTTAAGTAATACCCAAATCTTCATGAGAGAGTGGATAATTTGTTTTAAATTTAGTAAATGTGAACAGTGTTTATACATTGCACTAGCTTCATTGTTGTATGATCAACTAACTATGACAATTATAACTTCAATACAGATTTGAAAAATAATTATAATATTGTATGGTATATAGTATGAGCTTTGTGGACTATTATTATGATTAACTTTTAATTAACTCATTTTCTTAAGCTACATAATCAAATTGTCTTTTATTTCAGAATTAGTTGTTATTTTAATTTTGAAATGTTATTGATTATATTGAATTGAGTTAGCTTTCTATTCTTAACTTCAACTCTTTTTATAAATTAATCAGCTATACTTACATCAACTGATCCTATACATTTCAAGTAATACAAAATTTTAATTTTCAAAATAATTTTTTTTCAATATATAGATATGATGCGATAAAACCAAATTAAGTGGCTTATACACATCCATATTAACAACTATATTTCAATGAAATGTAGTTTAACTGATTAAGCAAAATCACAAAATTGGTGAAAGTTTTAGATAATATTACAATTTTATTTTAAGAAATAATTTCAAGTCTAAAGAGGGTTAAAATGAAAAGCTAGTTATGGTTACATTAAACCAATTACATTTATCCAGGTTTGAAAACTTAAAGACTAACCTTGATCTCCAGGTTCACCTTTGATGCCTTTATCACCTCTCATATTCTCATTGTTTTCATTCTCGTCTCCTGGAAGTCCTTGAGCACCAGGATCCCCTTGACCTCCTTTTTCTCCTGGAGCTCCATCAAAACCAGGATCACCTTGGAGCTCATACTCTCGCCCAAAACTATCTGCATTATCACCTTTTTCACCAGGCAAACCATCACTTCCAGGGTATCCATCTAGTCCTGGTGGACCTGTATCCCCACTTAAGCCCTGAAAATCAGAAGCAAAATTTCACTCTAATTGTAACTAGTTATACCAGATGTAACAAGACCACACATGCAGCATGTATAGTGAGTAAACAAATCAGTTTAGAAACTTGGTTTCAACTGAAACCCAACTATTTCACATTTGAAGAATCTAAGAAATATATTTTCTTCAAAACCCATTGCCACAAAAAGGAAAACTATGTTTTTTAAAAAGAAATTTTAAATACAAATATAGCTCAAGTGATAGATAATTTTAGGTAAATACTTTGAAAAAACAAGTTTTCATTTACTTTGTCCTGTTTCAAGATGGAGGCTCTTAAAATTGAATGGTACAAAAATTTTGTTTTTACAATTCTATTTACCACCATTGAACAATTTTATCCTAGAAACAAAAAAATGTATCAAAAAATGCTAATATGATACCATTTCAAACATTATGGAATATGGGTACTTTTTCATAAGTTTTCTAAAATTTAAAAAGTTTAGCTTAAAATTAAAAAAATTAAAATGAAATAGAAAAACGCAACTTTAAATAAAATTTCAAAACTATCTATTACAGTTTACTTTAATGAAATTTAATAAAGGTATTCAAAATACATTCTACTGTTCCCAATACAAAGTTTAACTCTTGTTCAGAAGGTATCCACCGCTTGCAAAGCTTCCTTGCTATTTATTGATGCCACATTCCCTCCTCTTGTTGCCGGCTGTGTTATGTAAACAATTTTTTGAGCCTATCCAATAAAAAATAGTTCAAAAATGTTAAATCTGGTGATCTTTTTGGGAAGTTCACTAGGCTTTTTCCAACCCACTTGCTAGGGTACTGTTGGTCAAAACATTGATGAACGTTAAGGAAGTAAAAATTTGGTAGGATATTTTATACATTGATATACATGCCACACGGTGTAATACCGGAAAAAGGTTAATTTGAATAAAATATTGAAAATAGCCGGTAATCGTATTGGGTGTAACATGAGTCAAAAATGTGACTAATGATTTTCAATGTTAAACAGAGTAAATTCAAAATAAAATAGATTTCCAAACATAAATAAATAATAATGTATACATTTTTAGGAAATTTAGTAATAAAAAGTTTAAAGAATTGTGTGTGTAGTTAAATTGAGAGATTCGGACAATTTATGAATTGCGTGGTAGTTGAATAAAGACTTTTAGGAACTGGACGAGAAAGATATCGCTTACACAGTGATATTTGGGATATGTCCTGAGACCGGATATTGGAGAAGCACATGTGATTTCATCAGTCTTAAGGCAGCGGTTGGAGCTGTAAGTTGTGTTTTGTAAAGTTGTATTCAAAAATGTGATTCAAGAGTTAACAAAAGTGTTAGACAAGGGTTTAATGTTGTCAGATGTAATCTGCACCAAACTAATTCAATGACAGTAGTTTTGAACAGTATAGTGGAGTGTTTTTTAAAACAAAAAGTATTAAAAAACGGATAAAGACTTTTATGGCGAGTAACGTGTTATGTAAAAAAAACAATAGCGGTATCTCGTGTCGATCGGTTGAATGATGGACAGTATCAAGTGTAAAAAAGAACTAACAAGGTTGTTTGACAATTTTAATACGAACTTTAGTTTGAGCGATGGAAATGGATCTGATGTACATAGTTTACAAAGAACGGCTAAGCAACTCTAGGCAGTTGGAAACACGTGCTCATCAAGTTGTTTGGTACCCACAGACTGGTAAAAATGTGTTATACAACACAAATAATTTAATTCCTGTATAATATAAAATATAATTTGTCTCATGTTTTTAAAGATAATTTCATTTTTTATATAAATTGATTTTTAAGATAAAGAATTTTTATATATAATCAAATCAATAAATGTTGGTTGATTTAAATTTTATATTCAAATAAAAGTAAATTAATAGTTAAGTAACAGATATTTCGATCTGTTCTCCTTTTTTGTTTTTTAAATAAAAAGTTTTTGTTGCAACATAATTTAATTTCAAGTTTTTTAATAAAATATACACCTTCTTCAAAGGTTAAATAAATATACTAATAATTGATAGGATGTTAGTTATAATAAATTTATTTGATGTATTATTGATGATATATTTCATGTAATAATCTTGTTTGTTTTTTAATAAACTCATGTTAAAATTTCAGAAGCAAGTGTTCTCATTTCAAAAGACAAAAATCACTGAAAGTATCTTTTGAAAGAACTCACACCCGAGATCATAAATATTTAGAGTCACCTTTTTTCTAAATTGACATTAACATGTCTGGCGCCCATAAATGCTTTAAATAACTTTAATAAAAACCCTCAGTTTTTATATTATTACAATTATTGCCCAACTCTTGGAGTTGTTAATGAATAAAGTAGTTTACCCTTCAGGTCGTTATTTTACAATAGTTACAACGGTTGGTCTCTTACACCCGATAATATACATAAATTTTAAAATATATAAAGCTTAAAGTATGTAGTTGGTGTTTACTCATTATTTTTGTTTTCAATATATGTAATGTACTAGTAGCTAACATAAGCATAAATATCTGACACGAAAATTATAAAATTTAATTCTTTATATCTTGAATTATTTTAAAACTTTTTTTTAGTTAACAATTTTGAATTCTAGCTAACAAAGCATTATCTCAGAACTTAAGTAATAATACTAAGCAAGAATTGATTACTAAATTATCTAGCAAATAATAATTGTGTTTTTATTATTATGGACAATAAAAATTCAAAACTATTAAAGTCTCAAATTCAAGTAGGCGAGAAATCGAAATTTATATTATTTTACTGTTGAGAATTTTAAAAGTTAAATAGAATTTTTTGTTAAAACTTGATCCACAAATTGTATGTGGAACGTTTGAATATTTGTTTTAAATTATTGAGATTAAAGTAGATCTATAAAAAGTACACACAAAATTTGTCTCAATAGAACAGAAATAAACCTATTAACTCCCATTATGGTATTTAAAAAATACAATTTTACAGTCATTTCTTGATGAGTTTATATAAATAAAACCATTACATATATACAGAACTCCAATTTCTTTCAATGTTTCTATAACCTAAGTATGAACAAATATTTTGAATAGTTTTATACTTTGAAATACTTGTGTTTCTTGATGGCAATGAGACAAATGTATATAAAAGATGACAAATCTATAAGTATTATACATTTATTAATTTAACTTTACATTTATATTTTTTTGTATTTTTATTGTTTATTAATATAAAATAATTTTTGTTGGAAGTAGTTATTGCAGTAGTCATAACAATTCTGTACTTTGATCTTGAAAGTCCACTTATGTATGGTTTCACTTTTTAATAAATGGGACTTAAGAATATTATCATTGTAATATTGTACATTTTAAAATTTGAATTTAGCGCAAAGGGCACATGAATCTTGGACGTAATTGGTTGAGATGAGAAGGGAAAAGGGATGTGCATTAAAAAAATAGTTCATCTAATTTCTATTAGTAACTTAAAAGAGACAAAATTTGAAAACAAAGTGAATGATAAAAAATAGTCAGAGAAATGTATCTTATGTATAGATATAATTAGAGTGATTAAAAACATTATAATTAAGAAAAATGCAAATCATGTGTTTTGAAAGGGAAGTTTTGGGCGCTAGTGGACATTACATCATTGGATGGAGTTCTCTCAGAGCAGTGAGTCGCCTAGATCGGCGAGTCCTTGAAAAGACAGGAAAAAAGTGTAAATATGAAGTGCTATGTCTTATTACAGTAAACTATTTCAGTGAACAATGTCGTATATTATTAGCAAAGTAATTTATTCTGTTGAAAAACTTACTTAAATAGTTAAATATGATCATAAAGGGAAACCACATGGTTTCAACTAAAGAATTAGGATTTACAAACAATAAAAGCCAAAAGTAAAGTGTTTTGTTTGGTATTAAAGGTCTAATTCGACGAACAATGTTTAAAGGTGTTAATCTAATAACGTTAATAACGTTTGAACTATCGAAAATGTATGTGAATCTAGATTGAACACTCAAGGTCACACGTGTAGTTGAGTCCACTCAAGGACAATGTCGCCAGAAGTAACTTTTAATACCAATAAATAGTGATACAGGACTTCAGTGTAGTAAAGTGACTTTACTCTGTGAAAAAAATCTGTTTTATATAAAAGAACGTGTCTGGTAAAACACATGTTTTGTCTAAATATAGGTTAAGAAAAATGACTGTTTAAGTATTTGTAGATTCATATAAACTTTCAATGTTTATAATTATGTTTTATTTGCTTGATATGTCTAATATGTTGTTTTAATAGTAAATTTGATAATTTGCAATATATAAAAAATTTCTTTTTGATATGGATTAACATTTAAATTGAACATTTTAACATATAAACCTATAAATGAAACTATATTTGTTTTTTAAAGTTAAATTTTTCTATCAGAGCTTGAAATAACTTTATTTCAACTGGAGCAGGCTCTAAATATGATAAATTATAATTAAAATTAAATTCCTTTGATTAATGACCTTTTTTGAATAATGATTCTAGATATGATGTTATGATTTATCGTAATTGTTTATTGATATTCATGTTTTATGTATGTGTACTTGTCGTAATATGTTTATCTAAATAAAAAGTATGTTCATTTCTTTATAAAAAGACTTAAACTTTCCGTCCAGTATTCCATTTAGTACACTTTTTCAAAAGAATTCACGACCCATAAAAAAAAAAAAAAATTAATATTCACAATTAAATAATAAAATTTTTTTAATATTTTATTTTACTTTATTTTGGTAATAATTATATACCGGTACATCCTTTTGAAACCCGACTTATGATAAGTATAATATAAGCTCCAGCCCGGGTATTTTTCGCAAATTTGCAGAAATTATGAAAATTCACATAAAATCTAAATATGAAGCAAACCTATCCATATATATTTTTTTTTGTTCAAAAATAACAGGGGAATATGAAAATGGTATAAAAAGTTACATTATCTAGGCCATTTTTTTTTTTTTTTTTTTTTTTTTTTTTTTAAATTTTATATTGAAATTTCAAAAGTAAAGTTATAGTTGAACTATAATTTTTTTAAAATAATTGTAAAATCGTTACATACATTTTGTAGGAAATTTAATTCCCTACACAAAAATGTATATATATAGGCATATATTATAAAAATATTATAACTTATATGCAAAAAAGTAAATAAACGTAAAAGTAAAAAATGCAGATTTTCACATTTTATTGCAGCTTTTACATTAAATTAAAAAATAACAAATATACAAGCTATATATGTTTTTGGTACATAATTTTCAGTACTCTTATATTTATTACAATTATATATTTAACTATTTACAACACTTGGGCCGGGAATTGGATTGTCATATAGGTTATAATGCATCAATGCATCGCCTGAAGGTCCAGGAACATTTTCAATTACACGACTTGAACTACACTACGTATTATCTAACCATTATCACTATCACTGTCTAAAAAATCACTAAAATCATCACGAGATAAATACTCCGATATTTCACGTTCACGCAAATTAGACATTATTAACGGTTTGTTTACCAAAACACAACAACAAAAGAAGCTACCACAGCTAATCAGTGACAACTGGTGAAATAAAGAAAGTAAAACGAAAATTGCAGTGATGCAGACTAAGAAGCACTAAAACAAAAATTACCTTTCATTTCCCTGCATTCTGCTGAACAGTTCAATACCAAATACGTCGTAGTAGTATAACCGCTAACACACAACAAAAAAGAGAAATAAAACAGATGACACAGCTCGCATATACGTGGGCGTGAGCTGCTGGCAGGGCAGTCGTCTGCTCGCATATACGTGGGCGTGAGCTGCTGGCAGGGCAGTCGTCTGCTCGCATACATGCGGGCGTGGGCATCAAGAGGCTAGTTACCATTGCGCCCAACTTGCATCACACTTAGCCTCTTTCTTTCTTACTTGGTAAATTCAAACCCATCATTTTCATATTATTTTTTCATCAGAGGCATATCTTGATGCTAAACGGTGGATGTGCTATAATTAAGTTGAGGCTATCTTTTGTGATCTTAATCAGTACTGTATTATAATTATTAATACAGTTTGATGCAAATTAATTTAAGTATAATTTACCATATTACACAATGACAATACCTTATTTCTTATAATAATTGAAATATTGATAATAATTAAATTATAATGAAACAAAAATGAATTAAATAAATTTAAAAAATTTAAATTAAAAGGAATACGCTAACAGGTTAAAACTGACAAATCAATTTTTAATTTATTTTAAATTTTATTTCAATAAGTAAAATTTATTCTTGTGACCTATTTATTTATTAAAATATTTTGTAACTAGGAAAAAATAGGTTTCTCTTCACTTAAAAAACTGCTTCTTGTCTTCTTTCTTTAGACAAAAACTCCTAGGGGCGGCATGGTTAATTTTCTTAACAATTCTTCGTTTGTTTAAAAATTAATAAAAAATATTATTTTTATACAAAACCAAACTTATAAGACATCATTTTTTCTCAGAAAGATGCATAGAATTCATCTATTTAATAAATTTTTTTTTTTGAAATGGTTTTTGAGTAAGTATGTTACATGTCAAAAAATGATGTAATCATTTTTCAGAAAAACCTGTATCATCCAAAATCAATAGCTTACTACCTTTTTCTAAGATATACAATAGTTTTGTGTAATATTTGTCCATATATTTAGGGGGAAAAAAATTTGTTACATTTTGAAAATTTAAAAAAATTGTTTACAAAAAAAATGGGACATTGGTCATTTTATTTTCAACAATTTACCAAACATAGTAATATATATTTTATACAAAAGTTCTATATATCATTATGTTCAGAAAGGTGCATAGAATGTAGGTGTGTAGTGAAAAAAAATCTTAGATGTATCACATTTGGAGTTTTTTGGTCAAATACCAAAAAATCGAAGAGTAAAAAGAGAATAATTTAACAGTAATCATAAATTACACCATACAAATTCATTTTTTGGAATTTTTTCAACAATTACTAGAGATTTGTAATATATTTGTGAATATATTAAGAGGAAAAAATAATAATTTGTTACATTTTAAAAATAAAAATAACGATTTCCCCTAAAAAGTGATACTCTGACGGTTGAGGTTAGGTTGGACACCTCGACAATTTAGGCGTAATTAGTAACTTTCTAAAGCTAGGCCTAAGACAAAATCATTAGATTTCACTAAAACAAAATAATTTACAAAGAATAACACACATATTCACTTGTATAATCAAATAAAACACTAAATATAAGAAAAATTGCTTGTAGCCTAGATTTACAATTTACCTCTTAGGTTATCCCAAATATAAACCTTTCACAAACTAGAAATTCACTCAAAAACATAAACTTTAGAAATAAAAACACATATATTGTAACTTGTATACAAAATATATATACAATTTGTATACACAAACCTTCAAAATAACAAATATCTAACCACAAAACAATATGCGCTACATCATTTGTTACAGTTTTTACGTCGCACAATTGCGTATGTTCCAAGATCAAAACAAAACCTTCTAAGTAAGTATTGCCTATATCGAGTGGTACCAACTTGAAGAATGAAATGTCATCTACAACATACTATCAATATCGAAACAAAAATTCCAAATGAAAAAGAGATTATGTCTTTTCATTAACTGCACCGAATGCCAATTGAATTTCATGCCGTCAATTTTCTAGTTTCGTGAAGTAGAAATATCTCTGGATCTGTGAGACGCAGAAAAATTTGTAATCTACGGTTAGAAAGAGAAACATGTGATCTATAGAACAGTGTTTTGGTTGACTTAATTGGCAGATAAATTGATTTGTAATCATATGGGTGAAAATGATGTCGCGTTTAATAAAAACCGCAGAGTTGAAATTTACGATTTTACGCATCAAAAATATGCGAACTTCACCAATTTTTGGAATATTATTTATAACGTTTTGTGGTATTTTTTTTGCATGATTATGCATCTAAGGATCATTAGCTTTCCAACGGTATTTTATTTATTGCGATAGGACGATTTTAAGTGGGCGTAATGTTGAATTGCAAAATACATGTTTTCCGGACGTTAGACTAGACCATGCATTAAAAATTGACCCGATGAGAGGGTCGGTGCCGCTTCTAGGGTTAAATAAGTAAAATTTATTCTTGTGACCTATTTATTTATTAAAATATTTTGTAACTAGGAAAAAATAGGTTTCTCTTCACTTATAAACTGCTTCTTGTCTTCTTTCTTTAGACAAAAACTTCTCAATCACTGGATCATAAAACCAAGCTATTAATCTTAATTTGTACAACCTTTCCTACTCAATTGAAATTAACCCTAAGCTACTTTAATTGGTTTTGACCTTGAGTCGATCTACAATATGTATTGATACGTTTTACAGCGGAAAACGAACATTCCACAAAGCTTGTAGTACAGAGAATTGTCAAAATAGGATCTGCTAAATTATGAAAGGTGTCCCCATAAGTAAGCTACAAACTTTAAGAAGTGATTTTGTGAGTAATAAAGAATTAAGAATGCATTTTTTATCTAAATTCTTGGTTTTCCAGATATCCGCATTTTTAATTATTTATTTATTTTTAGTGTTTTATGTGTTTTTAGTAGAATACTATAGAAATACTATAGTAATATATACTATAGTATTAAGGATCATTTTCCAAGGTAAGCCTGTATCTCCTATCCATACAAAATCTAAACAGATAAATATAATAATAATGTAAATACCCTGTCTCCTATTCTTCCAGGACTTCCATCTCGCCCATCACGACCCCTTGGACCAGTAAATCCCATTGGGCCTTCGGGACCTGGAAAACCTTTAAATCCTTTATCTCCATCCGGAGGTATCACTCGAGGTCCTGAAGGTAATATAACAATTCCTCGTTCTCCTTTTGGCCCAGATGGCCCAGCCAGCCCTAAAATTAATAAAATATACTGTGAAAAGTGTTCAGAATATAGTTCATACTGTAACTAAACATTTATGTATATACATTAGAAGTCTGATAATCCGTCAAGTTCGGGTACGGCTCGGTGCCAGACTACTGAAAATTCCGGTCTATCGGGCGGTGTACCTTCTTTTTGTGTAAGCTTTGCCGTAAAACAAATGTACTTTGTTTTTTTAACTACATACATACATAAATCGTAATTATAAGAACAATTAGGTTAATAATGAAACTACAAATACAGTATGCAAATACAACTAAGTTTATTTTACATTTCATATAATGTATGTACACGTACTGTAAAACATATTTCACTTAGATTTAAAAAAGTCACGAATGTCTTTTTGTTTTCTTGACTTTTGGCGTTTAGTATAAAATTTATTTATAATGATATGGAAATCAATATGTTCTGAAGCACTGTAGCTAGTACTAGCCTCAGCAAAAGAGATAAACTTATTTAGTGATTCTGCAGCTTCTGCCCAGCTGATTTTTCCTTTTCTTCCGTTTCGGCATCTGAGTCACTTTCTTCAAGATTTTGAGTAGGCTGAGGGTTTACTACACTGTTGATAATGTCTTCATCGGTTAGTTCTTGTTCAACAGGATCATTCTCCTCGATTAGAAGCCACTCCTCTACCTCATATTCAGGCAGGTTTTTCAAGGGATTGTCAGCACTTCTAACGACATCTAAAACTTTGGACAGAGCGTCTTGATGGTTTTCTTCCTCATCAGTCTGTAGAGTTAGGTCAGATGCAGGGTTTGCAGCTGGCCAAAGTTTTCTCCAGCATTTTTGAAGTGTTGTATTTTTTAAGTGGTTCCAAGACAGTGCAATAGCATAGACGGCATCTTTTACTGTAAACTTTTTTTGTTAAATCATTATCAGCCACGATTTTCTCAAACTCGTCTTTGTATTTTTCTGCAGAGTTTTGGTTTGCTGAAAGTGTTTTTCCAGTTACATCAAGTCTTCGAATTCCATGCAGAAACTTAAAGTTTCTGAGCCAACCATCAGAATAATTACATTCACTTTCAGCAACTCCTAAATCTTGGCCGAATTTCTTTGCTTTTTCAACAATCATTGGCCCTGTTACAGGCTTTCCTTCAGAACGTACTGCACTAAACCATTTGAACAATACACTATCTAGCTATTCCAGGTTTGGTTTTTTTAATGTTTGTCTAGAAGCCAATTTTTCAGTTGTTACCGATTGAGTAGCAAACTTCATTAGTTCATCTTTTTGTTTTTTAATGTCATAAATAGTTGATGAGCCAATATTAAACTCATTCATTAAAACATTTCTATTCTCACCTTTTTCTAGCCGTTTAATGATTTCTAGTTTCTGATTGAGAGTCAGTGTTACGTGTTTTCGTTTCTCTCCTTTTGAACTCGAAGGCTTAGGTTTTGAAAACATGGTCACTGTACAGTTAGAACGAAACTCACTTTGTTTAGAAACAGTTTCAAAAGTTACGTACGTCACTACAGATGTACTGTATTACAGTAGAGAGTACTGAGACACAGTTTACTGCGATGTGAAAGGACTCAAAACAACAACGCACAAAAAAATGGTGAAGACGCTTCGTGATTGATTAACTGTGCTGCACTTCACCTGTATTTGTTGTGACAGCTGAGACTAGCCGGCCGCTAATTGTTTCCGAACAATACCGAGCGCTTCCGGATGATCCCGAAAACTTCCGAATAGCTCTCGAGCGTTTTTTTATTTGCTTTAAAGACACACTTTTGGAGAAAACCAAAATTTTTATAATTTTCCGGAGCGATGGCGGACTATCGGGCATTCCGGATTGTTGGATGCCGGACTAATGGACTTCTACTGTATTTGTTTTAAATAATAATGACATAACAAACCATAATGTAGACAGCATAATGTAAACAAAACATAATTATAACAGCATTTATAAAATTTACATATAATGTCAAGAAATGTAATCTGTATTTATTACAATAATAAAACTCGTAATAGTTTTAAATTATAAGATTAAAAGAAGTATAGTTGGGACTGTACCTAAATGTGTAAATAAGTTGTTTAGAGTATAATGTATAACGAATTTTAATAATTAAATCCACCCACCTTTTTTGAATAATCATTTAAAGTGAATCACAAAGTAATATAATAAAAAATCTTTAATATTTAGCGGTCCACAAGTGATTTAAACTTAACTGTATTTATAATAAGTTGTAATAAGGTACGGTATTTAATTTTGATACAGAAACATTTATATAACTAACAATAAAAACACCAAATTGATTGTGTTTAATTCAGAAAAAAGTTAAAATTACAATAAAAAAAAAAAAAATTAAAAAATGAAAAGTTACAAGAAGTTATTATCTCTAAATTTTGTAGTTTATACAATCAAAAATACCAGAAGATGAAAAGTTATAATATTTCTAACTGATAAAATTAGCTACTGAATGGTAATTTTTGTTACTGTGTAATTTTGAAAGGTACTTAAAGGCACTCCTTTAGTATTTTTTAATTTATTACAATGTCAAGTTGAGATCTCACTCCTAAAGGGTTGAAACAACCCTTAACTAACAAAAGTATTGATAAATTATCTATTAAATGTATTTTTGGGATTGATGAATACAAATCGGATGTCAACATTTGAACATTCAAAATGGCAGATGTAAAAGGATTAAAACGGAAGAAAGAGTTTTTTATTAAGCTTTTTGAAGTTCCTAAATATGAATCTGAAATCAACATTTATAAATTAAGGAGTAGCTTCGATATAGAGTAAATAAGGTGACAGTTTAAATTTACTTAAAAGAAAATAAGAAAAAAAATTTAATTTGAAATTTATTATATAGTTTAAAAAATATTATACAATATTTCTTGTTAGATTATAATGTTAATTTACAGTCTATTCTTCTTCTCATTCCTGTTCTCAGGGCTGTCTGTAGAGGTTAAGGCACCCAGGTCAAATTCACCAAGTAATGTAATCATTGAAATTTGAGTGTTAAAGGGAATGAAATATAAAACAGATATACTATTTACCTATATATACTATAACCTGAATTTTTGATTAAAACAAACTTTAAGGCATGTATTTACACAAAATCTATACTATTGTGTGTGTATGGTCCAAATTGTGGTATTTAAGTTATGTGGTCTGTATGTCTGAATATTATTTTACTAAACACCCTTAAATGATAAGGTTTCTATTGCATGAAGCTGGTTGAAAGAAGTTCATAGGCATATAACTATTTATGAAAACTTGTAGGAATAAAAAATTTAAAAATAACAATTTAAACATAGTTTTTACATTAAACTATAAGTAAGTGAAATATAATAAAGTCTTAACTTTACAACCTGTTATTGAAAAAGAACACTGTCTAGGTTAAGTCCTTTATTTCTCATCATTTGAACATTAAATAAAGGAATTCGACATGTTTTTTATTTGATGTATTGGTCTTAGATCCCTCCATGTGGAGACCTCATTTTCTATGGAGATAATTGCAAGGGAATTTAACTTTTTTGTGTCATTGATGGAAGCAAGTTTTTCTATCAATTTTAATTTATTGTAGCTTTGTTCATAGCTTGTCACCATAACTGCTATGGTTATAAGGATACAAAGAAAATCCACAGATTGGGGAAGAGATTTTTTCGGTAGAATTTCTTAATAATTTGTAGAGCTTTCAGTGGAGAAATGTGCATGTCTTTTGATTCCTTCTTTGTTATTATTTTCATTGCTCTTTGTTATTATTTTCTTTCTTATATGAAGAAGTTCATTGCTCAAGCCCTGGCCGTTTAAGTCTGATAAAAAATTATAATATGATGTTTTTGTAAATTTTTACATTATTCTCAAAGTTCTTCTTTTTCTGGTAGATATTTCAGGTTAAACAAAAATCTCCACTTTGAGTTATGGTTTGAAAATTGATCCATCCTGTCTTTCAGATACTAGCATTGTGTTAGTAAAGGGGGAACATAAGCCCTTTTTAAATAAATCTTCAGGGCTCGGATCATACTTATCCTTAATTTTATAAAAGGACAGTTTTTTCTTTGATCTAGTTTTTTTTGTTGGAAAACATCTTCAATGTGAATTTCAGTTGCTATTTCTTTGGTTTTCAAGATTGAATTATTCAAACACACTGACTGTAAATTTTTAAATAAAATGAACACATTTTCTAGTTGATTAAACGCCAAAGAAATGTCAACAGACTAACTTTGAAGTGATTTGCTGACAAGGTTAATCTCAAAGAGTACATCTTGCTACATTACCAGGTACATTAAAAATGAAAAATCTTCTATATGCCTCTGTAGTGACTTCACTTCTGATGAGATGGCTGAATCAGCCATGGTTTCACTCAGTTCAAGTGCCCTTATAACACTAGAATACTGGTGTAGGACAGTGGTTACAGAATTCCACTTGGTTTCCCACATTGTATCACAAACTTGTTTCAGAGTTAAAAACTGAACATGATCACTCACAATATGTAATTGTTTTAACAATAGTGATCTAATAATACATAAGCAGACTGCAAAACACTTCAAACTGAGCGGGAGGAGGAGGAGGAAGTATGTTGGCGGTTGTAGGAGAAAGGAGAAGGAGCATAAATGGTAGCTAACTGGTGAGTCACTCAGTGTCAGGGATGACAACACAACATTATAATGAACTGTGAACATTTATTTGTATTTTTATTATAAGTGTTTTTAGACAATAGTTTTAAGGAGGGTGTTAAGAATAAGAAATACGTAGCTTGGGAATTGTCTCTCATAAAAGAAGATTAATTATATTGATTTCAAAATTTAACTTGTATCTATCATTTTTGACCCTGATGAGGCACTTAGGTCAGCTTTTACCCCCTTTTAGTGTAGATATTGGTATAAATAATGTCTCCTTTTCCAACCTCACTACTTCGAAGAGATATATTATCGCCCTGCCATTGTTGGATCTGGTATATTTTTAAAAGATGCAAAAATTTGGTTTTTTTTTTAGGGTTTTTTTATAAATAAAATGCTTTTAATGGTTGATAAAATTTGAGCATCTTGATAGAATTAATATAAAACAATATTTATGATTTTTTAAAAGTTACCTTGTCAAAAAATATGAATATGTACAAACTCAAAAAAGGCATTTTTAAACATATTAAATTCTCTTTAAATTTAGTCCTGAACATTTAATGTCTTGGTTTTTGAGAAATTTAACATTAACCATCATGGTGCCAAGCCATAAAAGAAGTTTGGCACCATCTTTAAAATTCTATATCTCTGAAATCATTAACTGTATGGAAATTTAAAAAATTAAAAATCATCTCATTTTATTAGTTTCATTTTAAGCCTCTACCATTATTTCAATAAATTAAACAATCTATCAAGTGTACTATTTTCTAAAGAAAGTTCATTAAACGGCCAGTAAAAGAAAACTCAGTAGTTATTTAAATAAATACCATGAGAATATAAAATTTTTCCTAACCTTTTCCATTATAAAAGACACTATGCATAAAGTATTTACTTACCTCTATACCCAGGTCTTCCTTCAATACCCTTATCCCCAGCTATTCCAGGTAACCCTTTAACTCCAGGGAAACCTCTCCTACCAGTCAAACCTGGTAAGCCTGGTCGTCCTGGAAGACCATCAGCTGCTACATCTCCCTGCTCTCCTTTCGCACCCTTTTCCCCTTAAAAGAAAAGGAAATATTATTATTCTTCTATATTAATGTTTAATCTATATATGCTGTCAAAATAACATTATTATGCCATGCTTAACTTATTTCAACTATTTTTTAATGAGCTTAGGACTATCTCTATTTTTAATAATTTATTTATATTAATCTGTTTGAAATCATGAAATTAAGCATGAGTCTCATAATCAATGGGATAGTTTTCAATCCTCTACCTCTACTACATACTTTTGAACACAATTTTTCCTTATAAAAGGTGTAATAATTTACAATTGATTAAAAAACTGAATTGAAAAAGGGTTTAAGTTTACTTGTTTTACTTATTGGAATTTACTGAATTGATTGTTTGTTTTGTACCATTCAGTGATTTAGCACAGACGCTTGTAATTTTAATCATATAAAATAAATTGCTCAGGATCGTGGATTTTTCAGGAAAATGTACTTTTAGTCACAAACTACAGATCTCTTTGGAAATACCAGTTTTTATAATTTGGTAATACTTACTCTCCATAAAATAACTGAAAATTAATAGTTTCCTTATAATCTAACACACAAATTAAACATTGAAATACAATAGAGACACTCCTGAAATACATACATACAAATCAATCCTTAAATACAATAACATAACATAAAAATGGATAAATTTTCAAAGTCCAAGTCCTTTCCTATATTTAAACAATTTATAACAATGTTTTATTTTGTCTATATTTTCAGAACTGTTTTATCACTTCCACAAAGGCAACACAACAGTTGTTTAAATGTTTCTACAACTCGTGGCTACATAAATATTATTTGTAAAATATGTTTTGACTCTCTCAAATCTAATATTTGTAATGAGTTTGTGACAGTGTGAAAAACCAGATCTTAATATAGACTCATTTAAAAGACGCGGTTAAGTCAAAGAGATAAAAGATTCAAATAATAATTTAAATTTAGTAACTTCATTAATAAAAGAAAAATGGATTTTCAAGAGGACGGAATGGATAATCATGTTTAATTTTAATATAATTTAGTTTAATTGTTATGTTATGTAAATTATTTGTGTTTTACGGGAGTGTGTTATAAAATGCGAACAGCACTGGAAGTAACGCCTCTCAATGTAGGATTTTGGCCTCATGGCAAAAGATCAGTCTTAGTTGGAAGCTGATAGGTGATGGTTGTGTCAGAGTTAAGTGCTGAAAAACAATGGACGTGCATTCAGAATACTTTAGTTGTGTATTTGGACAGATAAAGTGTGTCATACAGACAGTTTTAAATAAGTACTTGGACAATGTAGACGAGTATGATAAAATCGTATTAATTCTGAAGTAGAACTGACTATTAGAAGTGTTTGATACGAATAGCGTGTTACGAAAAAAGACAATAGAGAGTCGTGCGTGTAGTATCAAAATATGGTCGGAAAATGAACAATCATAAGGTGTAGAATGGACTAATAAGTTAATAGAATTTCTCAATACAAACATTCGTGAATTGCGATTGAAATTTTTCCGCGGACAGAATGGCGACATCAAATACCACGCTGCCTGGAACACAATTGAGTAATGTATTTTACGACAATGGACTAGTAAAACTTGTTATTTAACATGCTGAATTTAATCTGTTTATTGTATAAAATTTATTATGTTTGATTTTTAGTTTTTATAAATTTAAAATTATATTTTTTATGTAAAAGAACAAAAAATGTCTACTGACATATTTATCCTTTTAAAGTAACGTAAATTCAATAATAAAAAATAGATAAATTTAATCTTTTCAGTTTTATAAATAATTTTCTAGTTGCAACATAGAGTAAATTCAAGATTTTGAAATTTAAACCTTCTTAAAAGGAAATAATAATCTTCAATATTAGGATGTATAAAATAAGTGATTTATATGATTTATTTCAATATTGATGTTAATGTGTTTTTTCTTTCTTTTATTTAATAAATTTTTTGTTGTTAACATTTCAGCCAAAGTGTTCTTATTTGAAACCAAAATCCACTGTAAGTACACCGATAAAAGAATTTGTGACCCCAGAGATTTTATAAATAATTAAATACTTCTTTTTTCTAAATTGGCATGCTAAGGCAACCTGGCGCCCTTAAGTCGAGCAAATTAATAAATTCATGAAATAAATAATTAGATTCAATAAAAAAAAACATAACGTAAAACTCTTCAAGTTTAGACAACTTTTATTCCTAAAATAGCTTCACTATTAAAAAGATTATTAGCCTCATATTTAAATTATTACAATTGGCGCCCAACGTGGGGCGTTTTTGGTCGAAAATACAGTGATTTTGGTAATGGGAACACTTAAAATCAAGGTAAGGACTCTCTCTATCATAATAAGAAAGATTCTTTTTTAAAATTTTTTGTGTTAAATATAATAAGATAAAAATGGAGTTAGAAATTGTAAATGTTAATAATAGTAATGAACAGATAGGGTTAGGAAATCAAAATTCTTTAAACAATTTAGAACAGATGGAATTTACGGGGGATATTTTTGATAATTTACAGAAGGAATCACAAAGTAAAGAACAAACTGATGAACAATTTGCACAAGATATGTTAGCGCAGGAATTAATTAATAGTAATAGTAATAGTAGACGTTCAAGTATGAGTAAAAGTAGTAGTTCAGGTTCGGATTTTAAGGGATATAGCAGTGATGGGATTCTAAATAGTAAAGGACAGTGTGAAGATATGAATGAAAAAATAGTAGGAATGTTAGGAGTAGAAACTGTAGAAGAAAATTCAGATAGGGAATTAAGAGCTGAAGAGGTTAGGGTAATTGAGCAGGTTAGTGTAACCGAACAGGTTAGGGTAGATAAGAGTGGGGAAAATAATGATCAAAATAAGAAAATGGAGAGTATGTTTGAGCAATTGATGAATAAATTTGATCAGAATAGGTTAGAAACAAAACAGGAAAGTTTAGAGTTAAGACAAGATTTGAAACAAGAATTTAATATTAGATTTGAACAGAACAATCTAGAATTTAAACGAGATAATGACAAAAAATTTGAATGTATAAGTAATGATATTAAACAAAGTAGATTAGAAATAAGTAATAAATTTGATCAGAATAAGCTAGAAATTAATGAAAAACTAGAGAATTTTAATATTAAACTTGAACAGAATAATGTTAAATTGGATAAGATAGATAATGACTTGAAACAGAGTAAATTAGAGCTAAGACAAGATAATTTAGATTTAAGAGAAGCAATGTGTAAAAAATTTGAAGAAATGAGGGTTGAATTAAAACCAAATTATGTAAAATTAGAACAGAATCTTAAATTGGAAATTAAACAAATGGAAATCAATGTAATGGAGACTAATAATAAAGTAGAATTGGAACTAAGCTATTGTGAGAAAAAAGTAGAATTTGAACAGATTAATAATGTAGAAGGTGTTTTGATAGAAAATATTAATAATTTGGATAACAATTTAAATCAAGCAATAGCTGAAGTAGAAATTAACAGTTTTAATGAAACAAAAGAGATGTCAGATGATTTAATAATAATAGAGGACAATTGTGTGAATGATTGTGTTCAAGAAATTTCTAAAATAATGAATAATGGGTTAGGTAACAAGGTAAATCTAGAAACAACAAATAATGTTGAAGTGAATAAGTCTGGTGGGGTGAAGTGTGGTATAATTAATTCAAAAAACAAAGTAAAACTAAATAATGTGATAACAAAAGAATTAATTGTATTTGTAAGGAAACAAAGCTATTGTAGGACAATAGGTTTTGAAAGTAACATAATGTTAAAATTTAGAAATGTTTTTAGAATCCAAGAGCAAGAAATTAAAAGTTTTTGTGAAAAGAGTAGCTTTGAAAATAAATATGAAAACGTATGTATTAAAGAAGTATTTGTGATGATGTATGGAAATGGTGGGGTAAGAATTCCTAAGCTGACAGCTGACAAATTTAGGTCATTAGATTCTAAGATGTTTGAGAGAAAGAGAAATGTAGATATGTCTGTAAGGGAGAAAGAGAAAGGTATTTTGTCAATACTCCGAGACAATAACAAAGGGGAATCTTTTGTTAGGAAAGGGTCTGTTGTAAAGACTAGCCTAGAAAAACTATCTAAGCTAGAAGTAGTATTTAACATTAAAAATGTGTTAAAAAATTCAATCATGTACTTTAAAATCTTTCACCAATCGGGAAACCATCGTAAAAAATAGATAATTTATAATTGTTGTAATAAATTGAAATTTGGAACGACTGATATAAATGTAAAGACATTTTTATAAATAAACGGACTTGATTTTGAAAGATAATTAATAAAAAGTAGTTAAGATTTTGTTAGTAAATAGTTTGAATTTGAATAAATGTATAGTTTATAATTTGAAATAACAATAATATGAGTATTAATAAATAACTAAATAATAAGCCAAGTTAAAAGATTAAGAGTTTAGTTTTAGAAAACGTTTAGGTATTTGCTAAGTGAAAGACGCTAAGGTTTATATCAGTAAATAACCGAGTGTTGTTTATTTCAACATAAATAATTATGAAACGTGACATAGATAAGATAGTTAGTTCGAAGCAAGGATTCAGAGTAGTGTTGAAGAAATAATATTCAATATTAAGTAGGTGGATTCAATATTAAATATTCAATAAAATGACGAGAGAGATTGAATCTAGTTGGAGCTAAAAAGATTTCATAGTCAATTCCTTATCAGTAAACAGATAAAGAGATATTGCATCATACCAAGGGGAGTTGTTTGCTTCAAATAAGCAAGCCTAAAATTCCTTTGCATGACATTGAGACGAGATACAGCGTGTTACAAAATTACTGTGCTGGAAAATAGAAAACCTTTGGTTTATAATTCTAAGATAACTAGTGTTTTCAAATAAAAAAGGTTTAAATAAAGGATAATTGGTTTTAAATAAGGTAAATAGAGTAAAGGTAGATCACTTGAAGAACTTTAATAGTTTAAATGTAAAATTTCTAAGTAAAGAACTTAGAATAAATTTTAAAAATAAAATTTTCTTTTTGAATTTGAATAATAACATCTAGAAAGGATTACATAAACAGAAAATCTACGATGCTAGTAATAAGATTGGAAAAAATAAACATTATTTCAACTTCGGATGATACGATTTGAATGAAATTTTTTATGAATTTTAAAATTTTCTTTGTGTAAATGCATTTAAGGAGTACATGAACATTTGGGAGGATGGCAGGGTAGCGGTAGTCGAAAACATGTTTTATTCTTAGTAATAAAGCATGTAGACAGCATTGAAGGTGTGTTATGGTTGAAAGGTGTGATTGGGGCTTTATTCTGAACTGAGTAGGAATTTTGCATTTCAACCTTCTCACATCTGAAGATCATAATGCAGACTTCAATGTAAGTGTCTAAAGTTGTAATCAGAAGGATACAAAGTGTAATTAAGTCGACAAGAAGTGTCGCGGATATTGGAGATAATAGGAGAATATACAAGAGACTACTAAATAATTAAAATTTGGATAAAAAAGTAAATTTTGGAAAATGATGAGTTAAAATTTGTAAAAGTTTTGAAATTAAAATGTTTTAAGTAAAATTGAAAGTATTTTTTGATAAGATGATGGAGATTTTGTAACAACGGTTAAGACAATAATAATTTGATATAATATTACATAGAATTTCCATGTAATGAAACTTTAGACAGATGATAGAAGAAAGATAAAGTGTAGTGTATACAGAACTGATCAATCTGTATATACAAAATAAAACCGTACGAGTCAGAGTTGGAGTACTTTAGTAAGAAAGATAGTAATTTTTAAATGTATATAATAGATTAAGAGTAGTAATGCTTGGCTTATATGTAAAAATGTATTTGATATTTGTTTACAAAAGTTAAGAATAATAAAATAAGTAATTATATGCAAAATATTGTTAGATTTAAATAATTTTGAGATTTGAAAAAGGTGACTTGTAAAGGAATTGAGTGGTTTTCAAGAGGCATTGCTAAGATGATAATAATATTGAAGTTTTTTGTTTTTTAATAATGAAATGGTAATAAAATGAATAATGGAGTTAAAAATGTTAAAGTTTTTGTTTTTAAAGAAGGAGATATAATTAATAAATAATATAATATGAAGAGAATCTATGTGAGTTTTGCCAAGACAGATAATAATTAAGTTTTTTAAGTTTTTTTGATGTTAAATAATGAATAAAGGAGGTTAAGTTCTTGTTTTTTAAAGGAAGGAATAGTAAATTAATAATGATAAGAGAGATTTTAATGAAATTTATAAATAAAATAAACAATTAATGATTTTTTGATAAATAATGTTTGAATTTGAAACAATAGATGATGGTGAGAAGTTATTTGATAAAGGTGTCTAAAGATTTTGATGAAATAAGGTGTTAGCTGGGAAAGCAATGATAATTTTTTTATTTTTTTTATTTTTGAAGTTTTTTGTATTTAAGTGGTTGATGATTAAGGAGATTTTAATATGAAGTAGTTTAAATGAGAGAATTTTTGAGTTTTATATGAAGATGATGACTTTACAGCATTGGTTCCCAACAGGTGGTCCGCGGACCAAAGGTGGTCCGCGAGAGCCTTGAAAGTGGTCCGCGAGGGACTTAGAAGAAATAAATAATTATTGAGTATAATGTAATTTAAAAAAAAAACTAAATTAAGTTAACAAGTTCGATACGGCGGAGGTAGACGGAATAAGGTAGACCGGTAGACCGGTATGGTGGGAGTGTGTGGTGGGAGTGGGATCCAAACTGGTGGGGGTGGTGGCAGGGGTAGTCTGCAACTTGCTGTCTTCAGTCGTGAGCGTGAGTCGAATAGGTCAACAACTACACTACATTAACTACAACTTTCTATCCTTTTGAACGTTTTGATTTATGTGCTTAGTTTTATAGTGTTTGTTGAGATTGTTACTATTTGCATTCAGTATGCCTCCAAAGCGGAAATATGATAGTGATTATATTAAATTCGGGTTTACATCGATTGAAGTTAACAAAGAGGTTAGACCTCAGTGCGTAATTTGTGCAGCCGTTCTCAGCAACGAGGCATTGAAACCCGCAAAATTGGAACGTCATTTGAAGACAAATCATGCAAACCTGAGTGACCGGCCACCTGAATTCTTCGCAGGTAAACTGGAAAATTTAAAGAAAATGAAATTAGGCAAATCTGGGACAGCTTATGAACAGTCAGAAAAACTACTCTTAGCTTCTTTTGAAGTAGCGCACTTGATTGCTTAGGCTAAGAAACCACACACCATCGGCGAAAATCTTCTTAAACCATGTATAATTAAAGCCGTCGAGCAAGTTTTGGGGACTGAAGCTTCCAAAAAAATGCAGGATATCCCCCTATCTAATAATACGATTAAAACACGAATTGATACAATGAGTAACGAGAACAATTAATTGTTGAATTAAAAAAATCTCCATTTTTCAGTTTGCAATGTGACGAAACTACTTGATGTTACGCAGTGCTGTCAATTACTAGTTTTTGTTCGTTATTTGGGCGACAACAGTACGTTCAAGGAAGACCTTTTAATTACTGAAGATTTGGAGACCACATCTAAGGGCAAAGACGTAATGAAAATAATTTGTGATAATTTAGAAAAGTATGGCCTTGACTGGAATAAGCTAGCGGGATTTTGTACAGACGGAGCCCCTGCTATGCTGGGATCACGTTCAGGATTGGCAGCCTTGGTAAAGGAGAAGAACCCTGCTACAGTAACTATGCACTGTATGATCCATCGTCAAGCGTTGGCATCAAAGACACTGCCAGAGAGCCTAAAAAGTGCAATGGAGATGGCCATAAATATGGTTAATGCAGTCAAAAGAAGCTCACTCAACAGTCGTGTTTTCAAGAAGGTGTGTCCAATGTTAGACTCTGAACACGAAACAGTTTTCTTTCATACTGAGGTGCGTTGGCTTTCAAAGGGATATATGCTGGAGCGCTTATTTGAGTTAAGAGAAGAGTTGAAAGTGTTTTTTATTGAAACAAAAATGCAGCGATTCTTGGAGGATTTGTGTGATCCAACTTTTGAGGTACAACTTGCGTACCTAGTAGATGTTTTTGGACATTTTAACCAACTGAACTTGCAGCTTCAAGGATCAGGAAATGACAAGTTGAAGGGTGTTGGTAACATTTTTGTTTTTGAGGACAAACTCCATGCGTTTTTGTGCAAACTTGATCTGTGGATGAAAAAGATTGAAGAGCAAAACTTTCAATCCTTCCCGACTTTGAAACATCTGGCGGACAACAAGAGCTATTCTTCTCATGTGGATAAAATTCTACCAAACATCCTCACACATTTAGGAACGCTTAAAGCAGAATTTTCACGATACTTTCCTGAGTACGACAAAGACACACAGATAATTAAAAAAATGATTCGAAATCCTTTCAGCTGTAAAGTCACAGATGTTCCCAACGATATCCAAGAGGAGTTGATTGAACTGCAAAATGACAATGATTTGAAGGACACATTTGAAAGTGGCACAGATTTGGAAGAGCTGTGGTGTCGAAAGGCCATTTCATACCCATACGTCCGGAAAATAGCACTTAGGTACCTTGTGCTATTTTCAAATACCTACCTGTGCGAGCAAGGTTTTTCAACTTTGCTGTTAATAAAAAATAAACAAAGAAACCGGCTGAGCTTAGGCAGCGACCTGCGACTAGCACTGAGCAAGAACCATTCACCGAGAATTCCTGAACTAGTAAAACAGATTCGAGCTCAGAAGTCTCACTAAAATAATTCCTAAAAAATATTTTACGTGCAATGAGAACATTTAATTTCTATTTCAACTGGTATTCTAATGAAAATGTAACTGTTGCTAAAATGTTCTAAAAATAAAGAATTTGCTTATGATTAATGATTTTTTTTTATTGCCTTTGAAACTATATATATATCAATGGTGGTCCGTGCTACTATTAATGTCAAGTAAAGTGGTCCGCGGCCCGGAGTGAGTTGGGAACCACTGCTTTACAGAATTGTTGAGTAAAGTGGTATTTAAAATGAAGTTGTTCTGTTAATAAACTTTTATAAAAAAGGTAGTTAGGTTGCATTAATGGTAATTTTTGAGTTTTTAAGAAGTTTTTTTTTGTACTGCGATGATATAAAAGAAGGAATACGGCGATTTTTATGAAATAAGAGGAGATTTAAGGAGTTCTACGAATAAACGACGATTATAATGATTTTTAACCCCTTAACTGCTGGCTTTTTAAAGCCTGGTCCCTTGTCACTGCTGGGTTTTTTGGCTTATTTTTTATAATGTACTAGCAACTTAAAAAATCGTATAAAATAGTATATAATGACTAGGGTTATAATATTTCTTGGTTATAATATATGTTGGTTTTCAAAAAGGGGGGGTGTAAAAAGAGTGTTGTGAGGGGAGGGAGGGGGTGTACTATAAGACTAAGATAATTATAATAAACCAAAGAATACTAACCATCAAAAGTAAAAACAGAATTTATATTGAACACGTTTAGATATTTTCAATAAAAATAAAATAATAAATATTTACAAACTGTAAATAGATTGGCCTCAAACTGTGCGAGAGGGAAAGGGCGAGGCAATGGAACACAAGGAGGTGCAGCTACCCCCCCTCCTGCAAAAGTTGTAAACAACGAGTGTCAGATTACAGTGCAAGCCAGTCTACAGTGAAGCAGACAACAGTCACGTCCGAATTATCGTCGGTTTCTTTCGGCATAAAATACGAGGAGTATATATACGCCAATAGCAGTTATCCGGTTCTGTGTTACGGACGTATATCTACGTCTACAGCAGTTAAGGGGTTAAAGGAAGCTACGTTGAAATAAGGAGATTATTTATACAAATATGTAGGTAACCCGCGAGGTCTACATAAATATAGATGATGAAGAGTTTTTTTGGGGATTAATGCAACCTGAATTATTAAAACATGAAAGATAAGATGGAAATAATTTTAAGATAAGGTACTAAAAGATGATACAATTGTAAAGAGGTAATTTTGAAATAAATAGATGAGTTTTGTAAGTAATTTTATTTTTTTTTGATAATAATGATGTTATATTTTTGAATTTTGGTTGAAGAAAAGAGTTTTTTTGTAATTGTAAAATCAGTAGTTAACATTTTATCCCAGCGAGACAAAGAGTAATTAAGAATTTGATAAAGAATAAATAATTATTGGATTTAAACTAAAATAAATAATAATATAAGATGATAATTGAAAAGTTTTAAGGTGAATTGAAGTAATTTTGAGTAATAAGTAAATAATTTTGTAATGGTGTTAAATAATAATGAGAAGTTGTAAAATTTTAATTGTGTTTAGTTGAAAAATGATTCAGATGGATAGTGAAAGATGGATGTAGATTTTTATAAAAGATGTAGAAATTTCGTCTTGGCAGAAAAGTAAAGTGTGGGAAAGGAAATGCTAGATGGCAGGAAAATATACAGACGGCTGTCTGGAAGATAAGATTTTGAGTGACAGGATCCGGTCAACAAAAAAATGTTGATGGGAAAGTTTCAGTCAACTGCTGTTGAAAAAGAAACTGATGATGGGTTTTATTGGATAAATAGAGATAAGGATTAGCGTTAATGGAATTATATTTAGTTTTGATGAGTTATGATAACTAGATAAATAGTTAAAATAATGAAATAGGATTTTTAGCAAATAGATTTTTATTTTCATGTAAAAAGAGAATCTTTCTTAAATTAAGTATACTAGTGATACTTATTTTCTTTTATGAGGTCCTTAACTGCTGAAATAAGGAATCTTGAAAATCTATTAAAAAATTATATTTTTTTTTTCCCGATTTGAAATTTATATATATATAGAAAGATTTGTGTTACAATACCTGTATTGTAATACAAACCTTGTGGGGTTTTGTGACAGTGTGAAAAGTCAGATCTTAATATAGACTCATTTAAAAGACGCGGTTAAGTCAAAGAGATAAAAGATTCAAATAATAATTTAAATTTAGTAACTTCATTAATAAAAGAAAAATGGATTTTCAAGAGGACGGAATGGATAATCATGTTTAATTTTAATATAATTTAGTTTAATTGTTATGTTATGTAAATTATTTGTGTTTTACGGGAGTGTGTTATAAAATGCGAACAGCACTGGAAGTAACGCCTCTCAATGTAGGATTTTGGCCTCATGGCAAAAGATCAGTCTTAGTTGGAAGCTGATAGGTGATGGTTGTGTCAGAGTTAAGTGCTGAAAAACAATGGACGTGCATTCAGAATACTTTAGTTGTGTATTTGGACAGATAAAGTGTGTCATACAGACAGTTTTAAATAAGTACTTGGACAATGTAGACGAGTATGATAAAATCGTATTAATTCTGAAGTAGAACTGACTATTAGAAGTGTTTGATACGAATAGCGTGTTACGAAAAAAGACAATAGAGAGTCGCGCGTGTAGTATCAAAATATGGTCGGAAAATGAACAATCATAAGGTGTAGAATGGACTAATAAGTTAATAGAATTTCTCAATACAAACATTCGTGAATTGCGATTGAAATTTTTCCGCGGACAGAATGGCGACATCAAATACCACGCTGCCTGGAACACAATTGAGTAATGTATTTTACGACAATGGACTAGTAAAACTTGTTATTTAACATGCTGAATTTAATCTGTTTATTGTATAAAATTTATTATGTTTGATTTTTAGTTTTTATAAATTTAAAATTATATTTTTTATGTAAAAGAACAAAAAATGTCTACTGACATATTTATCCTTTTAAAGTAACGTAAATTCAATAATAAAAAATAGATAAATTTAATCTTTTCAGTTTTATAAATAATTTTCTAGTTGCAACATAGAGTAAATTCAAGATTTTGAAATTTAAACCTTCTTAAAAGGAAATAATAATCTTCAATATTAGGATGTATAAAATAAGTGATTTATATGATTTATTTCAATATTGATGTTAATGTGTTTTTTCTTTCTTTTATTTAATAAATTTTTTGTTGTTAACATTTCAGCCAAAGTGTTCTTATTTGAAACCAAAATCCACTGTAAGTACACCGATAAAAGAATTTGCGACCCCAGAGATTTTATAAATAATTAAATACTTCTTTTTTCTAAATTGGTATGCTAAGGCAACCTGGCGCCCTTAAGTCGAGCAAATTAATAAATTCATGAAATAAATAATTAGATTCAATAAAAAAAAACATAACGTAAAACTCTTCAAGTTTAGACAACTTTTATTCCTAAAATAGCTTCACTATTAAAAAGATTATTACCCTCATATTTAAATTATTACAAGTTTGTTAAATTACAATGTTTTTGAGAATAAGTTTATTGCTTGTCCAAGTTATTTTTCAAAGAAATATAATGTACCTATACACCAATGTATAATGTCTATACAAATGTAAGCGTCTTAACCAGAATGTAAATCACTTAATTTAAATATATTGCAACTTAAAACTTGTTAGTTCTGATTCTTTCACTCTATTGTAGCTCTAGAAGCGAAGCAAATCTGAGGTGATCAGCCTAATGAGAAGGTCTCGTAGTGGCTAGAGAGTCAACAAGACCACTCTTGCCGAAGGAAGATGAGTGTGTGCGTCTCTAAGAAGTACTCTGTTCCAGTGGTGGCTCCAGCGGGTAGGCCCGGGCCTACCCAACTTATTTGGTTTTTCACCCGATTTACGCCGGCTGGTGACACGCCACTGCGGGGTTTTTTGCTCAGCTAGCCCGCGCTTGGCAAATTCCAACTGGGGCTGTTTCAACTAAAATCAATGAACATATGGCTCAAACAATAGAAAAAAATAGAAAAACATTGACAACACTTATAAGAAGTGTGCTATTTTGTGCCCGTCAAGACATTGCTTTGAGAGGACACAGGGAGGTTGAATTTTATAACGAAGATCGAGATGACAATTTAGGTGATAGTGATGACTCAGATGATGTAAAGGAGCTATACCCAGAAGGTAGTAATCGTGGAAATTTTCAAGAATTGGTGAATTTACTTTGTTTAGAAAACGACCAGTTTAATACCAATCTAAACAACATGCCTGTAAATGCCAAGTATACATTTAAAGATATTCAAAATGAAATTTTAGATGCAGCTTCAAACTTAGTCACTTAGGTATAGTTAATGAAATAAAAACTAGCAATATATAGTTGATGAAGCTCAAGATGAAGGGTGCAAGGAGCAAATGAGTATATATTGCCGTTACATTCATCAGTCTAAAATAAAAGAAAGGTTTCTTGGGTTTGTTGAATTGCAACAACTCACCGCTGAATCTCTAGCTATCAAGATAAAGCATTTTTTGGAATCAATTGGTCTAAAAATTGAAAATTGTGTTAGCCAGTCATATGATGGTGCGTCTGTTATGTCGGGAAGATATAATAGGTTGCAATCAATATAATTAGAGAAATGGCTAATAATCCTTGCTCGTACGTGCATTGCCATGCACATAGACTGAACTTGGTCTTAGTTGACGTAGCTAAGAATGTACAAATAGTTGGAGAAACTATAGGTCTTTTAGAAGCAATTTATGCTTTCCAATCTTGCTCTACGCTTCGCCATGAACTGTTCATCTTTTTCAAGGAGACTAAAACTGGGAGAAAAGTCATCACAGTACCTCAACACAGTGATACTAGATGGGTAGCAAAGTATAAAGGGGTACACTTCTTTAAGAACCAAATTGCCTCTGTAATAAATGCTTTGGAAAAATGTACGCAAAGTTCAAAGCCAAGAGAAGCTGCTGAGGCTAGAGGCCTTTTGATGCAATTAAAATCTTTTGACTTGGTTTTGCACTCTAGTATGCCTAGAGGGTATCTTAAAGATTGTTAATATCCTATCAAAACAACTTCAGTCCTTGACCGTAGATGTAGGCAAATGTCTTAAGCTTGTAAGAGCAACAATAGATCAATTAGGTCAGTTAAGAACGAATGAAAAATTTGAAGAATTTGTCCAAGAAACAGTACAAATACGCAAAAACTGTGAGATTCATGACAAAAGAGACACTGGCCGCCGGAAACAGAAGTCAACGGCTAGCCTTGATGATTATTTTGTCATGGAGACTACTGGCAATGGAAGATCTGACTCAGAGAGTGAAATTGATCACCAGACGAAATTGAAAGCAGGGTATTTTAATGTTCTCGATAACATATTATGTGAAATGGACAAAAGGTTTATCGATAATGACATCCAAATGGTTTGTATCTCAGCTTGTGAACCGAAGTCAAAAGATTTCTTAAATTCAGAAGTCTTGTCTCATTTTGCAGCACTTCACGGCAAAGATAGTGACTTTACTTCTACCCTAAAAGTGCAGTGTGGCTTAGGTGAACCAATGTTTAGCGATTCTAAAAGTAGTATGGATGTGTTGAAAGATTTAGCCGATTTCCCATCATTTGAAGAGTTACAACATATTATGACAATTTTATTGACAATGCCCGTCTATACAGCGACTGCTGAAAGGACATTCTCTACAATGTGTAGGATAAAATCAAACTTGAGGGCTACAATGACTGGGAAGAGACTAAATAGTTTGGCAGTATTATCCATTGAAAAAGAATCAAGCTATGAACTTCTCAGCCACCCAGATCCTGTCATTGAAGAATTCGTTTCCCAGAAGGGAAGAAGATTGCAGTTTGTCATGAAATAAACTGTATATTTATTTTGAACTGTCCTAAATGTACATATTACCGATTTAAGGTGTATTAACGAGCTGTATGGTTTACTTTGATTTAAATATTATTTCTCAACAACTACTTTTGTGACACTTATAGGCAATAAAATATATTACATATCATAAAATAACAAAAAAAATTTTTTTTCATAGTTGACCTGGCTCCATAGTTTTAAAATTAACAGTGTGGTGTATGCTTTTATCTTCAATAAGCAGTCCCCCCTTACCCTAGGGGGTATTTACCCAAGTCCCCCGCCATAGTCATGACACCCCTAAACTGTGCCTACCCAAAAAATAAATCCTGGAGCCGCCCCTGCTCTGTTCCAACTTGTTTTTTAAATGTTATATTCGAAAAAAAAACACCGGATCAAATCTAGTTATTTATTACAATAATAGCCAACAAATAAGTCAGGTGCTTTTATACTGGCAGCATTAAGTATTAAATACATAAATAAGCCCAATATTTTTTTCATTCATATTTTAAAATCCAGTAGTGTCGGTATTTCTATGAACCATTACAAATTTCTGCAAATTAAATAAAAAAAAAGGATTTATATAAAGTATTACCTGGTTTACAGACTCCACAGTCCTCGCCTTTAGGACCTTTAAAGCCATCATATCCTCTTGATCCTGGAAGACCAGACAATCCAGGCTGCCCAGCCACACCTGGAGGACCCCGTGGGCCTGGTGGTCCCACAAATGGTAATCCAACTCCAGGAAATCCCTTAGGCCCTACCAACATAAAATAAATTAGTATAATATTTTCCAAAAGTACATTAATTTAAAGAACTGTTTTGTTTGTATTCTAGTTACTGAGTGTTTTCTAAATATTATAATTTATTAACTCAGATTAATTTGTTGTAATTATTTTTGTAGAAATAAATTTTTAAAAAGAAGATAGTTAATTATGATATAATAAATCGTTAACTCATTAATTAGATTTTATTCTAATTATTTTTTTAAATGTCGTTACCTCTTTGACGGCCATGAGGCGATATATCGGCTTACAAAAATACTTCTGAAAACGACCACGAGCCGATATATTGGCTTGTTATTCTTTTAGTGATTACACACTTATTTTTTACTATTTTAATTAAAATTTATTTGTAGTGAAAAGGAAACAATCAAATTGCTTGCTACTAGTAATCAAATCGAGATTAAGTTATTCCATTTTCCTCTAAATGTGTTGTTTGTTTATTATTTGTGAAATCAAGTACGGTAGGCCTTGGTTTGACAGCTGGGAGTTGTAGAACCAATATCTACATTCAGTTATGCATTGTTTACATCTGTGCAAGTAGTTATATGGTTATATTTTTGTGTTTATAGTGTCTTAGTACTTGTTTTGTTTAGTTTTTTGTAGTTAAGCCTTTTGGCCTTTATTTGACAGCTGGGGGTTTTAGAACCAATATCCAGGCCTACATTCAGTTGTGCATTGTTTACGTCTGTGCAAGTATTTATAGGGTTATATTTTTTATAGGTGTTTAGTGACTTAGTATTTGTTTTTGAAGCTTTTTATAGTTTAGTGTTTGTTTTATTCAATATGAGTAAAAATCGGCGTTATTTTTTACCAGTTAGTAAGATAAATTGATTAGACAAGTTCAAGAAACAAGTGCAAATTTTACTGATGAAGTGAATGAGCTAGGCCTATTTGCTAATGAAATCGAATCTAGTTTTGAAAAATCAAACAAAACAAAAAAAATTATTAAGATATTCTCTTGAAATTTTCAGTATTTGTACAGAATACACAAATATATTAGAAAACAACTATTTAAACTCTATAATATTTTTTTTATAGTTATATCTATTTGACTCCAAAATAAATAAAAATATAAATAATAAAATTTATTAATCCCCAAAAAATTAGTATATATTTTAAATTTTTTATTTTTAATTAGATCTATAGTACATAATCTTAGAATTAAAATACAGTTCAAAGTACAACTCTACTAGTATTTTTAGATTAGTTACACTAATTTTTATAACATCTTGACAAAACTCCCATTTTCATCTGGCCTGTTTGGCTTACAATGTAATCCTTAAATTTTAATTTTAACTATGATACTAAAGAAATGGTTGTTTTAAGATTCGAAAAATGAAAAAAAACCGGGAGATTTATAATTGGTCTAGAGAGAAGACCATGTGAGTCAAATAAATGACTGAAAATAATATTAAAACAAGGGCAATAAAAAATTTAATATAGATTTCCAAAATATTAATTTAAGGTATAAAATGTTAGTTGTAAGTTATAATAAATTATAAAGTAATATATTGTGTTGTGATAACAGACAGAACCTGTTGTCATATAAATGATTTAAGTAGTGTCCGTGGTGCAAATTATGTGAACATTTGGGTTTTTGCTGACTTAGTAGATCTAAAAAGGACGCTTAATTGTGAGATCTAGTGAAGCTAGCAGTCTTAAGGCGGCGTCTGACTTGGTTAGACGCAATTTTGTATTAAAAGCATTTTAAATAACATAGTTGATATTTCAGTAAGAGTCTTAAAGGAACGTTCAAAGTAGAAGATATGTGGTAAACAGTCTTAGGGAAATGTTTGAGTTGGTAGGATGTGTTTTAAAAAGAAGTTGTAAGGTGGCATCTGACATAGTTAGATGCATTTTTTGTTAAAAGATAGTTCAGAACAATGGAGTTATGCTTAAGTGACTTTTGAAACGGAGAACAATTTAATTAATGTTGAATAGTTGTAAGAGGGAGTTTGAGATAATTGGACGTATTTTGTTGACTCTAGAAACGATGTTTCCGGACATAACTTTCAATAGAAATTGGACAATGTGCGTTTGAATGGTGATTTTGAAAGACAAAGTTTCATTATGAATATTAGGCAAACTGTTAAGGAGGTTTCATCAGGAAGTTCACAAAATCAACAAACAGCAATGAACAATGTTCTACACAATAACAAATTGGTAACGGGTACTACAAAGTGCTCAAAATTGTATGTTGTATAAACATTTTGATTGATTACTGTTTGATATATTATTTGTAAGTTTTAATATTTTTTGACATGTTTTTTTATATATATTTAATTACTTAGCAATTTAAAAAAATCAAAGATGCCTATAAGAAAGTAATAAATTTTTGTTTAAGATAAATTAATTTAAAATATTGTTAAAAAGGAAATAAGTCTATTTAGCTCATATTGATGAGTAATTTTTTCTTAGAAGTTGAAACTCAGGACTTAAAGTAAAGTTTTAAGGTTTTGAATCAAATAAAAAGGCAAAATATAAATATTAAAATTAAAGATAGGATGTTTAAAACAATAAGATTGATGATAAATTTATGTATTTGCTAAAAAGTAAATCAATAAATTACCATGTTCAGTTTCAGCAGAAAAAATAAGGATTTTTATGTACCAGACCACCACTGTTAGTACACTTTTAAAAGAAAAACACGACCCTGAGATTATTTTAATTCAAAGTAAATTTATATTTTCAAAATTGATGAGTTAATTCCATCTGGCGCCCATAAGCTGAGCAATTTTTTAAAATAAATTCTTAATGTCAAACAGTGTCAATTTTAAAATTAATCAGATCAATATTTTTAAACCCGTATATTTTATATATTTACAATTGTTGCATCAACATGTTGCACTTATGTTACAAAAGTAGTTTACCACATCCCATTTTCTTTATATTATATTTACGACAAGTGCTGTTTAATCACTGACTCTTTTAGGATATCGAATGTTATTTTTTTGCCTGGCCTTAAAAGGGTTAATTTTTTCCATTATATTTTTTACCCATAAGAATTTTCTCAAACAAGAACTCTGAAACGAAGACCTCTTAAACTTAAAATAAATAGCATATTTTGATAAGTACTAGTTTACTTTCAATTCTATAGGAAGGAAATTGTATGTCAATAGTACTAGAGAAAGGAAGAACTAAAGGCAAAATTAATTAATGAACCATTACATTTTTAAACCTCAATAAGTACTCTCTAAAGCAGGGGTTCCCAAACTTTTTTGTACCACGCCCCCTCCTGTTGAAATAAAGCCTCCACGCCCCCCTGAAACAATAAATTGTATTGGCAATGGGTATATTAAAAAACACAAGTATTACATTGAAAACAAAACATTTATTTTTACTGTCAAAAGATACAACATTATAAGTTTCAATTTAAGTTAAAGAAATACTCGTAAGAGGAAAATAGGTTAGTGAGATGGATGAGCTTGCATTCTTAACAAGTATGCCTATTCTCGGTTGAATTTTAGTAAGGGCACAACGTAAGTAACTGGCAACATCAAGTTTGTTCTGATACTTTGTTTTTATCGCCACAAGAGTTGAAAAGGCTTTTTCGCACAAGTAGGTTCTTGAAAAAGGCAAATATAATCGAAGAGCTCCCTGCGATACACTGGGATACACTTTGAAGTATTTTATCCAAAATGATGATTTTTTCCATTTTTTCAAAGTCATACTTGGCAGAGGAATCATTTTTTATTTCCAAACCTTCTTCTTGCAGTGCTTCTGGCAGGGAGTCTATGTTGACATTGATGGGTCAGTTGACAATCTGTAAACATTTTCATCACAAGTGTTTGGGAAGTATTTCTTGAACTCTTCAGTGAGGTTTTCCAAATGGTTTGATACTTGCATTTCAAATGTGATTCTTCAAAAACCTCCTTCTTCTGAGATTGACACTACTTTGGTGAAATTTGAATAACTGCTGGGGTTTGCTGATATTTTACGTCTCCAAAGTTGCAATTTCTCAATATACATCTTGATGGCATCACAATGAGTAATTATATTTGAGTCTCCTCCCTACAATTTTAAGTTAAGGCTGTTCAACGAATCAAAGAAGTCTGACAAATAAGCCAACATTATTGAGTACTTGGTTTTTTGAAGTCCACGCTTAGGTCATTTTGCTTCTGATATTCGAAGAAGGTGATTACTTCTTCTCGGAGTTCAAATAATCTGGCCAACATGTTTCCTTTGGAGAGCCAGTGACTTCTGTATGAAATAACAGTGTTTTGTGATCTCTTCCTAAATCTTCACAAAAAGTTTTAAACAGTCGAGTATTTAACACACTGTTTTTAATGTAATTTACTACTTTAATATAAATTTAAGACAGCATTGAGTTCTCTTGGAAGGGTTTTGGCTGCCAAGGCTTGACGATGTATAAAACAATGAACCCCAGTCACATCAGCATTTTTCTCTTACTAATTGCACGAAGCCTGAGCGAGAACCAAGCATTGCAGGGGCGCCATCTGTACATACGCCCATCAGTTTTTGCCACGAGAGTTCATATTTGTCAAAAAAGTCTGACACTTCTTTCATCACATCAACAGCTTTTGTAGTGGTCACCAACTCCATAGAAAACAGTAGCTCGTCTTTCATTCTTTTGTTTTCAATATATCAAACATATACATTTAACTGATAACATTGTGCTATGTCTGTACTCTTGTCTAGCTGAATAGCAAAAAACGGTGATTGTTTTATTGCATCAATTACCTGGTTTTTTATGTCTTCCGCCATAACATCAATGCGACGTTTTACTGTGTTTTCTGAAAGTGGTATTTGAGATAATTTTTGCCTACTGTCTGTTCCAAGAATAATATCAGCTGCCTTTAACAAGCACAGTTTAACAAGCGTCTCTCCAATTATATGGCTTTTCTTTTCTTTAGCAATAAGAAGAGATAGCTCATATGAAGTTTCAAGCACTTTTTCAGATGTTTGAAAAGTAGATCCAGTACCACCCAACTTCATGCGTTTTAAATTTTCAGATATTGCAGCAAAAATACTATTTGGTTTGTCTTTTAAAGAAGTGTGTTTTGTTGACAAATGTCTTTCAAGACGATTAGGCCACATGGCATCATTGCTTAATACTTCATAGCAAGTAACACACTGAGTGTGTTCGACATTATCTTTAAGCATAGAAATAAACCTATATTTTATGTAATCATCATTATACTTGCCTTTCTTTGCTGAGCTCACCTTGAACGATATCTTCTCTCACTCAAATCACACTATTCTAAAAGTCAACTATGACAATTTAAATCTAACAGCACTTGAATACTCACGTAATACAACAACACACGCAGACTAAGGTGTCTCGTAAAGCACTGAACTGAGCTGCCGCTGGTCAATGGAATATAACAATGGCGTGGGGTGGAGGGGAGACCTCAAAAATGCTCGGGTACTCTTGGATTCTATTTTGTGTAATAGCGGGCGATAGTAAATGCACTGTTAAATTAAAAATTCTACAACGTAAATGTAGTTTTAATAAATTGTTTACTCACATTTTTACCAAGTGAGATTTTTTTTAATGTTCAACTAGTATCGCGCCCCCTGACTCGTCTCCACTCCCCCTGACTCGTCTTCACGCCCCCTGTTTGGGAATCCCCGCTTTAAAGTATTGTAAATCTGCACTGTGGAATTTAGCTCTTTAAATAAACTTATAGCAAGAGAAAATTTTTGACTTTACCAGGATTATAACTTGAACTTGCATGTTTGTAATCTGTTTTAATATCACCTAGAATAATTGTATCCTATTTTTAAAGTTTAATTGAGATTCTGTAATGAGGTTAAATTTTTTTCACATATTATAAATTGTAATATTTTGCTTTGGAAATGATAAATGTAAAAGTACATGTAGAGCAAATTTAATGAAATCGTACAGCTATTATTCACAACCTTCTACAGATCACATAATTTATGTGTTTTCCACTAGGTTACACCACTTACCAGGAAACGATTCTAAAATTAAACCTTTCAACAGTGGCAGTGTCATAGGGATAGGCTGACTCACCACTTTAACTATGGACTTGCTATCATAACAATTGGCCTCCTGGATGTCTGATTTGCATGCAATTTTTGATCATTTATTCCTTTTGTGGTCTAATTTTGCTCTAAAACATTACATTTTTTTAATGTTGGCCTACAATTTGAAGTGGTGATACTAATTGTAAAAATAATTTTTAATTTAATTAAAAACTGTGCACCAAGTCAATTTAGGATTACTAGTCCCTTAAAATTTTAATAAAACTATTTAAGTCAGTCAGTTCCAAAACTCACTAACTCCCAAAATTTGGGTTTTTGGTTTTCAAAGTCATTTGACAGTCAGTGCTGTAATACAAACAATGGTGTATATGGTTTGTTCCAAAACTCTGTAATTGCTAAATAATAATAATTTTAAAATTGATCACTGCAACAAAACCCTCCAAATCCACGCATCTTACTGCTCCAAAACTCAGTTATTCCAGGAAGAATTAATACTGTTTCAAAACTCCCTAATTCCCATACATTTATTCATATCATAACACTTACTGCAACAACACTACCTAATTGATATAATGTGGCTGTTTATTAATCCAAATTTATATTATTCTATGCAGTTATGAAAAGTTCTGTTGGTAACACTTTTAGACAATGCATTGAGCATCTGAGAGTATTACTCATTATTCTGCTTATAATGGAAGATCCTGTATCAACTGTTTTGTGTAGTGAAAATGTTGTTAGAGTTACTGATGGTTGTATGAGAAAAAGAAAAGAAAAAGTTAAAAATTTGTGATAATGTAAAAATGATGGTTTGATTAAATATTTGAATACAGCGGGTACAATAGTGGGGGTAACCGGATTAAGTAATATTTCGTACTAAACAAAGTAAATTTTAAGATGAGAATGGATTTCCAAATCAACAAAATAAATAATCATGTATAAATTTAAGATAAATTGTTGAAATAAAGTGTTTATTAAATTTGTGTTATGTATAGTTATGAGTGGACATTGTCGGGGAGTATGTTGGACTATTGTAACTGTTTAACCGGGAGAAAACAGACTCGCAAAAGCGATTTTCAGTCGAGATTTGGGGCTAGTTGTCCTCGGACCTATGTTAGGTTGTGCTACGAGCTTTACGTAGAAAGATGGAAAATAGTTTCGGAAGTAATAAATTTGCTTAATTCATGGTAAAAAACATTTGTAAGAGTTACAAAGACAATATTGTGTTTTTTAGAATCGTATGTGACTAAAATTTTGGAAAAAGAACTATGTTGTGCAATCTCATGCACGTGTTTTCAAAAGACGAACAATGAACATTTGTGTTAACTCGTTATGTGAACTGAATTTCAAGTATTATAACATGGACATTATTCGAAATACAGGTGTATTCAACTGTAATTCATCGCTACAAATACGATTTGAGGAACAATGGTCCTTAAAAGACAATGGGTTTCGACAGTTTGGTCAAATCATGTACCACATGTTATATTTCAATTATGTAAATTTTTTATAATATGTTATATGTTTTTTCTTTGTATTTAGTATAAGTAAATTTGATCAATTTCATTAAAAAGCTTTATTAGTCCAGATATAACTTAGATAAAGGACAAGATTAATTTTTTATTTTATATATTTTTTGTACTCAAGAAAAAAGAGTAAAGTTTTCACATTTAAGTTTTTAACTTCAGTAAAGTAAAATAATACTTGCAAGTTTCATTTTTAATTAATACAATTTTCAACTAAAGTTAATTTTTGACAAAAAAGATAGACCTTCTTCAAAGGCACTAAAATTCATAGCTACTAGGATGTTAATAGTAATTGATATTCATGATATCTTATTTTTGATGTATGTTCATATTGATAATGAATGTGTTTAATAAATTTTTATGTCAAAATTTCAGTTCAAGTGTTATTCACTAATAACTAAGAGTCACTGTAGAGTACACAAATAAAAGAACTTGCGACCCTGAGATTAAATTCATTTAAATTAATTTTTCTAAATTTGACGAAAGTCTGGCGCCCTTAAAGCTGTGCAAACTTTTAATTCTAAATAATAAACTCTTAAATTCATTTTCAATTAAAGTAACATAAACTTATGACCTCTTCAAGTTCTCATCTCATCTTTTTTTGAATTGTTACAATTGTCGCACAACGTGTGGCTTTTATAGTGATTAAAGTAGAATTTCCTTTTTATGTAACATCCCTTATTACAAGAATTGTTACAAATTGGAAAAACTCAAGGAAAAGTGAGTTTATAGCATAATACTTATTTTGAAGACAAACATAACCCTAATAGCCTACACAAACATAGGTCTGGCAGCAAGTACGAGCTCCACAACACTAGGTTAATCGAATAATATAAAAATCAATATCCTTCTTTATTTATAGATTTTAATATTACGTAATAATTAAATAACTGACATTATTTGTTATATTTCCGACATTTCCGACTGTTATATTTGTTATATTTCCGACTGGCTGAATATGCAAAATGTAAGGAGATTTCACCAGGGGTTTACCAAGATCATTTTATTCTCAGGTACGTCAAAGGGAAACAACCTAAAAGGCATCAACTACAAAATGAGCATTCTTCAGAAACAGTTGTGGTAATTTAATCTTAACTTCAATCTCTATTATTTCACCCTTAATTGGTTGTACATTAACATCTGTAAAATTTTCTTCTTTCAATAAATCTTTTCTTACATCTAAATCTAAATTATCACTCTGTTTCGTTATTAATGAGAATACATTATCCTTTTTTACTATTTCTGGCCTAATCTGTTCCTTTGACAACAATAATCTGGCCCTATCTACTGTTTTCTCCCTTGGTTTCCCTGTTCCCTAATTGCATTCCCCCTATTGTTATTTTCTTGTTGCTTATTTTGCTGAAAATTGGGTCTAAACCCTTGATTTACTCCATTCCCATTTGGTCTTGTAAAATTCTGGTAATTATTTATCATTGGCCTACTATTTATCATTTGTTGATTTGGAGGTGGCATTCTATGGAAATTTTGGGGTCCTTTAAACCTACTTTCATACCTAAATCCACCACATTTGGTGGTCCTCTAAACCTAAAATTTTCCTGTCCTGTATTGTAACTAGGTTGGAAATTTTTATACATATCTTTCTCTCCATTTTGTTTATTTTCATTCTGTCTCATCCTGTTTGACCGTACTAATTTCTGACTTTCTTGCCAACTTAAAAGTAATTTTTCTAAATCATCTAACCTTTTTGGTTGTGCGGCTAACATCATTAATTCTAATTTTTCTGGCATTTGTCTACTAATATGCCTAACAAACGTACTCATAGACATAGGTGGATCTAAAAACTGTGACTTATAAAGACGCAACACATATTTAAAGACATTTTCTATTGGTCCCTTATAATAATTACCTACTAGTAATTTTGTTTTTAACTGCTCCTGTTTTTCTTCCGACCAAAATCTTTCTAAAAATGCTATTTTAAACTCGTTAAAATTTCCCCACTTATTTTTATGATCCTCATACCACAACTCAGCTTCTCCTTTAAAATATTTACGTAAATAACCTAACCTTATCTTCCATTTTCCCCCATTTATCTTATTGAACATCTCTACTGCTTCTATAAAAATCTTCGGATGTGGTTCTAAATTCTCATTGTGAAACTCTGATATTACTGTACCATTAATTACACTAGTGCTTACACAAGCACCTTGATTTAATACACCCTGTTCTACAAAATTTTCTTTCATCTTCAACATAAAATCTTTTTCAAATTTTGAGGTTAAACTACTAATTTGATTGTCAATTTTATTTTTAATTCTAAAATCTCCTGCTTTTCTAAATTCTTTTGTTTTCCTACTTCTAAGTCTAACTGGTTTATTTTTCATCGGTTTTCCCTAATTGTGCCTCAATTTTGTCCACACTATTGTTTACAGTACCTTTTACTTCCATTACTTCTTTATCTAGTTTAGTTTCTAAAACCTTTAAATTATTTTTAATCTCTAATTGATTAATTAACAATTTTACTTCTAGATCGGATTCTACCCTACTTACTTCTTTAACTAATTCTTTTATTTTGTCTGACATATCTGATTCAACTTTAACAACCTGTTCCTTAAATCTATCTTCTAATTCCTTTCTAGTTTGTTTAATTTCCAGCATCAAACCCTGTTCTGATTTTACATAATCTTCTTTTAACTCTAATTTAGTTTGTTCTAACTTCTTATCTAAGTTATCTAACTTCACATTATTCTGTTCAAATTTAACATTCAGATCTACATTATTTTGTTTTATTTCCTTTAACTCTAAATTATTTTGGTCAAATTTATTACTTATTTCTTGTTTTAATTCTAAACTATTCTTTTCAAATTTATTATTCATTTCTTTTAACTCTAAATTATTTTTATCAAATTTTGCATTTATATCTTGACTATTTTGTTCTAACTTATTTAAATCTTGTTTTATTTCTAATTTATCTTGCTGCATATTTATCTTCATTAGTTCTAGCATTCTCTTAATATCAAGATTCTGATCTTTATTTATTTCATACCTTTCCACCCTATTTTGTCCAGTTTCTCTAACATTTTCAACCCTTATTTCCTTATCTACTTTATTTCTCTCAATTTCTTCGCCACCAATTTCTATCACTTTTTGATTCATACTTTCACATTCTCCTTTACTTCCCTTAATCATACTATCACTAAAACCAGGAAGACTTTCATCCATATTATTATTACTGAATACACTTACATTCTCATCTACATTATTGTTTTCACTAATTTCTTCTATTATTTCTAATACCCCATCCACACTATCCTGCCTAATTATACTCTCATCCCCACTTAAATTCCCTATTCCCATAATTTCCTCCATTCTCTCTGATGCTGGTATTAAACTCTGCCCTAATTGATCAAACGATCCCCCACCAAATTCTAACTCTAACTCTGAAGGAGCCTTTTCTACTTGTGCACTGCTTATTTGTTCTAAATCCATCTTATCTATTATTATAAAATCTACTTCAATTTTTCTGAATTACTTACTGTATTTTAACACTTGTTTATTATTTTATCATTTACTATCTTTAAAAATTTTGAGAGAATCTTTCTTATTCTACATCAACTATGAATATTCTTACCTTTCAAGAATCATTAATTCACCAAAAAACCACTGTTTCTTCGACTTATTTGCTTATATTTTTCAATATAAGCAAACAGCCACACGTTGGTTCGACAATTGTAAGAATTTAATAAAACGGGTTTTGTAAAATTATATTGATTAATGATTTGAATTTAAAATTGTCACTTTTTAATATTAAATATTTATTTAATGAAAATTGCTCAGCTTTATGGGCGCCAGGTAGCGTTTGCTTACCAATTTTGAAAAAAGAAAAGTTAATTATTATTACTTAAAATCTCTCTGGGTCGTACATCCTTTTAAAAGTGTACTTTCAGTAGTTCTTGGTAAATAAAGAAATCTTGTTTGTTGTGCTGAAACTTAACACGATTTATTAAATTTAAAACTTTAAAACAATTACACAAATCTATCATCAATGTTATTTTAGACATTCATATTCAAAATCTTAACTTAATGCATATTAATAGTTCTTGAAAAATCAAATTGAATTTTAATTATTGAATTTACTTTTAGTTGCAACTCTGAAAGTGAATAAATCTTTAGTTTGTTTATTTAAATTTATGTGATTAATAATTTTGTTCTTCCAAAATAGATCAAGTTTTATTAATTTATTTATAAAAAAAAAACTTTATTTTAATAATTTTTTTATATATTTTATAATGTAAGACATAGTGTGAAATATCATAGCTCAAATTTTCCAAATCAAAACTTATACTTAAACTTATACTTGAAATGTTTTTTTATCATGTTATAAACTAATATAATTTCAGAATAAAAGTCGTAACATGTATACCAGTCACGTTATTTTTAGTTAAAAGCACAATTCCTTGGAGACGCCTTGTAGGTTCTCCCTACAAATCCCCTTTTGGTTAATTTTCCACTAAAAACAGAGTTGTCCCCATCAAATATCCCTCCTGATTATAGTTACAAAAATCATCTCAATAGTCCTGATTTTTCAAATTCAAACCTATAAAAAGATCCACTAAAAAGTTCTGTTTGACCAATTTTTTTTTTCAATGCATTTACCCTGTCTTCAGCCATTTTCCCAGAGGTGTTGCCTTCCTAGTAAGTTGAACTTCTATGTAACATTCACAATTTTGAGATCTTTATATCAAGATATATGTGATTGGGAGAAATGGAATAGTTGCAAGTAACGTGATTAATCAATAAACGTAATTAAATTATAAAAGATTTTATTGCATGGATTATTTGCATTCAAAGACAAAAACTATAATTCAGAAGTTGAATGTAGACTGTAATAATGTGAAAAATTAGAATTAGAGTTTACCACACAATTAAGAGTGCGCAATAAAAGTACAAGGGAGGGAGAAGCTATTGTAACTATATTCAGTCTTCAGTAAATTCATTTATAGAAACAAGATAGATTTTCAAGACAACAAAAATAAATAACCATGTTTAATATTAGTATAACATAATTAACTACAAGTGTTTAATTTTAGTATAACATAAGTGATTACAAGTGTTTATTTGTTTTATAAGTATTTAATAATGTGTGCGAGGAAGTAAGGGTGTGTGAACTGTTTGTAACAGCAAAATGAGGACCGGTTTCCAGTTATAGATAGGAGAAACGTGGTAAGACGGTCTTAGTTTGGAAGTTGATATGGTAAGATGCATTTTTGGACAGTCTAGTTTCAGTATTCAAAGTGGTCAAAAGCTTTTTGTAAAATGTAGTGCTAATGTATGGAAGATCGGTTATTCGATCATAGACATGTATTAGTGAATGACGTTTGCTAATAAATTGACTTTTTGTTAAATAAAAAGACAGAGAAACGTATATTTTGTATAGGTGATGTAGTATTTGCACGTGTTCCACGAAAAACGAACAATGAACTTTTGTGGTAGACATAACTTCTTAAGAAAATAAAGAACTGTATATTTTGTGTCAAAAGACGTTTTTAAGAAGTATTATCGACGTGTGAAACCAAAATTAAGTCAACAAGATTTCTCATCATGTGTGGACAATTGCCAGATATCATCACAAGAGCCTACATCTCAACTAACAGGAAAACTGGATGTTAATTCAACAAAGGACCTGAACTTTCCTGAAAACTGCAATGCAAATGAACTGCAACGTACGAACCACAGAGTGCTATCTACAGACAATTTTCAATTAAAACCGATGTCGTGGTATAGACATCTTATGTTAACTATAGATTAAGTAATTATATTGTGGTTTTTAATGAATTTTGCTATATATTTATATATATATATATATATGTTTGATAATTTAATAATTTTAATAAAAATGATTCAAGATAAAGAAATAAAATTTAGAAGCATTCAACATTTAAAATAAATCTCCTTCAGAGATATTCAAAGTAATTCAATTTAAAATTAAAAAAAGAAAGTAAACTGTTGCAACATTTAAAATAAAAATTTAAATTTATTGAATTAGTCTCTTTATTAGAGACGATGAAAAGATAAACCAGAATTATCTAAAATAATATTTATGTGTATTTTCATAATATGTTTAAATGATATGTTTTTGTGTATAAATATACTCTGCTTAATAAATCCATGTTAATATTTCAGCAGAATTGTTCTCATTACAATACCAGATTTCACTGTGAGTACACTTTTGAAAGAACTTGCGACCCTAGAGACAATAAATTTAATAAATTCATTTTTTTAGATAAATAATGACCAATAGGTCTGGCGCCCAATATTAATCAATTAACAATAATTAAATTCAATTTCAATATTAAAAAATAACGTAGGAACTCCTCAAGTTCAAAGAATTTTTACTTTTTTAAAAATAACTTTCAATTTCATGTTAACACGTCATTAAGAATTACTTCAAATGGCGCTTCAACTGAGGGCTTTTAAGTCGAAAACACAGTGAAATTGGTAATGGGAACAATTGAACAAGGTAAGGACATTTTTTGTAAAATAAGAAAGATTCTCTTTAAAATTTTCTTTTGTGTTAAATTTAATAACATAAGATGGAGTCAGAAATAATAAATAGTAATAGTAAACAGGTTAGAATAATGATTTGGTAACTAAAATATAAACTTAAAACTAAAGGTAAATAATAATAATAATTAAAATGGAGGATGAAAATAATTTTAAGTTAATTAATTTGGGTAGGATTGATACGGAGTTTGGAGCAATAAAACAGGAAGTTGAAAAGTATTTTTTAAATGTAAATAAAAAGTATACAGTAGAATTATCAAGGGGTAGAGATGGGAGAGTTAGTAACATATGGCGCATAACAATGAGTAGGGAAGAATTAGATAAACAATGTCATGTACGGGCAGAAAAAAATAATTTAATGGATAATTGTAGTGAATTGCAATTTAATAGGAATTTAGAATTAGAAGAGATGGAGAAAATGATGTATGCTGGGTTTAAAGCAAGAAATGAAATTTATAAAAAGGTGAAAGATAGGCTATTAGAAAAAGCACCTCCCTTGACTGTGGTAACTGTAAGAGTAACAATTAATGAAACAGAAAGAGTAAATTATGGGTTTTGTGAATTTGATAATATAAAGAATGAGGTTATAGAAGTTGTGTTTGAAGTAAACAGGTGGGTATGTAATAGGGAGGATTTAGAACCTAATTGGGTATGTAATAATGAAAATTTAGAAGTTAAGAAAAATGGTGGGTTTAGTGATTTTGATGGAAAAGATAAGGTTTTAAGTGATTAAGTAAATAAAAATAGTAATTTGGTAAATGAAAATCAAAAAAGTAATGATGGGGTTAACAATAGTCAGATTGATGAGAGTGATAAATATTTGAAAATGAGTAGTATTATGGATAATGATCAAACAAGTTGTAAGGATAAAGCTAAGCAAATAACAGAATTATTTTCGGATGAAATAAAACAATGTGAGTTAAGTTTAAGTAATGAAGAAAAACAGTCATTAACACAATTTATTAAGAAATTGGAACAAGAAAATCTAGAATGGGAACAGAAAAGATTGAAAAATGAGACAATAGTTAAGCCTAATGTAAGTCAAAATGAATCTTTTGAAAATAATAATTTAAAGCAGTTAACGGGTGATGTTGAAATTAATGTGTCTGGTGGGGTTAAATGTAACATAAATGATTCAAAAAACAATGTAAGAGTAAATAATCTAATAACAGAGGAATCAGCTGTTTATTTTAAAAAACAAGTGTATCATAACAATGTAGAATTTAAAAAATATTTAATGTTAAAATTTAAGAGTATCTTTCAAATTCAAGAACAGATAATTAAAAGTTTTTATGAACGAAGTAATTTTGAATACAAGTTTAAAAAAGAAATAGTAAAGGAAGGTTTTGTGATAATGTACAAATTTGGTGGGGTGAGAATTTCCAGACTGACAGCTGAGGAATGTGGGTCATTGTATTGTGAGTTGTTTATGAGGGGAGGGAGTGATAAAAGTCTGTCAATAAGACACAGTGACAAGGGAGATTCTTTTGCTGAAAAAGGATTGGTGATAGAATCTAGTTTAGAACAGCTCTCTATGTTAGAAGAAATACTTAGTGTAGGAAATGTTTTCAGAAAAGAAATCATATATTTCAAACTCTTTCACCAATCGGGTAATCACAGAAAGAAACAAATTAATATAACTGGGTTTATTGTAAAGTTTTTTGGAACGACTGAGTAATAATGTAGAGACATTTTATTAAAAATATACGGACTAGATTTTGAAAAACAATGTTAATAAGTTAGTTAAGAGTTTTTGTTAATAAATAGTTTTGAGTTTGAATAATGTATAGTTTATAATTTGAAATGATAATAATGTGTGTATTAGTAAATAAATATTAGGCCAAGCTTAAAAAATTAAGAGTTTTAGTTTAAGAAATGTCTAGGTATTTGCTAAAGTAAAAACGATCGATATCAGTAGATAACTCTGAATGTTGTTTGTTCCAATATAAATAATTATAGAACGTGACGAGATAAGCAAGTTGGTTAGAAGCAAAGATTCAGCACATCTAATGGAAATCAATAATATCTAGAGTTAAAGAAATAAGTTTTAATATTCTTCACCTTACTGGAGAGCTTTTAAATAATAATATATTTGTTGTACTTACGTCTGCTCATCCAAAATTGTTTCAAAGCATTACGGCCGTTTCGACTATTTATTCAGCCATGGTCACATGCGTTATTTTCGGTACTATATATAGCATATATATATATATACCTCGTCAACGTTATTATAAAATCATTTAAAACATTAGTACGTATTTGACACACATTTATTACACTAACACATTTATTTATACACTTTTAATTTCTTTTAAAAACACACTTTTTTAGTTTATACGGAAATAACTTTATATAAACTACCGTATCCAGCTGTGATTAGAACTGTACTGACCCGGTTTTTTATCAATCAGCCTTTGCTTCTAATCTCGACAGGAGATCGAATAATACATTCGACTGGAAATTTTGTTTATCATTTAGTATATCTGTCGGTGCATTCTTTCCGTGGGAGAACTTTCCAAAAGAGATTTAAAGAACACATCCCCAATTATAAAAAAACAAATACAACAATAAAATCAACTTTTGCAGAACACTTGATAGATTATGACCACACTTATAAAGACATACAGACGAATATGGAAATATTGCAATTCTGTCATAAAGGCAAATATATGGACGTACAAGAACAATATGAAATCTACACCCACGGAAAGAATGCACCGACAGATATACTAAATGATAAACAAAATTTCCAGTCGAATGTATTATTCGATCTCCTGTCGAGATTAGAAGCAAAGGCTGATTGATAAAAAACCGGGTCAGTACAGTTCTAATCACAGCTGGATACGGTAGTTTATATAAAGTTATTTCCGTATAAACTAAAAAAGTGTGTTTTTAAAAGAAATTAAAAGTGTATAAATAAATGTGTTAGTGTAATAAATGTGTGTCAAATACGTACTAATGTTTTAAATGATTTTATAATAACGTTGACGAGGTATATATATATATATATGCTATATATAGTACCGAAAATAACGCATGTGACCATGGCTGAATAAATAGTCGAAACGGCCGTAATGCTTTGAAACAATTTTGGATGAGCAGACGTAAGTACAACAAATATATTATTAAAGAAATAAGATTTAATATTAAATGAGGACGTCAATATTAAATATTTAATAATGTGACGGAAGTTGGAGTCCAGTTGCAAGCCAAAAGATTTTCACAGTCGATTCCTTATCAGTAGACAGAGATACAACTAGGGGAGATTGTTTATCCCTTAGTCAGGTATAAATTCCTTGCAGCAACGTTAAGGCTGAGATACAGTGTGTTAGAAAAATACTGTTCTAGAAAATAAAAAAACTTTTGATTCATCGTAATGAAATAACTTGTGTTCTTAAATAAAAAACGTTTAAATGAAAGATAGTTGGTATTAAGTAGAGTATCTAGAATAAAAGATTGATTACTTGAATAACTTTTACAGAATAAAATGTAAATTCCTAAATAAAGAACTTAGAATAATTTAAAATAAATTTCTTTTTAAACTTGGATAATAAAAGGTAGAAAGGAATACACAAGCAATAAATCTGCGATGCTAGGAATACAATCGGTAAAGAAGACAATATTTCAACTTCGGGTGAACCGATTTTAATGAAATTTTTTATGAATTTAAATTTTTTTTCTTCGAATACATGCATTTAAAAACATGAACATTGGGAGGTTGGTTAAGGCGTTTATGTAGTAGAAGGATTGTTTTATTCACATGAATGAGGCAATCTAGAACTGCACAAGGGGCGTGTTGTGGAGTTGAAGTGTGTGGTGGGCGGTATTTCGAATCGAGTAGAGGTATCGCATTTCAACCACTGCATATTTTGAAGTCATGGCATGTTGCTTCGTGTTAGAGTTCAGAGTGTGATCATAAGGACACATGTAAAATTTTAGAGCAGTTAGAAGGACTGTAGGGGTGAGAAGGAGTTAGAAATGCATAACAATAACGTGACATTATTACATAGAAAATTTCATGTAATAAACTTTAGACAGATGTTGAAGGAAAATAAATTGTAGGGTATACAGACGTGATCAATCTGTATATACAAAATAAAACCGGACGTGACAAGAATAAGGAGTACTTGAGTAGTAAAACGAATAATTTTGTAAAAAAGTAAATATATTAGCTGATTAAGATAAATAGTTGAGGTTAAGTTGTAAAATGATAATTTGAATGTTTGATGTTAATAAATAATAAGGATTAGTTGATAATATGATATGAAAAATTGTTAGTTTTAAGTGATTTATGGTTTGGAATATGAAAGATATTTTGTAAAAGCTTGAGAATCTATGTAAGGCGTTGCCAAGACAAATATAATAGAATTTTTATGTTTTTTGATTTTAAATAATGAATAAAAGAAGTTAAGTTTTTGTTTTTAAAGGAAAAAAGTAGTAAAATAATAATAATAAGGGAGATTTTAATGAATTTTATAGAAAAGATAGATAAGTAACGTTTTTTAAATAAATAATAATGGAATTTGAAATAATAGATGATTTTAAGAAATTATTTGATAAAGGTGTTTGATGATTTTGATGAAATAAGGTGTCTAGCTGGGAAACAATGTAAAATTTTTTTTGGCGTTTTTGTATTTTAGTAATAGATGATTAAGGAGATTTTAATGTGTAATAGTTTAAATGAGAGATTTTTTGAGTTTTTTATATGAAGATGAGGACTTTACAGAAGTGTTAAGTAAAGTAGTATTTAAAATATGAAGTTGTTCTGTTGAGAAGCTTTTATAGAAAGGATAGTTAGTTGCATTGATAGTAATTTTTAAGTTTTAAGAGGTTTTTTGAGTACTGAGATGATATGATGAAGAATACGACGATTTTTATGAAATAAGAGGAGATTTAGGGAATTCTACGAAATACGACGAATATGATTTTTAAAGGAAGCTACGATGAAATGAAGAGATTATTTATAAAATGATATGTAGGTAACCCGCGGGACTGCATAAGTAAATAATGAAGAGTTTTTTAATGAAGAATTTTTGTTTAGGGATTAATGCAACTTTAATTATTGAAATATGAAAGATTTAAGATGGAAGGAATTTTTAAGATAAAGTACTAAGAGATAATACAATTGTAAAGAGGTAATTTTGAAATAGATAAGATGAGTTTTATAAGTTAATTTTTTTTGATAATGATGTCATATTTTGAGTTTTAATAGAAGTGAAGAGTTTTTAGTAATTGTTAAAATCAGTAGTGAACATTATCCCAGCAAAACAAAGAGTAATTGAGAATTTGATAAAGAATAAATAGTTATTGGATTTAAACTAAAGTAAATAATAATGTAAGATTATAATTGAAAAGTTTTAATGTAAATTAAAGTGATTTTGAGTAATAAGTAAATAATTTTGTAATGATGTTAAATAATAATGAGAAGTTTTAATTTTTGATTGTATTAAAATGAAAGAAATATTCAGATGAATAGTTAGAGATAAAAGTAGATTTTCAATAGAGGTGTAGAATACTGCATCTTGGCAAAGAGATAACGTGAGAAAGAAATACAGACGGATGTCTACGAGATAAGATTTGAGTGGCCTATCCTGTCAACAAAACGTATTGATGGGAAAGCTTTTAATCAACGGATGTTGAAATAAAAGCGGATGATGGGTTTTCTTTATGTAAATAAAGATAAGATTTAGCGCTAATGGATTTATTTTAATATTGATGAGTTATGAGAACTAAATAAATGGTTAGTGTAATAAAGTAGGGTATTTAGTAAGTAATTTTTTAAATTTTATTAGAAAAGAGAATCTTTCCTACAATAGATACACTTGAGGTATTTATTTTTGTATGTCCTTAACTTCTGAAATAAAGAGTTTTGAAAATCTATTGACAACTTTTTTGATATTTTTTTTCGAATTGAAATTTATATATATAGAAAGATTTGTACTACAATACGTGTATTGTAATACAAACCTTGTGGGGTTTTTGTAATAATGTGAAAAATTAGAATTAGAGTTTACCACACATTTAAGAGTGCGCGATAAAAGTACAAGGGAGAGAGAAGCTATTGTAACTATATTCAGTCTTCAGTAATATAGTTACTTCAGTAAATATAGTCTTTAGTAAGTAATTTTTTTAATTTTATTAGAAAAGAGAATCTTTCCTACAATAGATACACTTGAGGTATTTATTTTTGTATGTCCTTAACTTCTGAAATAAAGAGTTTTGAAAATCTATTGACAACTTTTTTGATATTTTTTTTTTCGATTTGAAATTTATATATATAGAAAGATTTGTACTACAATACGTGTATTGTAATACAAACCTTGTGGGGTTTTTGTAATAATGTGAAAAATTAGAATTAGAGTTTACCACACATTTAAGAGTGAGCGATAAAAGTACAAGGGAGGGAGAAGCTATTGTAACTATATTCAGTCTTCAGTAAATTCATTTATAGAAACAAGATAGATTTTCAAGACAACAAAAATAAATAACCATGTTTAATATTAGTATAACATAATTAACTACAAGTGTTTAATTTTAGTATAACATAAGTGATTACAAGTGTTTATTTGTTTTATAAGTATTTAATAATGTGTGCGAGGAAGTAAGGGTGTGTGAACTGTTTGTAACAGCGAAATGAGGACCGGTTTCCAGTTATAGATAGGAGAAACGTGGTAAGACGGTCTTAGTTTGGAAGTTGAGATGGTAAGATGCATTTTTGGACAGTCTAGTTTCAGTATTCAAAGTGGTCAAAAGCTTTTTGTAAAATGTAGTGCTAATGTATGGAAGATCGGTTATTCGAGCATAGACATGTATTAGTGAATGACGTTTGCTAATAAATTGACTTTTTGTTAAATAAAAAGACAGAGAAACGTATATTTTGTATAGGTGATGTAGTATTTGCACGTGTTCCACGAAAAACGAACAATGAACTTTTGTGGTAGACATAACTTCTTAAGAAAATAAGGAACTGTATATTTTGTGTCAAAAGACGTTTTTAAGAAGTATTATCGACGTGTGAAACCAAAATTAAGTCAACAAGATTTCTCATCATGTGTGGACAATTGCCAGATATCATCACAAGAGCCTACATCTCAACTAACAGGAAAACTGGATGTTAATTCAACTAAGGACCTGAACTTTCCTGAACACTGCAATGCAAATGAACTGCAACGTATGAACCACAGAGTGCTATCTACAGACAATTTTCAATTAAAACCGATGTCGTGGTATAGACATCTTATGTTAACTATAGATTAAGTAATTATATTGTGGTTTTTAATGAATTTTGCTATATATTTATATATATATATATATATATATATGTTTGATAATTTAATAATTTTAATAAAAATGATTCAAGATAAAGAAATAAAATTTAGAAGCATTCAACATTTAAAATAAATCTCCTTCAGAGATATTCAAAGTAATTCAATTTAAAATTAAAAAAAGAAAGTAAACTGTTGCAACATTTAAAATAAAAATTTAAATTTATTGAATTAGTCTCTTTATTAGAGACGATGAAAAGATAAACCAGAATTATCTAAAATAATATTTATGTGTATTTTCATAATATGTTTAAATGATATGTTTTTGTGTATAAATATACTCTGCTTAATAAATCCATGTTAATATTTCAGCAGAATTGTTCTCATTACAATACCAGATTTCACTGTGAGTACACTTTTGAAAGAACTTGCGACCCTAGAGACAATAAATTTAATAAATTCATTTTTTTAGATAAATAATGACCAATAGGTCTGGCGCCCAATATTAATCAATTAACAATAATTAAATTCAATTTCAATATTAAAAAATAACGTAGGAACTCCTCAAGTTCAAAGAATTTTTACTTTTTTAAAAATAACTTTCAATTTCATGTTAACACGTCATTAAGAATTACTTCAAGACAGATAGACGAGATTTCAGAGTTGTTAAACTTACAGAATTATGTAGATGTGTGATTTAAAAACAATTGGAAAACTTATAAGAAATGTTAGTTTAAGATTTCATAATTGTAATAAAATTAAGTACCATATCCCCCTTACAAATGAAAACTTTTGAGTTAATCTAAAGTTCAAACATCTGAAGGGATTTTCCTACAATTTTAAATATTCACTTCCTTTACAATACTAATTTCCATTTTTTTACCAAATGATCTGCTTGTATTTAATTTTAATTTTACTTATCTTATCAGCCTATAGCAGGCCTTTGTTATCTTCTTGGATCTTTGGATCCTACCACATGTATGATGCAATGATAACATTGAATCAACAAATTGAAAACAAACAATAGAATGATCTAAGCTAAACTTCAACCAACTGGCGAGTAGTGAAACAGACATAGACACAAACAGATGTATTCAAATTGGTAATCTGATAATTTTAACAAATAACTAACTGACATATAGTTATCTCAATTAATCTGTATTATTATACATTTGTCTTCATTTTTAAATTTAAAAAATGTCAGAAACGTAATAAGTACAGTGTTATATATTCTGTTGAGTATGTTTGTAAATTACACATGGCTTTTCCAAAATATGATGTGTTTGATTTAAATTAACTTTATAAACATATTAAAGAATATAAATAATATTGGCTACCAAAATCATGTGATTTTACTTTTAAAATAAGTTCATTTAGGAAATCCTAATATATTAATTTTATTTCTTTATTGTCTATTATAAGTGTTTTCTTTATACTATATAACGAATAAATGTGATAGCAAAATTTCTCAGAAAATTAATTAATTAGTAACGGATAATAATACAGCTGTCATAGTATCTATATAATTACAAAATGAGAACGTTGGTACTTTAAATAATTCTTTATGAATTATTCTTGATAAAAACATAACTAACCAGTATATCCTGACTCTCCACGTTCTCCTGGTAAGCCTTTAAATCCATCGATTCCTGAGTAGCCATTTTGTCCAGAAGGACCAATAACTGTCATGCCTTGGTATCCTTTCTCTCCCAGTCCTCCAGGTGGCCCCGAGAAACCTGTTGCTCCAATTTCTCCTTTTGGTCCCGCAGTACCTGTTTGAATATAAATATTGTATATTTATATCTGTCTTTAAAAAATTAAGAAGCAAATATTTATGCTTCTTTAAAAATATTATGCAAATATATCATGTCTGTAAATATTATGAAGCAAATTTAATAATTTTTTTTAATGGACTCAGCCTTTACATTAGGGTTTAAAAAAATTATTACTAGTGTACATCACTTTTCTACGATTACGGAATTTATAAATATTAGTTTCCATTTAAATTGCAAATAATTAGTAATTTATTTATTATAAAAAAGATTTTCTAGATATTCCAGAATATTCATAATTCATTTAACTTTAGTCTGATCACTGTGGAATACAAAGAGAGCACATTCATATCCTAATACTGCCATCTTATTTATGGGTTTACTTCTTGAAGTCTAATACACAGAAACAAACTAACAGTTCTCTACTGCTTGTTTGGTTTTGTTCTCAAATGTTCACTCCAACTAATGACATTTAGCACAAAACTACTCCAGGTGAGATATTGGAGATTCTGAGTCTTGCAGGACATATGTGTGCAATATTATTTTTTAATTTTGTTAACTTTAGGTCTAATTGGTTTATTGAAATAATATATATATATATATATGGTTGTGTTAAATTAAGTGGGAATAGCTATAGCTTATATCTTGATGAGCAATATGTTTATTGTATTTTTTGCAAAACTTTTGCCTATCTGATTTATCTAAAAGACTCACATTCCAATCTATAAATCTTCTGTGGTGTCAACAATGTGTGTATGTTATATTTAGTAATGAAATTTTGTGAGGTTTTGTAATATGTGTTATAAAACCTCACAAAATTTCTTTCTTTGAAAATATTTTTGATTGCAGTGTTTATTGTTTTGCTATACATTATTCCAATCAAACATGTTATTCTTTTTTATTACCTATTGTGTCCTGTTTGTTTTCTTATTATTATTTATGTGTTCTGTCTACAGAAGTATGGATCAGAAAGAAGAGGAATGAATTCGACTACTGTATTTTTAGATGATGAAATTGGAGGTTCAAATGACAACGATGAAGACATTTTGGAAGAAAGTGAGCATTATTCAGAGAGTGAACAATTAGCTTACAAAGATGACAATGACCAATACATTGAAATAGAAGAAATAATTTATGAGGAACGAGAAGAAATAAGGATTGAATCTAAGCTTCTGGACAATTTTAATGTACATACAATGAACTTTATATAGCAAGAGATGGAACCCAATGGTGTATGGTTGTAATAGTGTACATTTTTGAATTTGTACAAAAATGGGGACATGGCGAGAGAATGGTAGATATTGGATGAAAGGGGAGTGTGTATTGCAAAAGTAATAGCGTAACATATTTGGTATTTTCGATTAAACTTAAAATAAATTTAAATCAATAAATGAATTAAGTAATAGTAAATGATCAGAGAAATTTATTATATGTACTGTGGCAATTAGAGTGATTATAAACATTGTAATTATTAAGAAAAATGCAAAACGCATATTTGACAAAGGAACGATTGAGCAGCAACGGACATTGCAAGTTAGTCGACAGAAATATCTCGAAGCGGTCGGTCGTCGCCTATATTAGCAAGTCCTGTTTAGGACAGAAAAAATGTGTAAATAAAAAGTGTTATACTCAATAATAATAAATTATTATGATGAATAACGTTGTGTACTATAGGTACAGGTATATTTTCTACTAAAAAATTGATTTAATTAGTCTGAAATGAACCGTGAAGTGAAGCCATGTGGTCCAAGCCACGTGGATTTATGAAAGTGTCACTTACTAGAACTGAAGACCTCTAGAATGGTGATGGTACTGGTATAAAGTGAAATTGTGAAAAATTTTGACAAATTATGATATAAAATATGAAAAAAGTCGAGTGTAAATAATATTAGTGTTAAACCTTTTTTACTAAATAAGTTAATTCTTACTGAGATAAAACACTTTGATAGCTTCATAAAATAAGTACACTTGAGTCCCGCTAATCCGAACACGGGTAGTCCGAACGTCCGCTTAATCCGAACATACTGTGCACTATAAAAATGAAATAAAAAAAAAAAAAAATACGTAATTAAAAGACAAAAGATAATGGAAAAGGTAAATAATGTTGTAATAAAATGTCAGTAATATTAAAAATAAAATATAATAAAAATATTAAATGTCAGTAATAATAAAAATGACTAAAAATTAAAGTAATATTTTGAAGAATACAAATGTTTTGTTTAATTTGAAAAGATTAAATTTACATAACTTAGAAAATACAGTAAACAAATGAAGATTTTTTGATAGTTCAGCTGTAAAAAAAAGTGTACATGCCGTACTGCACAAAAATATCAATTTACTTGTTACTGGACATAAACTCCATCATTGTCTTTTGTTGAAGTTTTGACAGTCTATTTTTTGCGCCATTTCCTCATGAACATTACATCTGCGGGTGTGGTAGTAGACTGTTGTTCCAAATAGCGTAGGGCGAGGTCAAGCGCAGCTGCTGCCTCATTGTGCGACACTTTCTCCTCTCCCCCCCTCCGCACCCAGGTTCATCATCGCTCCCCTCCTCCTCCTCGCACTGAACTTGTTCTTGCGTCACGGCTGTGATGATTTCATCATCTGTCAATGTCTCAGCACTATCGGCGTCCGCCGCCATCCATTCATTCACGTCTGCTTCGACTACATCCTCACAACCAGGAATGTTTTGTATCAGCGGTATCAGGTTAACTGTATCATTTTCGGTAGCGTTGTCTTCAAATTCTAAGGATGTCTATAGTTTTTTCCAAGACTTTCTTATCGCTCCAACTGTAACATTTTCCCAAGACTCAGCGGCCCAATAAACAACATCCTTGACGTTTGTTTGCTTGATCTTTTGTACTAAAGGGATTGTATCTTCTTCGATTAGAGATCTCAAAAACTGTTTTCGATACTTTAATTTAAGAGCCTGCAAAACTCTCTGGTCCATTGGCTGTAGTAAGGGTGTCACATTTGGTGGTAAGAAAGTGGCCTTTATTTCGCCACAAGAAAGCTCTTCGATATCTGGGTGGGAAGGCGCATTATTGATCAAAAGGATAGCACGTGGGGGCAGATGATTATCTTTGCTAAACTGCTTAACAGAAGGCACGAATTGGTCATGGAACCATTCTTTAAATAATTTACCTTCCATCCAGCCCTTTTTCTGGTTTCTATAAAAGACTGGAAGTGACTTCATATTTATGTGTTTGAAGGCTCGAGGCTTAGCAGCTTTGCCTATTATCATGAGAGGTAACTTATGGTTACCGTCAGCATTGGAACAAGCCATTAATGTTACACGGTCTTTACTCATTTTAAAACCCGGAGCTCGAGTTTCTTCTTTGGAGGCCAAGCTTTTAGTTGGAAGAGCCCTAAAATTGAGGCCGGTTTCGTCGGCGTTGTAAACTTGTTGGGGGGATAATTCCCTTCAGCTATCAAAGTTACAAACTTACTGAGGTACTCCTGTGCCGCAGCGTGACCAGAAGAAAGCTGTTTGTAATATTCAATATTAACTTATCAATTCAATATTAAATATTAACTCTTCAACATGCAATATTAATTATTCCTATTAGTCGCACATAATTTTTCTTCCAACTAATCAGTTATCACACACACGTTCCATAAATATTGACTCCTTATATTCACAAGTCTCCCTATATCTCTGATAAAGCCTTGCGTCTTAAACTTTAGTAAATATCTAAGCGTTCCTTAAACTATATCTCCTAATTATTTTAGCTTGGCCTATAATTATTTACTAATACACACATTATTATTATTCTCAACCGTAAATTATACATTATCAAAACTCAAAACTATTTATTAACAAAAATTCTTAACTAATTTATTAATATTACTTTTCAAATCTAGTCCGTGTGTTAATTAAAATATTTTTTACATTGTTATCAGTCGTTCCAAAAAACATCACATATGACTCAGTTATTATAATTCACTTTCTTTCTGTGATTCCCGATATAGGGTAATGGTACATTTTAAAATATATAATCAGATTTTTTATCACAATTGCAATGTTAAATACTACTACTAACACAGATGGTTTTCTTAGGCTAGATTTTACTGCCATGCATTTCTTAACAAAAGATCCCCCTTTGTTATTGTCCTGTCTGTGTATTGACAGACCTTTAACACTTTTCCCTCTCATAAACATCTCACAATGCAATGATCTGGTTTTGTCATCTGTTACTTCAGACATTCCAACCTTACAAAAGTCATTTACAGCTACAAAGATCCCTTCTATACGTACATTCTTCCACTCGTGTTCAAAATTACTTTGTTCACACAGACTTTTAATTTTTTGTTCCTGTATCTCAAACACAATTCTAAATTTTAACATTACGGTTTTTTCAAAGCTTACAGTTTTATGATACATTTGCTTTTTTACATAAACAGCTGATTCTTTTATTATTATACTTTAATACTTTAATACTTGATGATATTGTTCCAAATACTTATTAAACACATCTGACACCATTAAGTTCTGATCTAGACTCGGAATAAAACATTTTACATTTTTACTAAAAACACCTCCATACAAACTATTATAGGTCTGACCACAACAGGTCCCAAACTCAGACTGACTCAACGCATGGTGAATTTCATATATCCGGTTGGTCCAGGGTTTACAGCCCTAGCAACAAAGATTGTCCCACTATTCCCGCTGACGTTGTGATAAAGTTTCTCGCAATTCACTGCATACACTGTTCATATTACTGACATACCAACGAGTTCCTTTGACTAATTATTTATATCACACACAATTTATTAAATTTATTTTATTGGTTACAACTAATATTTTATTTACACATTGTTATTTACTTTAGTTTAAAAATCTAATTAATATAATTCTCCTTACTTTAAATTATTATTACTAGTCATGTTTTCGACTCATTTACCCCCTCTCAAAATAATTTTAAACGATTCCCAGTTACTTTTACTATTCAATTTTAATTAACACTTTTTTTGGTATTACATGTTCTCCATTAATAGTTAACTGACGTATACCATGGCGCTTTTTCCATCGGTCAAACCAACCAGTACTTGCCGTAAATGAGTTTTCACCAGATAGTAGTGTATTTAATTGTATCACCTTTTCTTGGACAATAGTCCCACTTAAAGGGGTTCCCCTTTCCCTCTCTTGACAAAACCAAAGGAAAAGTGCTTCATCAACTTTATCGTACTGGGATTGCCGCGCTGTTTGGCGGTTTTTAAGAGTCGCTTCAAAAGGATTAGTGCAATATTGTTGAAGCTTCGCACGATTTTTTTTTCCAATCACAAATTGTAGCTTTACCAACGTTTAGCTCTTTTGCTAGTTTTGTCACACTTTCAACACTATCCAAACGTTTTAAAGCTTCCAGCTTGTCTTTAAGAGTCAACGTGTTATGTTTACGTTTAGTAGCCATTGCACTTTGCTTTCACACTTCACAAACACGATTAAATAAAAACTAGCTACAGTAATTTAAATAAAACACTCGCACAGTACAAACAATAGCAGACTAGTCAAGGATTTGTTATGGTTTTGGCGCTTGACCTAGTAGTAGTGGGGAGGCAGACTTACAGTCTCGGTTGGCAGTGCGTACAGTCTGTGTGCAGTATCGTCATGCGAACAGTCCGCTTACCCGCTCACATCACATCACAAAACTACACACGTGCAGTAGTTCAGTGTGCTGTCTGCAATGCACTGTGCATATTCTTGATTCTGCGTTTGAAAGAGTAAACGGTCTATTGATACTGTACTTGTTTTTTGTGTATTATTCATTCATATTACCACACTACAGACCCGTTCAGTTGCTTCATTCTTTATTATTTAAATTATTTCGGCTAATCCGAACAATTAGCTAATCCGAACAGCATTCGGTCCCAATTAGTTTGGATTAGCCGGACTCTACTGTACTCTATACTTCTAGTATAATTTATCTTTTCTTTGAAGAATACATTTACAGTAGTTTCAGTTTGAGCAAGTTCTGGTATACTACTCGGCCATCAGTTCATCCTGCATTGTCTGGAGCCTACAGCCTATAGGCGACATTGAGTGAGTCATTTGTCTATTTTCGTCTTTATTTCATATAGACACAAGGTACACAATGTTTCATCACTGGCAGTCCATCATGTCAGTGCCCTATGTTCCTGTTACTCGGTTTTTTGTTGCTAGTATCATGTCAGTTGTGTGATGAAAATGATTAACAGTTGAGATAGTTGTAATTGTTGAAATTGTGCAGGTGTGGAAACTAGTGCTTTAACCATTTTGTACAAAGTGCCCGTGGTAGATAAAAAAGCAATCTTGTTTCCGGTATAGCTTTCCAACATTCTATTCTCAATGGAACCAAAACTGCTACAAATTCCAGCACAAGTTTTGATTCCTTAAATGCATCCACACTTCTAGATAAAATTATATGAGAGATATTACTTCCAGCAGATATTAATGATTTATTATTACTACCAAAATCTCAACTTGACAGTAATCTCAAATATACGGTTATTTGAAAAACGATAGTAAGGGTCTTTCTGACTATAAATTTCCTTTAAAACAAGAAGTTTCTGTTAGAAGATCGTTTCAGTATTCCTGGTTAATAAAAACAATTGGCTAGTGTATTCTAAAAACATGGATGGTACTTTTTGTAAGTATTGTATACTCTTTGAAAAAATACTTCTAAAAATGCTGTTATTGGTGTACTAGTTAATCACTCTTTTAAAAAGTGGTAAAAGGGCTTAGAAACATTTAAAAGTCACTCTATATCCTATTATCATTTAATTTAAATACTTTATTAGAGGCCGATTCTTTTAAACAAATTTACAATAATAAATATCGTAACGTTCAAGAGCTTGTTGACGCTTCAGTCAAAAAGGAAGTGTGTAAAACTAGACAAAATTGTCAGTATTATCAAAACTTTAATACTCCATGGTAGAGAAAACATTCTTCTCGAGTCCATAGAGAAGGGTACTGAGAGGGTTGATGATGCATATGTGCAAATATTTACAAAAATATGATATTGACATGATACAGGCTAAAGATTCTATGACAAATGTACAAAATGTTCTGAAAAAAAGATAAAACAATGTGGATGGATCATTTGATACAATGTTCGAAAAAGTTAAAAACATAGCAGTTGAACATGAAATTCAACCAAAAATTCCAAGGATGTGTAGTTAGCAAAATCATAGAGCAAAGTTTAGTCAGAAAACAAATGTAAATTGTCATTACAAAATAAATGTATACATCCCATTTTTTGTCCACTGCATTCAGGGCCGTCTCGTGGTATGTAGGCGCCCAAGACAAGGCCTTATTCGGCGCCCCCCCCCCCCCACTAGGCAAAACTCGTAATTTTATTTTGTATAAATTATATACATATACTAAGATTTGATTTATTTTTTATTTATATACAAAATAAATCTTACAAAATACAGATTTTTTATTATTTGTTATTGTCTTTGGTGCTCATTTTTATTTTGATATAATATATATATATATATATATATATATATATATATATAAATATATAAATTGTAAATATAAAAATATTTTTAAAATATATATATATATATATAATAATTAAAACTTCAAACATTGAAAGGCATTCGCCTGGCTTTTGCATGAACAAATGTTGTCAGAATTTGTCTAAAGGGAACGTTCAAAGTATTAAGATGTGTGTTAGACAGTCTGAGGAAAACATTTGAGTTGATAGGATGTGTTTTTGGGAGTCTTAAGGCGGTGTCTGACTTGATCAGACGCAATTTCATGTAGAAAACATTTTAAATATTTTAGTAAAAGTTAGTTAGAGACATCTGAGTTGGTAACAAAGTGAATAAAAAAGGACAGTTTGAAATTAATTGACTGTAGAGTGTGCAGGAAAGTGATGGACACTTTGAATAGGACTGTGAGTTTGTATGGAAAATTTGAGATCGTCAGAGGGCTGATTGCGTCTACAATGAACTTGTACTTCAGGGACGAGGGCTGCTCACCACAAAGGACATTCACCATGGAGATGGCTACTATGTGGTAACAAAAAATGATGGACAATGTTATATAATTTTTTGTATAAAAAGGACTAATGATAATTAATATTTTAAAATTTGTTTGAATAAGTAGTTGTATTGTAAGCAGTAATTTTGAAAGATTTAATTTAACTTCTAAATAAAAAATAATATAAATTTATATACATGAGAATAAAGAAGCTCATAACTAATATAATTATTAAAAAGTTGCAACTAATTAAAGTAGAATCATTAAAAAGAATTTTGGTCTCCTCAAGACAGGACAATTTTAAATTTATGATATAAATAATTTCAGATAATATACTAAAAAAAATGTACCATGAATATATATGTGTATGAATAACTTTAATAAATTACCATGTTTAGTTTCAGCAGAAAAAATAAGGATTTTTATTTATCAAACCACCACTGTTAGTACACTTTTAAAAGAAATCACGACCCTGATATTATTTAAATTCAAAGTAAATTTATATTTTCAAAATTGATGAGTTAATTCCATCTGGCGCCCTTAGCTGAGCAAATTTTTTAAAATAAATTCTTAATGTTAAAAAGTGTCAATTTTAAGTTTAATCAGATCAATATATTTTTAACCCCTTTATTTTTATATATTTACAATGTATATTCAATTCAATATAAACCTCCACACCGTACAGAGAATGTTTCATATTTATTTGTTTTTATAATATTATTATTATTGGAAAAGGTTTAGTACAAAGTGAATCTCATTAGTGTTGAAACATCTAAAACCTGGTGTAAAGGATAATCCTATTTGTTGTTTCTCAAATATTCAATTTCTACTTTGAATCAAATTATGTCAATCACAAAGTCCCATTCAAAAATCCCATTTTATGATAGGTGACATTTTACAATTTAATTAAAAGTAATATTTTCCATTTAAATGGATTGTATATGAATAAAATCTTAAATGTCACTGAAAATGTGTAACTTTCAATATTAGAATATTTCTAAATCTCTATGTAAAATTGAATTTCAACTTTTAAATTAATACTTCATCATATGTTTTGTTCTACTATCCACGAGTTGACATTTATTTATTTTAAAGAATGAATTTGGTATGGTAGTTATTTTATTGAAAAATATAATCTGACAGAATCAGAGCTAAAAATCTAGTGAACGAACGAACACCTTTGCTAGCCATTTTTCCAAGACAACAGCAAAAACGTTTTAATAACTTTGTAGATCTTAGGGTATGTTATTAAACAAATTTTAAGGATTATGTGTATACAATTCAATTTAAATAATTATGTTTGTGAAATATCAATCACTTGATTTGTAATAATTCTACCAAAAATGGTACCTCATAGTGAAAGTTGCCATCTGAACCCCCACCTCCTATCACTTTTTTGAGAAAAACCACCCAATCTGTTGCTTTAATAGATATATACTATAGTTCGATTAGTACTATAATACCTGATTGAATTTTGATTTGCCCATGAACTTACCATCATCACCTCGCTCTCCTTTAATTGAAAGTCCTTTAGGTCCTCTTCCTCCATCAAGACCAGCAGGTCCAGGAAGACCAGGTGGTCCAATATATCCAATAATTCCTTTGTTTCCAGGAATACCAGATTCTCCATGATCTCCCTCCGGTCCTAAAAGGAAAATTTTAATACTGAAGGAAAAAAATATTATTGTGCACATTTGCTTAAACCTTGAATGAATAAAAACCCTTATAATAAACTAATTAGGTTGTTACTTGGTTAGTACATGTTTATCCCTATATTATAAATATATGTGTATTATACATAAACAATATAAAGACAAAAATATTGCACTAAGTTTCTAAAATACTCAAACAAAAAACCAAAACTCCAGCAAACAAAAAGTATGAATCATTCTATTCTCAAAAATTCCAAATCAGATGTTATTGTTAGAAAATATCTTTGTCAGTCATTAAGTTTTCGTTTTACCAAATAAGGTCAAACTTTTTGGGGAGATTTTGAGATTCAAATTTTTTGAATGATATTAATAATTTTAACACGTTCGCCACCACAATGTTAAAAAAAAATCGTAACCACAGACTGCCGCCTCAATTTTGCGGCGGGCGTGTCCTACTCCTAGCCCAACGCCGCAGATCTGCGGCGGCTGGGCTCATTAAAATAGACTGCCGCCGCAGATCTGCGGCATTGGTTTCTTCATAGTAACTGAGAAATTTCTTCGCAACGGTCTATTTTAAAGGTTAGATCACTTAGGCACGGTCTACAGGATAGTCCGCCACATATATGCGGCGCTTGGTCTGTAGCTAGGACTATCGCTGACGTCACTGAACAGTTGGCAACACTGACATACAGCATTACCTCGGTCTGTGGCGAAGGTCACAACCATTTTGACCAGTCTACAGGGAAGTTCATGAATTTTTTCGTGGGCTGTGGGAGTGACCCGGCCGCCGCATATATGCGTCAGCTGGTAGTGAACGTGTTAATATTTCTCTGATAACTTTTGAAATGACATTTTGTAAAGCAATAGGGACCAATATGCTTTCTTTCAGTCCTAAAGAGACTTTTAGCAAAATTTAATATAAACCATAAAATTGCGTTTCATATTTTTGTTTTGTTTTATACTTGATAAAGCAAAGTTATTTTGAGATATCCAAAAAAAAACAATGTTAACATATGACCAACATAAATATATGCATGTCCCATTATACATGATTAGGAAAATTCATTCACAAATTAATTCTCTTGAAATGAAATTTCTTAACATTATTAAAAAATAATTTATTTCTAGCTACATTCCAGGAGCTAGAAAAATGATCAAAAAATAATGTATTTGTATTATCATATTTTTCTAATTTTACTAACCTAATGGACCCTGCCTTCCTTCAGATCCATAAGGTGATTCATCTAAATTTGGATCATATATTCCAGGTGGTCCTTCTGTCCCCTGTTGCCCTGCTAACCCTGTTCTTCCTGGTTCTCCTCGTTCACCCTATTTAAATCATAGAAACAAATTTTTATTGTAAAAATAAATGGTTTATAATTTTAGAGTGAATTACTTTTTAATATAAATATATCATATGACTTTACCTTGAAACCGTCTTCTCCAGATGAACCACCAAAACCAGGAGCCCCTTTTTGCCCTTTAAGACCACCGGGACCATTTAATCCTTTTTTTCCTTGTTTACCAGTGAGACCATCACTACCTTGTTCACCTTTCATGCCCTTAGTTCCCAGACTGCCTGGATAACCCTAAATGTAAAGATAAACACTATAGAGATATGCATTCCTATACTGCTATACACATAACTATAATATATGGAAATTAAGAAAGCAAAACTAAAATAATAATCTAGATGAAATTAACGTCTCATCAAAACTAGATGGGCTGTACTCAACGTGCAGACAATATTGACGTGGTCGAACCCCGAAGAACAAGATCATAATGATAGATGAAATTAGTTTAGATTTCAGCTATAATGTTTATTTTGAGAAAAGGAGAAATCTCTAGGTTTCACGAATGGAGACAACTTAATTTTTTGAAGGTCAGTCTTATGGATCTTGAATTTGTATGTCCAATTCCAGTTGTATGAAGCTGGATTTATTAAAAAGGAGGTTATTTATATGTCTACATTAACCCTAATATTTACAGCTAGAAATGTTTAGTTTTACCAATATTGGCAATAAAAATAACAGATAAAATAAATAATTTTTTTTTTAATTTTTCACATCACATGTATATATATTATATTGAAAATTAATTTTACAAGAGCGGAGTTATAGTTTGCTAATTGTGAATCTCGTTGAGTACAATTTTACTTTATAAAAAAATATCAGTTATAAAGTAGAACAAATTAGAAAATGAAAACATATTAGTAGTTCCAAATACATACAAGCTTACTTATCTTTTTGTGTAGTCACTATTTCATTCCAAACACTTTTGATATTATGAAGCAAGATTTATCAAACCCTCCACATAAAATATCGCCCCCTGGGATTTTAGCCAATTTTCCAGTGAGGTTTTCAATTTCCTGGAATCGTTTCAATGACAGTTCTTGGCGTGTAAGAAGAGATGATAGTTGATCAAGATTGTAAAGGTGGATGATGAAAAATCTCTCTAATGAATGTATTTATCAATTGTTTTGATTGTATGTACAGATGTGAGTTATAATAAAGGAGAACAATTTCTAAATCACTCCCCAATCTCTTCACTTTTAAATGGTACAGCAAAGTTTAGAAATTGTTTCACAATAGACACGGTATGATGGTTGTTCCAAGTTCCTTAAAATCAACCAAAACACAGTTGCTATGATTTTCTTTTGAGAATGGGTTATTTAAAAATTTTCATTCTCTTAATCGTCATCATTAATAGTCCTAAGTCTGCCGGTTAATTGAGTTTCTACTGTAATTATGACAGTTCTAAAAATTAGGAAAAGGTAAAGAAAAATATAAAAGCATACATAATTTTACTATCCAAATTTGAAGATATATGTTTACATATATTAATATATCCATTTACAGATTAATACAAATTTTTAATTAAATTTGTTTTCTGAAAATGTAAATTATATGAATGTTATGAAAGTAAAATACATTAAATAAACAAATGCTTACAGGTGGTCCTCGAGATCCAGTTTCTCCTTTTAGACCGCGATCTCCTGCATCTCCGTGAGGTCCTGGTAGGCCAGGTGGTCCTCTATAATAAGTTGCTGATGGGGACCCAACTGCTTCTGTATGTCCATTTTCTATAAGTTTTCCAGGAGGTCCTCTTTCACCAACCTCACCATCATCACCAGTTACTCCTTTAACACCAAATTTTGACTCTCCAGGTTCTCCTACAGGTCCAGGAAACCCAAAATCTCCAGTCATTCCCTAAATTATAAAAAAACATGAAATTATTAATATATAAATGGATATAACACAAATAATAATTGCTACATACAATTAAATAAATCAAGATATGAATATTTGAATATATTAGTGATGTTTGATATTTGTCAAAAATTATTGTTGATATTTTTTGAGTGGTTTTGGAAAAATAATTGATAATTTGAATTTAAGCAATTGATCCAATTCTTAGTTTTAAACATATTAAAATTTACTTACAATCTGTCCAGTTTCTCCAGTGTATCCTGGTGGTCCTTGCAGTCCACGGAATCCTTCAACGCCCTATGCAAAATAAACATAATTTCTTTTATATTATTCAGTTTATTTAAATATATATTTACAGTAGACTGCATCAAAATATAGTTTATGTAATCATTTTTATTGTAAATTTAAACATATTTAGTAAAAAATACACATTAAAAATCAAGGATGCCAAGAAATACTAAAATGTAGTTAAAACTGATTTTTATATATATTTGTACATTTATAACTAGATATTTGGCAAATATAAATTTTTTACCACAATGATTTTAACAAAATTTGTATTTATAGTGCTTTAATTTAATGCCATTATAGGGAATTATTACCGGTATTCCTGGAAGCCCATCATCTCCTCTATCACCTTTCACAGTTCTACTGTTGGCTCCTCCTTCTCCAGGCTCTCCTGGGAATCCTGGAGCACCATCTAATCCAGGATCACCTCTTAATCCTTGAAAACCATCTGGACCTTGGAGACCATCCAATCCATCCGTTCCATTACATCCGTCCAATCCTTTAGGGCCTGTTGGTCCAGCAGCCCCAGGGTAACCCTAAGATATAAAATAACTACAGATTATTAGATGAAAACAAATAACTGTTTTAATGTCTGTTTCATTCCTATACAAACACATACCTCCATACATTATAATACATACTAAAATTCTAGATTATTTACTCTTCAAACAAATCTCTTCAAATCTTAACCATTTAAACCAATCAAATTTATATGATTTTAACAACTTATTGTTTGTCTTTAAAATTGAATAAATAATAAATATTTCAGCATACCAACTTATAGTATATGGTATTATGTTCATTGTGGTTTAGCCTTAGAAGTACATTTATTTTAGTATAAATAACTTTTTTTGTCAATTGTAGTCTTTTTTAAACTATATTTCATATTATATAGCTACATGTTTCACTACCACAGGCAGCATCTTCAGGCTAGCTAATTATAAGTCCACTTACAGAATATTATACAATATAAAATTTTAAATAACAAAAAATAACAGTGTTGCTTAGAAATTTATTGCTATGATGATAGGCATATGTTTTGTTTTTAATAATTTGTAATTGTGACATTTTATTTACATAATAAAGAGAAATGAAATTAGCGGGCAAAAAATTGTTTCTATTTACAAAGGTTAATATGTTTAGCTAGTTTCTAAAATTTACTTGTTAGTTTAATTGTTTTATTGTAAAATGTTTTTAAAATAATAACACAAAAAGCGTATGGTACTAAAATAAAATATAAAGTTTTTGTAGTCAATTGATTATTCTAAACTGTTTAAATGTGGAGATGTATTATGTTTATTGAATTTGCAAGCAATATGAATTATCAGTTAGTAAAATATTACAGGTAAAAGTGAGGAGTATGAATTAATCTAAAATTGTTCTCTTACAACAGATATTATTTAGCTAGCAAATTTCAATTTAATTAATTGAAAATTTATTGCTTATTGTACTAAGTAAACTAATATTTTATAACATTAAGAGGCATTTCAAGAAAGTAATTACAGTTTTGGTATACAAAATGTAATACAACCTATTTTATTTTTGATAAGAAAGCTCATAATATCTTAAACTACTTTTGTACATAATTTATAATCATCATGAAAACACTTGTCATATTGATTTGCTAGTTTTTCTATACCCTCTTCATAGAATAAAGCTGCCTGTGATCATAACGACTGTCACACAGTATTTTTGACATTGTATCATACAGTATCATCATATAGCTTGTGAACTAAGAGTTGCTTCAGATACAGAAACCTGTGGTAACTACTAAGTCCCTAGCCTGACTGCAAAGTGGATGGTTCCACTGATCTCAATCAAACTGTGTGATCGGGTCTTGTTTGGAACGAGTGACATGCAGTTGACCATTTTCATGAAAGAAAACAATGCCATGACTAAGCATTATCGTTTCCATTTTGAATTATGCAATGCAGTTTTTTAAGAATCTCACAATACTTTTGGCATTTATTGTTTCACCTTTTGACAAAAATCAACCACCAATTACCTTTTCCTATCCGAGAACCCAGTGCACATGATTTTGTTTGTGTTGAAATTGTGGTCTCAAACTTGTGTTTTTTCGGGAGCTCTGTTACTTTATTCCATAAACTGCTGCTTGGATTCCAGAGTGATTTGAAACCTATGTCTTGTCACCAGTCACTATTTGGCTTTAAAAAGCATCGTCTTCACCGTTGTTGCGTGAAAACTCTAAAGCATTTCCAAGTTGTTTTTTGGTTTTGTTCAAATCAAACAGAACTTTTGGCATCCAACCTGAGAACACTCTCTGATATCCTAAACACTTTGCCATAATTTCATGAAGAACATTTCTTGAAATTTGATGAAGCTCATTAGAAAGTAAAAAAATTGTAAACTGTCGAACCTGGGTTCTTCCACAGAGTTAAACATTTATATGATCAAAACAAACTGAAAACACACTCTGCTCTAGTTGTAATGGCGTCTGTGAAAAGCCAATGAACTAGGGAGAGTAACACACATATAATATGGAGTAGCAATCGCATCGCCTCAGAATTTAATTTCTAGACACGCCTTGTACAATGATCTATTTGAAATATTTTCTACTGTTTTAGTTACTATTTAGTTGTAATATCTTTCAGAAGTCCTTCCCAATTTTCAATTCAATGAAATCTTATTATTTGTTTATGATGCTTAGAAGGATTTTTTTATACAATGAAGTGTACACATTTAAACCTGTTATAATTATGAGGCTCTTTTATGCCTATTTTGATTGTGGTGATTTATCCTTTTGGGGCTTGAAGCAACCTAAGATTTTTAAATGACGAGGTGAACAAATTAAGCTGTTAAATGCCTGTTGAACAAAATTTATAAAAAAACAATTTTTATTATATACCAGTTATTGACCGAAACAGGAAAAAACATTTAATTTCCTTAACCACTTTTTGGATAAGAACTCTAATCAATTTTAATATCAATCATTTTGCTTCTATTAAGTTGTACAAAGAAGAGAGTGCTGGAAATTGATTAATTTATTTTGTCTACAGTTGTTGACAAAGTGGCATTTTGTTCATTTGAATTAGTTTGCAAAACAGCTGATTTCTCAACAGTTTCACTTTGCCCACTACTTTGCTCACTCCGAATGGCAACCGAACAAAACGAAATTTAGGTTTAGTTTATTTCAATTGATTTATAATATACAGGAAATGTCCCGTATGTAGGTTAGATTAATTCTTACATGTAAAATAACACAAATAAACATCGTTTTAAAGTTGAAAAAGGAAGTAATTATTCATGAAGATGATTGACAGTGTTTGTACACGGAGAGTATTTTTTGTTTGAAGTTGGCAATCCCGTTTCCTCAACAATACACCTAAGTTATTTGTAATATTCACAAATAACCTCAGTTTGACGTGACAACTTCTACTCAGTGTTGATGTGTTGTTTAGCACTACTGCTATATTTTGTGTAGTTAGTTTTAAAATATGGACAGTTCAGATTTTTAAATAATCTGAAAAATAAGAAAAATGTGGTTATTAAAGATCGAATTATTGTAATTTATTTTTTGTTTGAACACTATTGTATTAAATTAATGTTGTATTAAAGTGTGTTACTGCTGAAATATGTTTTTTATTTGTCACAAAATAACAACTCTAGACAAAGTATAATGTGCAATTCGTGAGCAAAGTGTCTTTTTTAAACTCGATGAAATTGACGCACGAGGCTTGCCGAGTTTAAACATTTTTCTCTCGTTTAAAAAAGTGCCGCTTTGCTCACTAGTTGCACAAATAACTATTTAATCAATTTAAAACTTATAATGATGTTGTTTTTAAAATGTATAAGTGTTTTTTTTTTTTTTTTTTTTTTTTAATGTTTTAAGTTTGAGACATTGAGAATGAAATAAGTGTTTGTTTTGATGAAAATCTCTCACCAAATCTGAAATTGTTTGTAACCACAATGGTAGTACTCTCATAAAATATTCTCTTTATTATATAAATAAATTCATATCTAGAACATTAAAATATAATCTGAAAGTTATGTGTAACTTAATGATTTTACAGAATAATCATAACATTAGCAAATAGCTGATATGTTCTACTTGCTGTATGGGTGACAGAAAATTCAGATGTTCATTAGTAATATTCATTTATAGAAATCAGTGATCTGGTGATTTCCATCTTGAGAAAGGATATTAATGTTGAATATTTACGTTTGTATATATTGGAAGTGTATTCAGGAAGTTAGTGGAGTTTAATATTTAAGGTACAGTAGTGTTTGTCAGAGGCTTAAAAACATGGGAACAGTGTACAATGAATAAGTATAATAAATCTCTATTTATAAGTTTAGCAATGCATATGTACAAAACAAAAAAGTTAATTATAATTTTTACATATAGTAACAGGATGTTAGGCTTTAATATGTTTGCTGCATGACTGTATTAATGGTATGTTTAAACAAAGAACAACATAAAATTATATTTAGCTGCACCAGTCACACTCATACTTACAGGTACACCTGGTGTGCCACGGAATCCTGGCATGCCCATTTCCCCCTGAAACAAACAATTACCAGATTAAACTAATATACCATACTTGGTGTGTATTATTTAGTTTTATAAATTCAGAGATTAAATTAAAAATACCATGAGTCAGAAAATTAAAGTAAGTGTACATTGTGCAATAAATGTACAAACTTGTTGAAAAAATATTTTGTGACTTATTATATTCAATACAATTTTTTTCATCTTACTCACAATTTTTAATTTTTATAATTTAAGGCCTTTAAAAATACTCGAGAACAAAAATAATAGTTCTCTTAATGTAACTTCAAATTTTTGATACTTATGAAAAACAATAAAAGGCTTGTAATTATAATCCTAATTACATTCAGTACTTTATTACTTTTACAAAAAGCAAAATCAGTAAATAAATAAATTACTGTAAAAAAGACTTTTGATTACATTTTATTAAAGTTTGTGGAGTGAAAAACGTCTTTTTTTTTCTGGCAGTTGTTTTAAATTAGAAACAGAAAAATGTTGCATTACCAAATGATGTGCTTCAATATATATATATATATATATATATATATATATATATATATATATATATATATATATTTTAAAGTAATTAGAGAAAATAATTCAGTAAAAAAAATCAGGTACACAATAAATATTGAAGTTATTTTTAATTAATTTATTGTAATATGTCTGATCACATGAACAAAATAATTTTATTTACAACCGTACAATAATTTTCCCTTCCCATATTAAAAAGAACACTAACTTTATCTTAGTATATATAGTCCAAAAATATAATGTTGCAGATTTAAAAAGTCAAACAAAAAAATCGTTCTTACTCTGTATCCTTTCTCGCCATCATCTCCAAATTCTCCCATCTGTCCCTTTTCTCCTTTCGGTCCAGGAGGTCCATCTAGCCCAATATCTCCGGGAGATCCTTCTACACCTTGCAATCCATGAATTCCAGTAACGCCAGTCTCACCTACTATCCCTGTACAGTCGCATGTGAAAGGATTTGAGCATCCTTTGCATACCTGTAACATTAGCCATAAATCATATTAGTATAATATTAAAATTTAAATATAACAAAATTTGTCAACACCTTGGAATCTCCTGGAAGGAAGAAGGTTTTAGATATTGAATAGGATTATTATAGTAAGTGAAATAAACAACACTTTTCTGTTAAGCATGATCATATATATTCTGCTCAAAAACACACAACGTAAAACTTATGTTATTTTACTAATGTAAACACACACAACATTTAGTTTCCTTCACAGATTCACTGACATTTGCTAAATTATCTAACTCTGCTTACAAGGTTTCTTCAACACTAGGTAAGTATTGTTTATTTTATTTACATTAATAATCCTGTGTGATATTAGACAGCATATTTCATTAACTACTTATTATTAAATTTTGTTTTAAATTTTGAACCCCTTGAGAAGACATAACTACTATGGTTTGATATTCAATTGCTTACACCTTTAATTGATGAAGGAAGTGAGAGACAATTGTTTTATTTCTTAGCAAATTAAATTATTTTGTAAATTACAATAGTAATGGTAATAACAAAGCTTAAGTTAATGAAGACTATTAAAAAGAAAGAATATTACTGTAATAAAAGACTACTATAATAACACACTACCAATAATGTTGAAGTCTACTATTCTCATAACACTGGCAATAATGTTGAAGTCTATTATTCTAATAACACTGGCAATATTGTTGAAGTCTACTATTCTCATAACATTAGCAATAATGTTGAAGTCTACTATTCTCATAACACTGGCAATAATGTTGAAGTCTACTATTCTCATAACATTGGCAATAATGTTGAAGTCTACTATTGTCATAACACTGGCAATAATGTTGAAGTCTACTATTCTCATAACACTGGCAATAATGTTGAAGCTTACTATTCTCATAACACTGGCAATAATGTTGAAGCTTACTATTCTCATAACACTGGCAATAATGTTGAAGCTTACTATTCTCATAACACTGGCAATAATGTTGAAGCTTACTATTCTCATAACACTGGCAATAATGTTGAAGCTTACTATTCTCATAACACTGGCAATAATGTTGAAGCTTACTATTCTCATAACACTGGCAATAATGTTGAAGCTTACTATTCTCATAACACTGGCACTAATTTTGAAGTCTACTATTCTCATAACATTGGCAATAATGTTGAAGTCTACTATTTTCATTACACTGCCAATTATGTCGAAAACTGCTACTCTCATGACAAGGCCAATAATTTCAAGACTTACTATTACCATGTCACTCTAAATAATGTTGAAGCCTACTATCCTCATGACGCTGTCAGTTATGTTGAAGCCTACTAGTATCATCACAGCATTGCCAATAATGTTAAAACTAACTAGGTACACTCATGAAACTGCCAGTAATGTTGAAACCTACTACACTCATGACACAACCAATAATTTCGAAGCCTACTAATCTCTTGATACTGCCAATAATGTTGAAACTTACTACTCTCATAAACTTTATTCTTCTGTTCAAAACAACTTGATATAATTAGACAAATTTATCAGTTATACAAGAGATATAACTGGTATATTGATGTGTTGATGGACTGTACACATGTGGGTCACGAGAGTAAGTAGTACTGTAAGATTACAAGTTGCTTAGTCTTGATTCGATTCTTGTGAACTTTTTTTTTTATTACAATGAGACCACTAAACTAAATAATTATGAAATTTTAATCTTATGTAGTTTTATCCGAATAACATTCAATACATGTCATCATCTCGATCAAATCTTTAGTTAGTATGATAAATCATTAAAATATATTTTCCGTGAGCCTTGTTGCATTATAATTTATTTGAAATTGAACATGAAGGAATTTATTATATGTTGTGCAGAAAATAAATTATAAAAACTGTTGAGGAAGCTTAAAATCATTATAAATAATACAAAAATAAAATTAGTACAAAGTGTGCCTTTTGGATAACTTTCATTTTTTTTTAAAGAATGCTGTCCCTACTCGATTTCAAAAACAGGAATAGTGATGCTAGTAAATGTTATGTATAGGATAATTAACATGTTGTATTAAATGTATTTTGGGAAAGATATACGTTGTTAAAATAGTACACATCCAGATGAACACTTATTCATATACATTGGCCTCTTCATGTGAATAAATTAATAATAATTTGTCTACAAAGGATTCATTGTAGAAAGGAAACAAGAATACAAGGTAAGGCAACATATCATTAAGGAGGAAATTATACTGGCAGAATAGAGAAGAAAAAATGAATAAAATTTATTAAAGTTTAGAACAAATAGATATCAGGATTACAAAGTGTTAATGAAATGGAAACAGTTGGTTATGGATTTTCTATAAGGTAACCAACATATGACAATCAGAATATCACTAGAGTAAATAGGTCATAACTTAACTAGCAGACAAAGAACAATTTATGAACATATAATTTCATTATTAACTTAACTCAGTTCTTGTATCAACATATAAAATTGAATGTGAGCATAATTATATCTGTTCATTAATGGAGTAAAAGAGGGTTTATTATAAACCAATAATGAATCAATAAAATTATAATGATAACGTGAAACATGTGAATGAAATTCACATGAGTTGTTCACGTAAAATTCCGCAAGAGATCACACCTCTAACCCAGTCCAAGCAGGTATCACATTGCCTGGGTGAACTAACCTAAATCTCTAATAAATGCCCCACAGTAAAAAGACAAAAATTCCGTTAGGAGAGCTCACATAGCAAAGCTTAAAAACACTAAGCATCCATGTACATATAAACAACACCACATAATCTACTGTGGGCCAAACTCTCAATCTCCACTAAGCTCCACAAGCTCAATTCTGATAGCTTTGTTGCTGCATATCACTTCTGGAAACATTTCCTTAACACATCCTACTGCGGGCCAAGTTTTCAAATCTTCTGTGAAGACAAATACCCTTCTGGTTGCCTTGAAGTACTGCTACTTATAACAATAAGATTTCACACCTTCGTTTATGTACCTCAGCCATACTAATAAATAGGGAAAATTCATCAAAAAATCAGTTCCACATTGATTCTCAAAATTATTATGAGTTTCACTCCAGACTCAGTTCTGCTCAAGTTCTCAAGCTCTCTCAACAAGTTCACTTCTCGCATGGACCTCAGCTCTCACATCATCATCGGAACGCTACACCGTACTGGACCGGTCACACACACTCACCACATGTCTGAATGATATTGGTGAAAGATGAGGAGATTTAAGCCAAGAAACAACCAACTTCCTTAACTACCTGACCTCCCACTACATCTCTATGTTTTGCCAAGTCAGGCTAGGCCTCTGACTGAGCCCTCCCAAACCCAGCTCCCTAGCCTACATCAACAGATTAATGAACATTTTATTACAATTTCACCACATTTGATATGTGATGTGTGGGAGAAAAAAACATCATAGGGCAGAACAGTTTAGCCAAAACATTGTCTCTGTAAAAGGTAAAACAAGAATTTGAATGTCACAGGTTCATTCTACCTACACAAAAAGAGGTTTGGTAAAAATAAATTATATTCAAACAACATTTTAGATAAAAACGTTCCATTACCTTTACATCAGTATTACCAAGACCACTTATTTCAAATTCAGTCTGTATTAAGATTTTTCTTAAAATAATTTTATACAACATTCTGTACTGTACTCTAAGACTGAATACAATGTAATCATTAGCAGCCAGTTTGACACATGGATGCTGTTGCTCTCATAACATTACTGCCTTGTCTTACGTTACTGTTTCAAATTCACTCCTGAAGTCACCTGTGTGGTAGTGTTATTTCAAATATTTTTATCATTTTTGTACGTGTATAACTCTGTTAAACATAATTTAATATTTATTCTTATTTTCCTTCAAATATAACACAGTTTCATATGGAACTACTCCTCAGTTGTATACAGGGAGGCAAGTTTTTTAAAGTAAAATTTCAACAAGTAGCAAGCATACTTAAATGCTGACTAGCTAACCTTACATAGGATTTTTCAGATTTTACAAATTCAGTTCAAATTAAGATAGCAGTAATTAGTTTTTATTTTGTTTTTAAATCATGGTTATCATAGGGGGGGTGGGATATTGGATGCTTACAGTGGCAAAAATACTAAACATAGCTCTATAATATTCAACTTGGTCGCATTTTGTTTAATGTTTATTGAATGATGCTGGTGAGAACTTGTAGTGGACCATCTCTTATTTTCTGATGATATGACAATATATGTGGAAATATTTTCTTTGATTGATCGAATACTACTACAGCTCTACTTGGAGGAGTTAGTCTTGTTGAGATGGAACTGCAATCACTGCGTAGTTTATTACTTTTGATTAAAGCTCTGAGCCACAGTTTGTTGATTATAATTACTGTGGAGTGTCATTGAATCAAGTTTTGAAAGTGAAGGCTCTTGGTGTCACCTGTACCATCATTAAGTTCAGTGGACCCCTGTGTATTTCCTGCAGAAAAACAAATCAAAAGCACCACTTTATTTCTGTGATTTCTAGAGATTTAACTTTTGTGTCAGCTCTAAGAACTTTGTACTTAATACTTGTTCACCCACTACTTGAGTATACTCCTTGATAATGTTATCACCGCATTAGGTTGGTCGTGGTGCTATGCTTGAGAGGGTCCAAAGGAGATACATTTGACTGGTTGGTTTGAGATGATGTGAATATAGCTTATATGGAAGTCCCAATTGAGTTCACTTGTTCTGTTGCGATGAGAGATGCACTGGATGATGCTTTGTCTCTACCACTGGCTTGTAAATGGCTTTTTTGACTGTCTACAAGATTTGTTTCCTCATGATTTTGAAGCAACTAATTTATGTTATTAAGGTACAATTCTCTGATTTTAAGAATAGACAATGCTGTTTCATCTTCGGAACTGGACCTTTTTTCATTTTACTACCTCTAATTTTAGAAAAGTTGCATTATTATAATTGAGATATTCATGTTCTTTTGTTGGGACTAATGAATAACACTATTGTTTTTGGTATTTATTCCAATTCTAATCTATATTATATGGTTATTTATTTTGTTAGTATATATTATATCTATTTGTTGCTACATATAATGTACTGATTGTTATCTACTGATTTTTATTTCTAAGATAACGAAAACTGTGTTTAACTTATTAAAATGTTTATGTTAATTACCTCAGATTTGAAATGTTCATTATTGTATACATATGTTTCACTCTCATTGGAACAAATAAATAAATATAAAAATGTATATTAGTTTACCCTGTTTGGCATTATAAAACAGAATACATTTTTACACAGATCCATTAACTTCTTTTACACAGAAAATTCTATATACAACTGAAAAAACAAAACAATTTCAGTTTGAGATAATAGGGGGGGGGGAGAATATGTAAATAATGTTAAACATTGTTAATGAAGTTTTATTTCTCAAAGTTAACTCCAACGATTTCTAACAAGTTTTGACATTTTAAAGATGATAATTAAAATCTCACGAAAAGAAAATTACATCTTTATAACAACAGATTTAAATGAAAGAAATAATTAAACTTTCTTCAAAGTAAAAATAATTTAGGATTTTTATAGTACCTAGTTGTTGAGAAATTGGTGTCGAACGTCATTTTCTTTTATTGCACATAAAAACAAATTATATTCCTTAGAACTGAATAATTTTATGGGTTAAAGTATGTATTTTTCTTTTATAATATTTTATAAAAGGACTCTTTCATTTTTCAGGAAACAAAAGTAGTATTCTATTTTCAGTTAAATTTCTGTCTTCAGTTTTATTTTAATTCAGTGAAATTATACTACTAGTGACTGATTATGAAATATCATTTAACCTTGTTCTTAATTCTTTTATCATTTGTGCCCACGGGTTATAGTTCATCTTATAAGAAGGAATACATACTAAATGAAACATGTACGCAATTCTCACTTCTAAAAGTAATAAATCATATAAACATATGAAATTGAGCTTTAAGCCTATCTTATTTCAATAATGATTGAGTCTTTCCAGTACTATATTTGGTTTATAGTAAATGTTTCCAACGATTTATGTAAATTTGACGAAGTGGACAATTTAATAAACGAAATAATTTGCCGAACTATGCATTAGATAATTACTGTTCGGGAGAAATTTTCAATAATATTCAATTGTAAACACTAACTAAGTCCCCTAAAACAAGTTAGGTAAAATAACACAACACAAATAAACTTTTGGCAAACATTTATTAGCCTATGTTATTAGAGTATACAAAAAAATAGTTTATTTGTGTTGTATTATTGTACCTAACTTGTTTTAGGGGACTTAGTGTTTACAATTGTAAAAGTCACCACAGTGCTCATTGTTCATCAAATAATATTCATATGCATTTGGTCTTACAAAATATATATGTTGAATATAGGTTGTAATGTTTTGTTGAAAATGTTATTGTTACATCAGTAGGCCTACCTATCTGCTAGCCAGTCAGTCTATTATGGAGAAATTATACAAAATGTTGAAGAAAAACAGAAACTTTAATTTTGGTATCTATATACAATGTTTTGGTCCACATATAAAAGGATATAATTAGAATGTTTAATTTGTGCACGTTCTAAAAATAAACTTACTAAGTATTCCCCAGAGTGTTTCTTATGAAAGATAAGTTGGTATGAAAGGGTTTTTATTAACTTTTTGTGAATATATATATTTAAACGAATTGCTTTTCAAAGATATTTATTTAGAACTTAAGCTTCCATCACTTGTATTACAATCGCATCCAGATCGTAAATCGTATTAGATTGAATCAAGTTTTAATTGATAGGGTTTATTTGTTAATTACCGATATTCATAAACCGTAGTTTTCTTTTACTTACAATTTGGCTTACTGGTTTGAGTGATTAATAACTTATTTACATTTCACCATTTTTGAGGAGATAAAGATCAATAGATACCTTATGTCTGAAAAATGTCCACATACCAAATTTTATCAAAATCCGTCCACTTATTTGAGCTGTACGAGATTGCACAATCGACAGACAGACATATTTCCAAAAAATAATCGTAAAAACCGATTAATCCTCGAAAACTCGACTTCGATTTTTAACCCATCACACTCTATACTACCTACATGTAAAGTAAAAACGAGACATACACTATTCCATTGTGGTGTAGTTTGAAGCTGTTAATGTCTAAAACATGAAAAACCCTCCAATGCCCTCTTCCACTGTCTACAGGATCAACTGTAAACAATCATGCAAGTGCTTCGACTGTATCAGTCACCTATACAATGTATTGTGTAATATTTCACACCTGATTGTGTTCCGTGTTCCTCATGCTTACGAACTCGTTGGAGAGAGTGTACGTGGAAAAGGTTATGTGAAATTTCGCATAAGAATAAAACAAAACACATAAGGAAGAACTGCAAAATTCAAAAAGAATTAATGGTTCACACAACCTACTTGACTTTTGCAGTACTATGTTATCGCAGGTTAAAAATAACAATAAGTTTTTGTACTACTTTAATGTATTCATTCGATTCACAAACTTGACAACTTAAACGCGCGCAGGAATATGTTAGTACCAGTAATGTACATTGTGGTACACCGGTCTAATCTCTCGACTGCACCTTCTTATGTAGGTCTAGTATTGGCGGGCGTAATTCATGGCCGTTGTAAATAAATGGTTTTACGACTATACTTCTATAAATCTATTCTGTAAATAAGACAGCAGATGATGATAAACGTGACTTCGCCGAAGGGTAATGACCTAAAAGGGAACAGTTTTGATGAATTGTTGGCCGGTATATTTGCGATAACCTTGCAACTTGCAATGGGTCGATGCTTATCTTGTCTACAATCACGGATGAAAGTTCCCTCGGAAAGTTCGTTTGACATCATTTCATTTCTGATAATATTGCATTATTCTATTTCTTAGAATTTACAATTAATTGTAGTGTCCTACGTTCAAAGTGAAATGTTGTTACCAATATAGGCCTACACAGTTCAATAATGTGTTTTGAGTTTAATGATGACACAATTACTTTAGGTCTGGAAATTGTTGTTTTATTTAATTGTTGTCGAAATTATAATTCTGAAGACTGGCCAAAATAACCTAAATGAAATTTCTACAGAAAACTTTGTTCCGTTTATAAATATGAAATCAATGAATGAATATTCACAACCACTTTTTGTGGACCTTCTTTTATTGCCTATACAAAACAGGTAGATTTGTAAAGTAATGAAATTGTTTTACTTTAGAAGTAGAATTAAACCGAGTAATGTAAATAGTTATAAATCACAACTTTGAAATATAACACATTTTTAAGCTAAATAAAGTATATTCATTAAACATTTGATTTTATTGCACTCAAAAGATTTAATCAGTTGCAAATATTACGCAAAATTTCAGCAAATAATTGGCGCAGATAATGTCAATTATAACAATCGTAAAACATTTTATTCAATTATAGCTAAAACCAAAATATAATATTTTTCACATCTTCACAAAAAAATTGTTCGTTTTAAAGTATCTACATGTCTTATTTTATATTCATAAATAGTAATTTGGCAATACTCTGCTCAGGCTTTGTATTAAAGTTGCCATTTTGTTGTTTTTTTTTTTAAATTTTATTATTATTTTTTTTTTCATTTAAATATTTTGATTTCCTTGCATTAGGTATATTTTTATTTACTACAAAGGAAAAAAAGGAGAATGTTTTTAATTTAGTTTATTCTTCTGAATTTTGATTATTCATTAAAATTTATTTTAAAATAATTTTATTTTCCTATATTATTTTTATCTTGTGGAGTAGCATAATAAATAAATACATTTTAAAGTAGTCTCTAGTTTAAAAATAACATAATCATGGCGTTTGTTTTGTAATATAGATTGTTATTGAGATTTTAATGTTTAAAGTAAAAATTTTGTTACTTTAAATTATTACTGGATACCATTTTCTATTTTGATGGTCATATCTTCATCATTATTATTTTTAATATAGTGGTAGTTTTTCGAGTAAAAATGTATTCTTATTCAACATATTTGATGGTTCGAGTATGAACTAATTTCTTTTGGAAAAAAGATGAAAAACTGAATATAGTGGCATACTGTAAATGATTTGTGAGCACACACTTGCTGATATCTGTATTACTTATTGTCCGTTGTAGGAAAGCATGTCCAATTGAGTTCTGAACTATTTTTAATAAATATAAAATATACACTATAAGGTTGGAAAATATAAGTTGTACAAGTTGCTGCTGATCCTAAATTTAAAAAAAATGTTATTGATTTGGAAAAATCTACATCATCAGTAATATAAGTGGTATAAGTGGTTTTGGGTAATCGGCTTAAAATTCAATACATTAAAATACAATTAATTAATCCATTTCAAATAAAAAAATTGACATTTTACATAAAGTGTAAAGACTAATAACTATTTCTGAAAGTTGGAATTGTAAATTTAAACTCTATTATCACCATTGCAGTGTTTTGGCATTTGTTTAATTTACCGTATTTTTAGATTTTAATTAACAAAAGAGTATTGGGAAATGAGGACGAGTGGGGAATCAAATTGTGTAGCCCTACATAATGACTGCTGCAGGCAATTAAAAAGACCTTAATCGTTATGCACGGCTCAAATAGATTGTCAGAATGACATTTAAATTCCACAAAAGGAATTCAAACATTCACACATTTGTCTTGTCTTGCTTAACATATTAAATATACAATTTACCTGAAATAGACACATACTATTTTGTGTCAGGAATTTGAATTGTATTTACAAGGAGCTCTACTGTTGTTAGAACTAATTTAAATATTACAGAAATATAGCTATTTCAGTACTGATGTATATACATAAAATGCACATGTTTTTGGCATATGAAGCAAAATGGTTGTTTTCTTCGGTTAATTAGGTCGCGATATATTTTATAAATAATTAATAATTGTTGTTTAAATCGTACATACGGAATATTTGGTACCTAAGACATTTAAGTTATGTTTTTCGAATTTCATAATAAACCAAATTATTCAATCGTATTGATTTCATATCGGTATATTGGTTTCTCAAAAAGTATTGTATTTTACTATTTAAATTGGTGTACAATAGCAAATTATGTATTGAGAACCTATTCAACCTATCAAAACGTAGGATTTATATATAACCTATGTCAGAATTTCCGCTCTCTAACCAACCAATGAGAGGTTCATAAACGCCTTTGCCAATGTTCTTAAACAGGAAAATTAGTCATTAGGAATGTAGAATGTTAGTTATTTATACTGATTTCATTACTGTAATAAACTTGGTTTTCAATGAAGGCTATAATCCGATAAATAGTTCTGAATGGATTGCTTGTTAAAACTTTACTATTCTTAAAACTCATTTTTTAATTTAGTAAAGAAAACGTAATTTAGGATATGCACATTATTGTTCACTTACACTTGAGCAGTCATTACAAAAATTTATAAATTAATTTTATCACAAACCGTATACAAAACCAAAGCCTAAGCAATGAAAAAACTCATCTTTCTAAAAACGTCAGTTCGAAAGATATTAATCATAAATTAAAATAAACCCTGGACGTCGTCTTAGAAGGTAATATTATATAATAATTGAAAAAAATTAATGGATTATAATATCCAAATTTTTGTGAAATTTAAGGGTAATGTTTCTAACCAAATTGCTACAAATAAAAGCAAATTTCTGTTCGTTATAGCTTACATTGGAAAAAAAAAATCATAATGAATTCAACGGCGATCAATATTCATTGGTTATAAAAAAATAAGGAATGGGGATACATTTAAACAAATGAGCTGTATTTTGTTGATGTTAGAAAGTTACACAATGTTTCGTCTTTACAGTTACTTTTTATTTCTTCGGCGACTTAAATTCTTTTAATTCAAAGTGTACATCACTTTGTTCAATATTAAAAAAAAAAACACTTTGGCATTTTACATATCTGACCCAGCTAAAATTACCCAAGTCTATTAGATTGTAGAGTACTACATGTCAACAAGTTTTAAAAATACATAGTAATATTTTCTAATTACGATTTGTTTACATTTTATGTATATGTTAATTTCCTGAGTTTTATGAATTAACGAAGGTAAAATATTGAAAGGTTTTGAGTTTAAAAGTACACAAAAATTATGATTAAAATAAATGTTTTTTTTTTTAAATATACATATTTCAATCTAATATATTTTATTCAATACATATTACTGAATTTAATTTTCATGCGATTCGAATTTTGTTTAGGTTAAACATAATTTGTAATACACAAGTTTAATTACATTTGTTATCTGGTTTTTAATTTTATAATTACTGTTATTTTTTATTTAACTAAACTACATGTTATTATAATAACTTGTACAATTTCATCATGTGTATAGTTCTATTGCTGTTCGCGAGATTTTGAAAAAATTTATTTCGACCCACTGAAAATCCGTTAATACCATATATATATATATGCTTTATATGCGTTAATCCTAAGAAAATGCTTATGTGATGGAAACTAGTTCTGTATTCTTATATTATTTCAACTTATATTATATTACAGTAAAGTAATAGTTTCTTCTCATAGCACAATGCCAAGAGCTCTGTAATATTTATTATGGATAATGTAGCATTGCTTAGTTCATTTCTATTCAATAATGATTTTTTATTAATTATTTTATTTAAACATTATTGTTTCACACGCAATTATATTGTGATCTTTTAAAAATTCAAACACATATTCTATTGTGAATTGCATAGTAGGGTTGCAAAATGTCGCCGGTTTTATCAGTTTTCCTGTATTTGTACAACAATTAAAAATAAACTTACTGAATTCCACCACGACATGTAGATTTTTAATATTTAATGGTTTCAACAATATTTATCCGTGACGATTTCTGTCAAAATTTTTGCAAAAATTGAAATACTGGAGTTGAGTTACCAAAATTGGGGTAAAATCTAAATTTCTAATACAGAAACAAAAATGTGTTAGTAGAAACTGTAAGATTGTGAATATTTATTTACATGGTTTGTGAATGTCTACAGTTTTTATTTCTGCAATTACCAACACTAAAATATCTTTTAAATATCAATATAGCGACCAATCTATCCAGTCCACCACGTTAGACCTACGAACTGCGACCTGTGTTCTATATTTGGATAGAAGTTTTCTTTAAATATTTAGAAGAGTTCCCGCCAAAATAAATAAAAAAGTAAAGTTATATTGTTGAGAACTTTAGATGTTTTTCTAAAAATAATTGTTGACCATCACAACATATATATTTAAATATAAAATGATAGTTCAGATTAAAACAGAGAACCTATCTTCGTAAATTTTTCAATATGGCTGTCTAGATAAAAAATAGCATCTGAATAATCTTAAAATATAATACATTACAGCCCGAGTTTTGTTTACAATCCGCTCAAACTTAACAACATTAACACGCAGTACTTGCAGGAACTGGTGTGCAGCTTTAAGCCGTTATAAAACTTGTTTTGGTTTATGAGATGTTATTACAAAATGCGGTAAGGTTGGCAGTAGGGAATAAATTGAAATTGTTAACAATTAACAGATTCAATCTCTAATTTAATGTTAAATATTTATGTACATATTCATTTAGCATAGTGTATGAGGTAAAGCTATTTTACCAATGAGAATATTGTCAGCAGATTGATACGGTTTGCTGGGATATAGTTAAATGATTAATAGGTGTTGAATACAAAGAAGTGTGAAGGAAGTAATAAATAAACTACAAAAGTAAATGATCGACACGAGTTTCTCTCACCTGCTGTGAGTTGGGGTGCATTCCATCTCATGATAATTTGTTGTCGGATTAACCCCAATGTAACCTCCCTTTGATTTCATAACAACTCAATAGATGTAGATGCATCCAAGTCCAAGCTATTGTCACACCATCTACGTTAATGGCATTTTAATGAGAAAGGATCTTTAGGACATACTGTAGTGCTTAATAAAGATACCTCCCCCCCTTAAAGAAGCAAGCTTTATACTAAGATTAATATTAACAATCGTCAAAAGAATACAATATTGGTGATCGGTACGAGATAATAAAGGATGGTGTAATGTGAATGCTTCGTCCATTCAATAATCACCAGTAAATAGGTTGCATCCACCATTGTAAAAATAATATCCCTGATACAAGCAAGGGTTAACACTATTGCAGCTCAGTTTAAAGCAATGTATTTTTTATCTGGTTTTAAAGTTATTGTATTGTTCATATTATTGGTGACATAAAAACGATTACACGGTATGAATCAACAACCGTTATTAAGTGTTAAACCTAGAATATTATTTTTCATATTAATGATGACAAATTAAAATTCTTTTTAAATCAATATATTTAGTTATATATGTAAAAAAGAAATCATTATACAGTGTATATTATATGTTATGAAAATATATTATGGTATAAAACCTCAAACCCTTACATTTCACATTTCTAAGTGTTTTGAAGTTGTCCCCGATTTTGGCACGATGTATTTTGGAGTTTCGTAAAATAATTATGATGACTTCACCAGTATAAAAACAAAATTGAGTTGATAAATCCTCATTTCTACTACCGCCTTTGCAGTTTGTTGAACATTTATGTTATTTTCTTTATTGACATTTCTAGAGTTATCAAAACTATTAAAATAAATTTATAATTAGAGCTAATACCTGGATTACATTAGAACATATAAATTAAGTCTAATACTGGATCCGCTCTGTTGGTGTAACAGTTATAATTACTTCCCATTTGCTTTTATCATAAGAACAAATTTAATTCACCAAGCAAATTTTATAAATAATTGCAAGTACTTTTTCTATAATCTAAGTATCGTTAATTGGCAATAATGTACAGTAATTAATTTTAATCTGCTAGCCAGATATATAAACCTTTTATGTAAGGACAAGCCCACAGCCGGTCATTTGTTGACTCAGCTGGCGCCGTGATTTCAGTTGCCTCCTACATGAAATTGGGATGTTTTCTTTTTCTTTTGAAAGCTAGCGTGTTTATGTGTTTGTACAGATTAAACCAGGAATGTTGGCTGCAGTTTGTAACTAAATAGTTGCTATGTACGAAGTCCATTTAATTTCTGTATCTTTTATGTTCATATCTCGAGATCTCGTACTTTAACATAAAAATTGATACATTTTTTTCCCCTTAAAGTATGATTCTATAGAGGAGGGGATTGAACATAAAGACAGAGGGGAATTAGGTTTTATAATAGAAGGAACAGAAAAAACTATAGAAGCAGGGAGAATTCGGATAGAAGGTAAAAAGAAGAAAGATTCTTCTTCGAAGGGAAGAAAAAAACTTGAATTGAAAGACAGAAATATTGTGTGATAGAGGGTGACACAGAGAGGTAAAAAGAGAATAGACGGATAGACAGTGGGAGTAAATAGGGAGTTGGTTGAGAGCAAGAATCGGAAAGTTAGAGCCCAAATGAGGGAGAGTGTTAAAGAGATAGTGAAGTAAAAGAGATAATTAGAGAAGTAAAGAGAAGTCTGTTTTATAAACAATCTTAAGACTCTTGACTATGGAAATGCATTAAAGGCAATGGAATTGAAAACCATGTATGGTTTATGTGTGCACATAAAACAGTAAACTTCTTTTTACCGCCTCCCCTCCTCTTCAGTTCATTGTTATGAAGTGTGCTTTATCGCTGTTTTGCGCCTTACAATCACTCGTGGATGCAGTAAACCTGTGTTCAATAGAGATGACCTCAATTTGTACTTGTAACTTGAAAGCTGTTGTTCATTTTAGTAGGGCAACTATATGCTTCACAAATATTTCAGTGATATGTTTCGAAATTTGGGAGACAAATGAGAAAAATATAGACCATTTGACTATTGTATTCTACTCTTCAGGACATTAAACATATAGATTTGTGTGTGGGTGGGTGTGTGGTGTGTGTGTGTGGGGGGGTGTGTGTTTGGTGTGTTTGGTGTGATATGTATCTTTGTTTAAATTTGTAAAACAATAAAAAGAACGGGAGAATTTGTTTAGAATTATTTAAAACACGGGGTGCTGTAATTTTGTTATATACATAAACTAACATAATGTTCAGGCTTCCCAAACAAATTATTTTGAAAGAACATTTTGTAATTCTGGATTATTTTGATATCTATTGCCATAATGAAATTGTGTAGTATTACGTTTAACGTTTTTTCAAATGAGAAACATGTTTAACTCTCATTAAAAAAAATATATATATACATACAATTTTATTTTGTTTTCATAAGAAAGTAAAAATTCGAAAATCATATTTATAAACTATTTCATAAAAATACAGTAAACTAACATCGAAAAGAATATTAAAAATTTTATTGGTATTTTCAGCTGTGTGTATGAAAGCATGTTTTAACCCGAAAACAGATTTTTCCCAAGAAAAGTTTAAAAACTAATTCAGTTTACACCAAACTATAAAAAGAAAAAACTATAAATGAAGAGAACAGAAAAAAGTTCATCAGTACAAGTGTTATTATTAGGTACACTATCCAGATGGTAATTGCAACTAATACTTAGCACAAGTGTTATTATTAGGTACACTATCCAGATGTTATAAAGTTAACCACATCCTTCATGATAAGTAACTATATAAATGTTCGGGAAACATACAAGTCTTTATCTTTATCTGCTGACGAATCGCAAAAGTAAAGCATCACATTTCAGTGATGTTACATAATCGCTATATAGAATTGATAGGATTATTTTCATAGATATGTTAAATGGTAGGCCTATACAATTGTTTCCTTAAATATTATTTCCACAGCTAAATTTCTTCCCTAGTTTATAAAATATCACAGCTTTATACACTGCCTTCTCATTGTGACATTTGTAACTGATATTTTATTTTTGTGTGAAGTTGGAGTTTGAATTGTAAGTGTTATGTTTAATGGTAATGAAAGAAGTCCTTCCTGTCGGATCTAGTGCTATAGTGTTTACACCTTCGTGACAACACGTTTGATCGAAGTTTGAGCGATTCTGAAATGGAGCCGTTTTGCCATGCCTCAAAGTGGAGTAACACAGTCATGAAGTGTAAACACTAGTTAAACAAAGAAGAGAAAATAGGTGCTACAGTCAGGATTATTCTCGCCAAAAAATAATAAAACGTTGTTTAAATAACAAAAAAGAAATAGAGAATGAAAAGAAGGTGGGTGAGAGATAGGATAGTTAGGAGAGAGTTTATCTTTAAATAGCGAAAAGTTATATTCAGATAAGACTGGCTGTGCCACTAAAATTGAAGTTGGAATTTTTTTTTCTCGTTTAAATATGGAAAACCTCTCGGTTATCATCGTCTTATAAATAAAGGAAGAAAGGAACCCACTAGCTCCCGTATACCATCCTTTGTCCTTTGTCCTTTGCGATGGCCACCCCGTACTCATCATATTGAGCCTCTGAGAGCAAGTTGGAAATAACTTTGGCGACAGGAGGTAGTTTTGGAAGTTTTATTTGTTATTTCTTATGCTAAAATCCACGATATGAAAGTTTCTAAACCTAACTTTAAAGGCTATTCTTGCTGCTTTAAAGGACCTCTTTAAGGTAAGATGTTACTCCATTGATATATTTCAAACAGATCACAAGACCCTCACCAGACAGTTCGGTATGTTTAATTTTCCTCAGTTTGAAAGTATGCGTTCATTTTATTTTTCAATTTTGTTACGATTTTTTTCGGACCAAAACTTGGGGCATAGAATAACTCTGAAATTCTTTTAGTCGCCTATATACCCAGTTCATGTTGCCTGTAGCTGTAGAAAATTATTTTCGTAAAAATAAGGGTCATTTTGAAACAATTCAATCATTCGTAGGGTAATGGTGAGTAAGAGTAACCTAAGCGGAGGGCTAAGATTACGCAGGGAAATTTCATGTTGTAGGCAACCCTGCAGAGAACTGTTGTGTCGGCTTGGTGTGTCTACTGTAGACATTTTAGAATGTTTTCTTAAAAATGTATCCCAAAGAGTGTACCATAGAGAGTGCATCCTAGAGATGGTATCCTAAAAAGTGTATCTCAGAGAGTGTAAATATATTCCTATGGTGTAAAAATTCTACGATGATAAGAAGTCCAACGTTATTAAAGTTAAAAAGATATTGAAATGTCCTTATCAAATCTTATAAAGAATTAGATCCAATTTTAATTGATCATTCTGCTTTCTATTAGGCTCTCGTTGTAATGTTTATTTATTTTCTAATTCTTTTTAACATTTATATTGTTACCCTTGTTTAAATTATGTAAAATCTCAACATCGTTCTCAATGGTGGCGTGTGAATGTAAATTATACATTGTTCAGAAAGGAGAAATTTGTTCTATTAATGTTTTTGTTAAATGCAATACGAAGACAATATTTACTAATCTTCTACTTGAAGTTTATATTATATGTAAAATAACAGTATTTTCCTAATATGTAGGGGCCTATAAATTGTTTGCATTATAAGCTTTTTATGTAGTCTGTGTTAAGCTGCCATAACTGGCGAAACCATCGTCGAAAAGACTAAATATGTTGTAGATTCTTACTAAATATTGTGGTTGAGTTTCATTTAACATACGACTTCTACCATGAATGTTTTTGTTGTTGGGCAAATAAGCCTACTCTTTGAATCTTAATATGAATATTATGCCTGTATTTTCGATATAATGCATATCACAATCACTACAATGTTTATAGTTTATAGTTACCACCATTATAAACAGTTTCCCTATTTTTTAAATTGTATGTCAACATTTTCTTAAAGCTATTGTCTGTTCTGTAGGCTTTGCTAAAACCTAATTTTTGAAATTGATAATCAAATATTGTGAATTTAACAGCCAAGTCATGGATTATATTTAATCTTTTTTAGAGTTTGTTTATATTTATCTTTTACTTGTGGGGACCTAGTGATGGTATCATAATTGAGTATCACAGATAGTGTATGCCAGAAAGTGTATCCTAGAGAGTGTATGCCAGAGAGTTTATTCTAGAATGTGTATCCTGGAAAGTTTATTTTAGAGAGTCTATCCTAGAATGAATATCCTGATAAGTTCATCGTACAAAGGGTATCTTAAAAAAGTGTATCACAGAGAGTGATATTCTAAAAGGTGTATCACAGAGATTGTATTTTGGAGAGCTTATCTTAAAAAGTGTATCCTAAAAATTGTATCTCAGAAAGCTTATCCTAAATAGTTTATGAGAGAAAATGTGTAGATTGTTACTTTTCACGGTGCACAAAATATTAAAGTAATTTACTTAGAACTTAGTGGCTTGGTTCTGGAACAACACCTGGCAACCAATAAAATGGGAGGAGTGACTGAGCGTTCTGCAGATTTATAAACTCATAAACTGTGTTTTCGATGTCTGGGTCGTGTAAACTCGGCGCACGCAATGCCACCACAGCGACTTGCAACAACCGACCAAGCTTCGTCTGTGCCTCTTTTTGTTCTTGAAATAAATGAATAAATACTAAGAGCATGGAAAGTATTCACTCGAGTTGTTTGAAACCATAGTTGTCATTTTGTGATATTATTATATGTATATATATATATATATATATATATATATATATATATAAAGAGAGAGAGAGAGAGAGAGAGAGAGAGAGAGAGAGAGAGAGAGAGAGAGAGAGAGAGAGAGAGAGAGAGAGAGAGAGAGACGTATACATCATAAACGATAACTTAAAATTGTAATTTAGATATAAAAATGGCAAACTAAAAGTTGTACGTGTTTTGTTTGTTTTTTATTTGATGTATATTCAATTTAAGACAATTTTAAAATCAACACTTTTTCTTTAACATGGAAGAAACTACAAAGAAGGTTTCAGATTTTTAATTCTTAAGGGTCGACATTCATACATTTTTATGAAACAAAATTTCATAGTTCATCTAAGTTCTCCTAACTTACTGTATGCTAATTTATTGAGGGAACATCATAATTATAATCCGTCGTTAGGCCTATTTGTACTAACCCCATTTCAGTGATAATTGAATTTATGAAAACTTGAGTTACAAACACAAAGAAAAACAATAAACACTTAATTTGTACAATACGACGTTTGAATGACATTAATTTCACACAAAACCCTCCTTCTGACACTGAACTATGAATATTATGATTGGCTGGTGTCTATGACGATAGTCATAGTTCATTAATTATCTATATGTAATAGCTGAGGAAGATGATAACATACACAGTCTTGTATTGTATTTTTAAAATAAAGTATTTGTTGTGATTTCTTTCATTTAATTAACATCTTCACTATTTAAAAGACAAAAATTGTCAAACCTACGTAAATTTCAGTTGTAGCTAAAACAAAAAGAAAATTAATGATGAACCGTGTTCGTATCTAACGATTAAAGATATATTGCACATAGTTTTTATATACTTATTATTCGCCAATCTAGTGTTAAAGTTAATAATGTAAAATGATGGATTATTTATATTATTTGATCGGACATTTGGCATCTATATAAAAAATAATACACGACGTTTGGAGACTATAAATCAACTCTCTTTATCAAGTGTAAAACTTATATTATAAAGAGAAAAACACCAACATAGTCTAGTAACCTAGGGGCCAATCTGAAAGTAAAACAAAAACTATAAACTAATGGCTTTATTTTTGATTTGGTTTGGCTGATAAATAAGTTTACAGGCTGCCCGTAATAAAAACTGAATTAAAAATCGGAGATACAAATTTTTCTATTTTAAATAAGGCTGAAATTTTGCAGCATCAATCACAGATAGTAATTGAAATTTTCTCAAATATTTGTAACGATCATTCACAAACAAGCCTATATTCAGACATTAAACCAGTCCAATAAATAATTAGGATGTACTAGAAGTAAAATCATCCGTTTGAAGATGATTGCAAAATATAAAATGATAAATGTTGCAACTTGTTGACTTAATGGACTCCTTCCATATGACGGACATTATTACTTCCCACGTGTTTGGTCCATCTGGACTCTGGTAACATCGTTAGCAACGGGGTCTAAGCAGTGATTCACATAACTCAACTCCCAAAACTATTAATCAACTTTCTAAAGACACAATGAGTTCCAGCCAAGTGTGCTAATTTAGTGATCATAACGTATATAGAATTTAAATGTTTTCTATATTATGTAGTATTTGTAATCATGAATAAGTCGATTTTGAAATTCATGATTGTCCCCTGATTAAAGCTCGCCTCATGCTCTGCTCACACATCCACAACTGTGAAATAAACGTCACAATTGTGATGCAATTAAAAAAGTCACAGTTTCCGTTTAATTAATTGGTTAAATCGAAACCAGATTTTAAAGTGTATATTTCAATTTTTAAAATTAGACTACCTGTTGTATAGGCATAACACAAGATTTGAATTCTATTTTAATATCTTCCTTTTATAATTAATTTTGTTTGAATGTAACCAGCATAGGAAGGTCGTGTCTCGCTCACATTTTGTCCAAGAATTTCGATAAGGTTTTGTAAAATGTAACCTAAACGATGAAAACCCAAATCAGTGAATTAGACCACAGAACATTACAAATAGTTTAAGCACTCAAAAATCGTAATTGTAATCAGAACTCAATGTTACGTTACAAAAAAGACGTATGTACATTGATTTGATTAAATTTTGAATGAAAATATGAGAAGTTTGTGAGTATACTAACTCACATGAACAAATAATAAAAAAAAAGCGAAACAAATTTATTTCACCAGTTTTTTTCCTTCTCCAGCCCTCTCCCGTGTCAACAGGTTATTTTAAAATTAATCTGTTCATTCATTCTCACTTTTCATACTCCATTCAACCAGTGTTGCTATAAATATTATCTACAGCAAATTGAGGGTATGAGTATTCCAGTAAAAAATAAAGGGCGAAAACTTTTAAAAGAACAAAACACGAAAAAATAATTTTCTGAATACTGACAGTAACTATTTAAATTTAACTGGTGCTTTGAACCTCCATAAAAAAAAATAAAACCGAAAATAGAGTAAAATAAGGCTAATATCTAGAAATAATAGAAAAAATATTGAATTAAACCTAGCAGTTTCTCGAAAAGTTGAAGTTTTAATAAGTCTTGAATGTATCAGTCAAGACGGTCATTTCACTGAATGTCAATGTGGTTGTTTTGTTAACAGCTGTTTCATTACGTCACTAAAGCACTTTTCCCACAGCAACACTGTGAGATCATCCCTATTTCTTTACAATTAATTTTAATTATAGCACTCAAGAAAAAGTTAAGTTAATTTGTCCGAACTGACCAGCCTTACCTTCAAGTTTTAAAAACAATATCCTACTTTAAATTCTGCAGCACTAAAAAAAAGTATAATCTTAAAGGATTTTACTTAATTAAAGATGTGTATCGAAATTTGATATATTTCACGGGGTTATATATTGCAGTTAAAATAAAAATATAGACATACTGGAAGCTGATTTTTTATTCACTCTGTATTTATTTAAAATAGTAAACTATTTCTTATTCCTTCGCGAAAAATTATTTTGATAGACTTTTCTATGAATTTTTTGTTTCAATAACCTCATCATCATTTTTTCCCAACACAATTTACTTTAATTAAAAATCGAAAAAGTAAAACACAATAAATTATGATATCTTGAACCTAATCATTTTCTGTAAATGTCACTAGTCTCTGACAACACATATAAATGCTCTAAACAGTTTATAAACTTGGACAGATATATTGTTCACAAACAATTAAATAAATTCAAATAATTTATGCGCAGATAAACTGTATCGAACTCAAATGAATTTAGACTACGATGATTTCCCTAAGACACACACTTGGTGTAGTTAACAGAACATATATCTCCTGTAATTGGTCTTGCATGTTGATGTCCTGGTGTCTGTCTGTCACACACAATGCACGCAACATTCCTTTACTTACAACTCATTAACATAAAGCTAGAACTCATGATGAGGTTTAGTGATTCTTAATGGGGTCCATTATTCATGTTGTAGTGTCAACCAAGAGATGTCCGACCACAAAGCTCATGAGATTAAGCAGTACTTGTTCCTATATGAATAACATAATAATTCTTTATTAACTAATGTTGCAAATGAATACTGATCATGAATATGTTTTGGGTTTATATACAGGGTGTCCCAAAAAGCCAGTGTTTGACTTGACGTAGGTAATACAGTTGTTTTGTAACCGATTTAGTTAAAATTTTGCATGAATGTTGAAGATTGGTAGGGGACGTGTATTTGTGGCCAAACCTAACCGATAGTGACTTTCTTGGGGTGCGCTACATAAAATAACGAATTTATTCGAGCTAAAGACAATTATGAAACGCCTCAAGATCGCAAATATATTTTTGGAACGTATATTAATTTTTCATTCGACGGTGCTATCAATGCATAGAGGTAGATTGTTTCCAATTTGAATAGTGATCGTCTTTGATATTTTATTGTTGATTATTGTTTCCGTTATTACTAACTTAAAAGTGAATAAAAGTAATAGAATTTCTGACGTAATAAGAATATAGTTAATAAAAATTAGATAATCTAACAGCATACAAACTGTGTCTACATATTTGTTCACATTCATTGAAAAATGTAAGCGCAATATTAATAATTATATTATTATTAGTCATATATATACTCACTCTTTTTGACAAAAGCAAGAGCCCAAATATAGGTAAGTAGTTTATTTATACTTATTATGTATTTTCTATTATTTATAAGTTTATATTTTAGTGAAACCATGTATATTAAAGCGTGATATTTTTCACCACCTTCGTAAATTGAATAGAAAATAGCGATTTAATCAATGTGTGTAGCTTCAGAATTATCTTTCATTTCATCTGCAGCGGTCAACGATCCTGAGACCTCAGAAGGAAATGGTGCGGAAATGGCCAAAGGTAGCTTATTGGAAGAGACACCCGACAAAGATCATCTCATTGACTACTCCGTTATCTTACAACAAAGTGTCTCACGAGATTTATCACGGTTTGTTTATATAATGAATTCGCCGGAAAGATGTTGATGAAACTAAAAATTAGATCTATTCTGTATTTCGATTCTTACTCATTTTCTGATGATTTTATAATCTGAACTAAAGTTAATTTAGAACTTTTTTTGAAAATATATTTTCAGAAGTAGTTTGGTAAGGGTTTAAAATTTGGACTCAGAAAATTACAAACGTAAACAGTCTTATCAAATTGAAATGTTTGTTTGTGTATATACTCAACTAAAAAAAAATATATATATAGTAAAAACTGCTCATAAAAATAGGAAACTATAAAAATTTGAAAGAGTTTCATAAAAAAAAGCAAAAACTAAAAAATAGCAAATAATTTTTTTAAATAAAATTGTTAGGGATTCTTACGAATTAAAAATGATTGCAGTGTTTTTGAGTGCTGTACTACAAAACATTTTGTAAGGTAGGTTCCATGGAAGATAGCAGCAGGCATTAGACCTACTGGAGACCACTACATATAAAACTGTAGTCAAATTATTGAATAAATCTGTATTCAGTCAACATAACTTGAAGATTGTGGGAAAACCACTAATATATATGGCTATGTACATCCTTCATCTAAGATATTTATTTCCTTTTTATGTCTTGTTATGTGCAAATCAGTCGTGCTTGACCCATGTGCTTTACAGGTCCTCTGTCTAGTCAGGAGTCTACAACAACCTTAGTGTCCATAATTTCAAAATTGTTTCAACTTTCCCAGAATTCTACTGATAGCCTTTAAGCAGTTTGTTACTTATACCACTGATAAAATAGTTTTATATGTGCGTATACTTAGCAAGTACAAAAAGTATTGTATTAGGCAGATTTGGATTGTTCGATTATTTACGATATCAGTTTAAGACTTTCCGAGTTATAAAGAAGAAAAAAAATAGTAGAATGACTTTGTATTTAAAATTGTTGGAATTGTAGACTTAGAGAAAATAACAACATTTTTTTTTAGAAATAATTTTATTTTATATATGTCTCTTTTTCAGTTTTTATGTTATTGCTTTCTTAGTTTAATTCAACTAATAAAAGAAGAGGAACAAACACATTTGGATACACGTTTTATTAATTTATAACCTTTATCCAAATATGGTTGTTCTTCTCCTTTTATGAAACAATGGACTAAAATACAAAAGTAAAATTTTGGCACATTATATATTTATACAAAATAAAAAACTACGACAACATTAAACTGAAAAAGCATAAAAAAGTAATTAAAAAAAAATTCTTCTTTTATAACTTAAACTTAAAAATCAATATTTAGAAGTATTATTTTGATTTAAATTAAACAAAAAAAGTAGTGATAAATTCGCATTTTATGTTCGGTAAACTAATATGTATAAAAAAAAAAAAAAAAAAAAAAAACATGATAAAAAAGGATTAAGATTTACAGTCGACTTATGAAATTATAATTTAGGATAAGTTACACAGAAGTTAGTGATAAATTTGTGTTCATGAACCCAAAAAGCGTGAAAACTGTTTCATCAAATTAAAAAATTTGTAATTTTTTAACGCTAAATATCAAATGTGTTGATACAATTAAAATACCCACTAACAAACGCTAAAAGAAAAGAATGTTTAAAATCACATGAAATAACGTTATCCGTCTGTGCTGTTAAGCATATCGGGACAATAAAAAAGGAGAAACTAAAGATTAATCTAAAATACCCCTTCTTCGTTCAAATTTTTTAAATCGTGTGTTTTTAAATTAAAATTAATTTAAATTAAAATACTAGACTACTGAAAGAATTGAATAGTGAAAAATGTATTAAAACAGTTCAGCTTATTACTTCAAATAATTACAAAAAAAAGTTGAAAGTCATTGATTTCTACTTGTAGGCCATGTTAAGGCGCACACACAGTTATAGCCTATTCGTTTTCAGAGTTTTATTCACATAATTAAAAAATATATATTATTAATAATTTTTTTCTATATATTTTTTATAGCAGAAAAGTATGTATAAAACGTGTGATCCACATCACCTTTTTGACAAATACTTTAAGGTTTTTGATATTTTAAAGTTTACCAAACATAAACTTAATAACATCCTCTCAAACACAAATTTATTATTTTTTCTGAAATTTTAATTGTGATGTACACAATTTTAAAGCGGAGACATAAGGTATTATGAAAAACTAAACATATATTTAATTGTAAAATGTTATGCGTATACCTCATAAACAGTAGAAAACGGGGATCTTAGAGTGATAATATTTTCGATTTTTTGTATACAAAACCCTGGTTCAACTTGTGTTGGAGTACAGATCCAGAATATAGTTGACTTACCAGATTGGCGTCGTTAAAATGAATGATAGGATTCAGGACCGTTTTGTAAGACTGTTGAATCTTGAGCATGAAGGGATAGGAAACAGTTTGACTTTAAGGGATTTCATATACTAAGGAGAACTCTCGACCTTCAGTTTATATTTAAATATTTTACCGCTGATAAATCGTCTGATTCACTTTATTCAGACTTTTGTAAAGATGTATATCTTTGTATCTCATGTGGTACCCCGGTCCAGAGAGACGAAATGCCAACCGTCTCAACTGCAATGCTTGAAAACCAATTCATGGCGATAACGTTACGTTTAGCCCTAGCCTAGACTCTAAATTTTGGATAACGATACTGTTGTGCCCATTCCCAGATTGAGGTCTAAATCGTTACCCCAGGTCTGCCCATGTACCCTAGTTTACACAGATTTTAAGAGATTAATTTAATTGACCCCGTCAGTCAAGTCACCTCCTTTAGCGGAAAAGAAATAATACCCCCCCCCCCATTAATGCTATCGCGGACAATGGTTGCATAAGAAGGATACTCCGCAGGATCAACGTGGCGAAAGGATGACAGGCCCAAAGGGCAGGAAGATCACAAATGTCAATCGAACCCGGTCTAGAAGGAAATATAGATAGTAGGCCTACAATTTTGGAGGTGTCAGGTCGTTATAGATCAGCAACTTCACTTCCACTCGAAAGATGAAACGAAATTCGTAAGAAGGAGGAAAAAGTATATTTAATTTTTTTTTTTTTAATTATAAAAACTGGGAAGGAAAGAGAGAATTAATCAATAGTGCCTCGGGTGGCCACAAGGCGTGCGGGAAAGAAATTAATTGGGTGTATTAGTATAGTGATGGTGATTGGCAGGCTAGAGGTTTCTTTCTATTGATTTTTTTTTGAAGAGAGGAAAAACACAAAAGATAAATTTAGGGAAGAAGTGAAGAGGAAGAGGGAAAAATAAGGATCCAAAGAAAGAAGCTCAAAATATTCTTGAAAGTGCTGACTTTAATATGCACAACATAGAAGGTTCTGATAAAATATTGCTGACAGACAACTGTATAATATTGCAAGCTACTTGGTGCATGCCCAGGCATGCACAAAGCACAGAGGCAGCTTTGATAGCTGGTGTAACTGACGATTATGATGGTGTTTAGCTAGGTGGGGAAAGACAAATTTAAGATTTTATAGTATATTTGTTTGGTAAGTGAAGGTTATAAAAGTAAGGGAAAATATTTATGCTGTATTGGTAAGAAGAATAGGTTACAACCAAAAACTCAATCACTCCATTATTTTGTAACGTACAGATCCACAAATAACAAATAAAATACTTACATAAGCACTGTTTGTGTAAATTAACCTCTTACCCCAAAACCGAATGCAAATTTGATGAATATTTAACAATGAAATATTTTTTATTATTGTAGCCAATGATTTTTGATTATTGTAAACTCACATTTCATTGATATATTATGTATATATATATATATATACGTATATAGAAGAGATTGAAAATTATAACTTTGTTTTAACGTGACAGTCTATCTCAACTACATCTTCATAATTTCCTTTCTTTAGAATTTATGGGGTAACTCTGTTTCTAAAATCTTTCTTTGAGCTAAGATAAAACTTATTGACTTCTTAACACATCAGCCGTGGAAAAGAAAAAGACCAAGTTAGAAAATCCGAAATATTGTATTAGAAATAATTATTCAAGTTCCAGTAGAAATAATCACTTTTAGATTTCAAATTAGTTTATATAAATTACAAGTGTTAAATATTTGTACTTTTGACAAAATGTATTTGTAATTCCATAATGGACTACTAACGCTTTTTATGTGACTCGCTTACTGTGTTTGCCCGAATTAAGTCATCAATTCCTGAAAATAGACTTTCAAACCTAACCTATGCTATTTTCCTGTACGAATTTCGTTAAAAAAAATGAGCTTGGTAAAATAACGACCAACGGTGGGAGTTTGTTCAAACTGAGGCTCTTTAGCAGTTTATGTGGATATATTTATATTTTCTGCAACTATATTCGAACTGTATTAAAAGTCTCACCGTACTACACAAGACCACAGTGTTGACAGGTTTATGTGTATGAAACACGAGGAACGTGTTGGTAGAATCACGACGATACCAGCTGATGAAAGTCAAGGTCAAAGAGGTCAAGAACAACGAATCAAAATGTTGGTATACACAGAAACAAGAAGACAAAGATGCATTCTTTACGCTCTAACTGTTTTGGGTCCACGTTTATTTGTGATCAGTTTTTTGTGAGATAGAATGTTCTCGTAGATAAATTTAATTTTATAGATAAGTACCTGTATTTATTTTAGGGCCTATTTTGTGAAAGAACAAATGATTCGTATTTATATCCGCTTTATGTCTGCATAAATACCAGTTCTAGACGGTAATATAATTGGCTCGTAACTAATGTTATTAACGTGCCGTAATTGAAAATTTCGAATTTGTATTTAAAGTTTGAAAATATGACAATATCTCTCTCACAAATCTTTTTATCATTAGCCAACTCCCTCCAATTTTTCAATTCTGTTTTAGAACAGATCCAAAATATTCAAATAACTCAATTACAAATATTAAAATTTGAGATGTAAATTGTATAATTCTGAATTACTTTTTGTTATAACTTCTAAACTGATTTTGCTTAGTACATTGAACGTAAAATAGCTATGTTTAAATTAATAACTCCCATTTAAACCAATGTTAAGTTATCTGAAACTGAATATTTAAAATTCAATTTTATAACACAAGACTAAAAAAGTAAAATATATAAAGGAAATTATAATGCAGAAGGACCAGGATGAGAGAGAAAAGCAGAGCCAATTTCATAGCATGAAGATATAGGCAATCACTAACTTGATGTATTTGCTGTTTCAGGTTAGGAATAAAATTGAGGAGGAGTTTTATTCGATAAGGGTTAAAACCCACGTTGTCCTTGAATGTAAGGTGTCCATGAGGATTTCTCACACCCCCAGAAAAGAGTGTAAGACGTTTATTTTAAAGATTATTTCAGAATTTTAACGTCCATCTGGATGTCCGAAAACACACGGATTACTTCTGTTTTTCTATCGATCGTTTTTGTTTTAAAAAAAGGAGAAAAAAAAGTTATATGTATGCCACACAACTTTCTGAAAGCGGGAACATAAAACGTTAGCAAATGCATTTAACAATTAAACATGTCAATATATATATTTGAAAAAGATTTTTAAGGTGTATGGTATTGATAAGACATATTTTGAATTTAAATACTAAATTTACGCAAATACAAAGTCAGATTGACTCAAAATCACATTCCATAAATTCCAGATGTTTTTAGAAATATTTGTACTTAAATTTTGTAGAATAGTATTAACAAGTATGGGTTTAAGTTTGTAGAGAATTAAAACATAATCATCTATTTTGTAGTTATAAGTCACTGTATTAACTGCATTCAATGAAAACTTGAATTTACAGTGATATTAAAACTAGTTATAATATAAGAGGTTATGCAGACTCTAAAAGACGTCCTGGCAGGAAGCCATCCATACATTTAGTTTCTTCTTCATGCTATATATCACTAGTCTCATTAATTTCGTATCAATATACACATGTTTGTGATTATACGTGGGAATTAAAGGACATAAACAAACCTCAAAATGAATAACGCATAATCAAAATTATCATAACAATATTTACAACCATTTAAGTGAGTTATTTATTCAAAACCTGTCCTTAGATAAATCTAAAAAATAATAATAAAACAATTACGATATTGTTACAATGTGTCAAACACAATATTTTGCGTTTTAATTGGGTTTAGAAGTGTAAACAAGAATTACTTTACAATTTTGTTATTTAGAAACTTTAATGTGATTTATGATTTATTAGAAATATTTTATATTAACTATATTTTAGTTCTATGATAAAAAATGAGATTAAATATATTATAAAATTCATTATTCTCTCTTCGAAAAAACTTAATTATTTCTAAAATTTTAAAAGTAAGTACTAGCATTACAATTACTTTTTGATTAAATAACATCTTTAATTTCATTTTTAATCATGGAATTTAAATATATTTAATAAAATATATTTGTAATACATCATAAATCATATTAAAATTGCTAAAAAATAACAAAATTGTAAAGTAATTCTTGTTTACACTTCTAAACGCAGTTAAAATAGAAAACACAGTGTTTGACGCGTTATAACAATATCGTGATTGTTTTATTATTATTTTTTAGATTTGGCTGTGAACAGGTTCATTTGAAATTAAAAACCGAAAAAAGTGTAAGAAAATATAAACCGCTGTCAAGATATATGTGTCAAAAAAACTTGGTTCTTAATATCGTTAATATACGGATTGGTACGTTGGTTGCAAACATTATCCTTTATAGCTCAGCTATATTTCATCGTAAATTTGGGCGAATATTGATAAATACTAAATGTTATGACAGTGTCCACAATTCTCTTTAACTAGTAACTTCCAACTGGCAATATGAACAGTACTTTTGATTTTGTACATTATTTTGTAGAGTGCGTTTGAGAATCGTGCAATGATTTGTAATTATACCAGTTCGTGTTATGAACAAAATTCTGTATTTTAATGTTTTTTGTGTCTGTTTTTTGTTTATTTTAAAATGGGAAACAAAAATTGTAGGTGAACGCCGAGAAGCTTGAGCTGAAGCCTTTTCTAACAACGTATTATTCTATCACCGACTTTCAAAGTAAAATTATAGTAATAAAATAAAATACCTGTTTTGAGGCTTTTCAGTCGGATAATATGTTATGAACATATCAAATTCCTGTCGTCTTTGTTATAATACTCTCAATCAGAGTTAGCTCTGTACCTTCCCAATTCTTTCAAGATGCTGGGTCAACAGGGTAAATTTTTAAGCCACTACGGGGATTGAACCCGTGACCTCTCACTTCTTTTATGAGAACATTAAATCAGCTGGAGTCGCCTCGACGTAAAGGTATGGGTGAAGGAGGGAACTTGCTCGACTGTCAATTTCTAACCTCAGTTAGCATGAAGTGCGATGAAGGTACAAAAGGACAAGTTCTCCTCGCTTGGTGTGTGATGTAGACTTCGTTTGTAGACTTCATTATTCTAAATTTTGACTTAATACCGAAATGGCGAGATTCGAGATTAAAACATTGTCTTAAAAACATCATATTGATAAAGACAGTAAATATTCAAAATTATTAGGTCATTTTGAGTTTTTATTACATTTTAAATACGGTCTGCATTAGACAGTTCAGCTTAACGAAATTTACAGACTATCAATTAAAGATAGAACTCTGTAAAAATAATTGTGAATTTTTTTCTTAATTTTTTTGTACGAGTTCTTAATAGTAAGGATTAGTACACTTCAATAGTGGTCCATTAAAAAAGGGTTATTTATAAATAAACTTAAATTTAGGCGAACGACAACATATTCTTGTTTTTGAGGTGATAGAAGAGAGAGATGTAAGAGTAATAAAACTTTGTGAAGGATTAAACTCAACATGAGTTCAAGGTGATAAAACGTCAAGTTATTTTAATTAAAACGTACAGTCATGTTTAAATGCATTTATCGTGCTTATTCCACCGAAGACAGGCTTTCATAAGATTAGATTAGATTATCTCATCTAAGAAGTATAAGATTTAGATGAAAACACTTTTGAAGGCAACGGAATTAGGTATAAATCATATTTCAGTGAGTTGAAGAAAGTATTGTGAAAACTCTGATTACAGAACTGACAAGAAGATAAAGTTATCTACATCTGCTTATTGAAGAACAAAAAATGTTCTCCAGGAGCGGCCGATAGTATTTCTTTATTAGCCTACAGAAATACAATCTGTTTCCAGATTACACCGCTCATTTCCATATTGTCAGTGGGACGCAGACTTTGTAAGGTTAAATTTTACTTCCAAGCAAACACAGTGTTTGTTATTTTACAGACAAGAGAGTTACAGGTATTAATATTCTATGGATAGTAGAGAAGACATTTATTTAATAATTGTAAGAATGTAATGTTTCCTATCCGGTGGTAATTTATTTATTATGGTATAGAGCGGCACTGTATGTTTTTTTAAAAAAGACAGATTTGAAAACATTAAAATGTTTATATAGTTTTAAATAGTACAAAAATCTAAAATAATAAAACAAAAAGTGTTTCTACCTGTCAATAAAACTTATGTAAAATTCTTATTTTTACAAGTTTGAAACTTTCTCATATCAGATTTGTAACTGAAGACAAGACACTTTTAGTATTTAATTTAGCAGATAGTTATGTAGAGGAAAAATTGTAACAAAACGTAAATAGTAAAAAAAAAAATAAATAAATTTAAAAAATGAATAAATAAGAGTCTCATCGGATTAATCAATACTTTTGAATATGAAAACAGAAATTGACATATCAGCCATTAAAAATTTGGCCTATTTTTTTTTTATTATTATTAAAGGCGAAAAACCTCTACTAAAAAAAACTATCATCGCCTTAAAAATTTGAAGTAATTTGTTAAATGTATCGTAATAGATGTATGACAATCTATCTTTTTTCCATTTCGTATCCCTTACTACTAATTTTGATAAAATGTAATCATTCTTTAGGACAAAGTATTTAATTACTTTAATTCAACGTTTTGAGTCATTAAAACATAAAATAATCTGTTTACAATCTTTCCTTTTAGCTATCATTAGAACTAACGACTTTTAACTAATTCAACTAAATAATGTTTTAAATCGCCAAAATTACGATACACATTAACTTTAGTTTGAAAATCTAAAACAGTAGACAATATTGTTACAAATTAATTAATTTTAATTGTTTTATATTATTATTATTTATTTTCAATCTCTTAGATTTTAACTTTTATTTACCTTTTATTCATGTTTCCTTATTTTAATCTTTTTTTAGGTAAAAAAAGGATTATTGATCGGGATTGTGCCTATCAACCTAACTCCAAAAGAGATGGTTGCATAATATCTATTTTCATTATTTATTTCAGTATTTTATTGTGTTTTAAACAGGTAATTTTTTTAAACTCTACAAAATATTCTTGCATTTTAAATTACATTTTTTCCTCCAATTTTCTCTTATGCAATTTTTTCTCTTTTTGTAAAGTGTAGCCTATATTTTAATTGTTAACATATCACCCGTTGAGTGTAGATACTTCTTTTAATGTTTTCTTAAATAATTTTAATTGTGAAATTTTCTAACTTAGGAAAATAAGAATAGAGCTGCAGAAGCAACAATCTTATTTATAATTTTACGTTAAAATAGATGGTAACATTTAGGAGATTTACAAAATATTAAAATCAGTCAATAAAACAAGATTAGAACATTTTGAATTGTATACTAACTTTCAATTAAAATTAGACTAAACGAAACTAAATTTTATTTTGACAATATACGTTGATTTATCAATCGATGTAAAACAAAAAAAGTAGTTATTTAAAATAGTCGTTTAATTTATATTCTTCATCGTTTAAAGCAAAAATTCCATTTGCCGTATTATTACAATATAAATTAAGAATACCTCTTATTTAATTTTTCCTCTTTTTTAATTTGCATTTATTAAAATTAATTACTTACTAATATAGTTGAATTTTAATTAGCTGTATATGTTCCTGGTACGATTATTTAAAAAAGTCACCGATTAAATATAAAACATCTGTTTGATCACAGCATCATGCTATTTTACTTATGACCTAATACAAATAACCTTTCTTCTTCTTCATATCTCCACTAACAATGACTAACCATGTTAAAGATGACATCAGCAACTTATGCACAGTCGAAGTTATGTTCTTTAAACATATGTTTCTTACAGTTCTATGATTGTACAATCCGGTAGTTGCAGTATGTTTAAGAAGTGTAATTATCATTACCAAACCTCTCAGGGGCTCACGTATATTACGGGTGTGGCAATCCCGAACTATCCAGCTGGAAGTACACCTATTTTCATGTAGTATTCGGTTAGATGCCTCTCGATCGTCTTCCATATTAGGTCTCTATTGACCAATTTGTATTCTTCTGGTTTTGAACTATTAGCTTATTCGAGTTCCAAGGGTTTCTATTATACACTATTTTTTTAAGGTGACGGTGATTGCGAGGTTTTTAGGCGCCATCCCCCCCCCCGTCTGAAAATTTATGTTCAGGCGTACATATTTGAAAATATTCACCCTATTCCGTAGGCAATATAAATTCAAATAACAATTATATTTTTATAATCATAACCTAAATTGACGACTTCAATTTGCATGACTTTGATAAGCATTATAAGACAGATCAAGAAAATTAATGATAAATTTCTACCAATATCATTTATCTCAAATTTTTGTTGGTTGTATTTGTAAATAAGAGTTGTATTTTTTTTTTTTTTTTTTTTTTTTTTTTTTCAATGTAGAAATTGTACAATACGGTGTATAAAATATTATGTACCACTAAATCGTCTCAAACTATTTGAAGAAACAGGAAGGATTATGAATAAACCAAAAAGCAAACTGTACGGGGAAAAATTACAGTTACAAATCATTTGGAAATTAATAAAACAAACTGAATTGCGTGATCACGAGTGATTTAAATTTTTTATAATTTACCGACAAATCGTAATATTTGGACATACTCTTTGCCATATCTCTGGAAAAGGGATTACATTTTTCTTCTTATTAACGGCTTTTCCAATGTTAGGCATGGATTTTGTATAAAAGTTAGTTACTATCTGGCATTTGACTAGCAGGAAATCCATAAATAGTTCTGCATTCTAAGCTCAAACATCAATAGATATTAAATTGTCAATATCTCGATGTTTCTTCTCATTTTTAATCATCACTATTGGCATCTGAACGTTACGACTTTTAAGATTAATAAAATTAAAATAATACAGTTTACCACTTATAGTTTTTACATTATTTAGAGGGAGTATGAACAACAAAATTTGATTTCCTTTTATTGACCGATTTTGAAAAGGCTTCTAGGTTTCTAAAAAGAAATTCTCCCCCCCCCTCAAGTGTGTGGGGAGAGTGCCCCCCCTTGGACCTATTCTTAAATTCTGATTTTTAACTTTGATGCTATTGTCCCAATATTGATGTAAATTTTTCCCCTAGATAGTGTTTAGGTTTTATACATTAAATGTAATTTTGAAAGCTTGAATGCAAGTATAAACTCTGTAAAAAATATATTTGTGTTTCAGTGCACTTAGGTCCGAGGTACGGCATAGGTGTCGTACCTCAGACCTATAGGTGCTGTACCTTAGACCCATAATAAGTGGTAAAATTAAACTCTGGTTTCCAGCCTTAAAGTAAGTATTTATTGTATAACAAAATTACAGCTATCAAAACAGTACATTAAAAAAACCTATTCTACAGTAAAACTTGACAAGTCCACTCCAAAAGAAATATTCTGTAACTGCCTGGCTGACCCACCGATCACAAAAGGTTGCGGCAGCTTGAACAATACATCTTCCTTAGCGAGTTCAAAAACAGTGTCATCACTTCTTGAGAATTTCTTTGAGCAGGAAATTCTCTTAAGGTATTTAACCTCATAACTGTCCTCATTGACACTCACTATTTCAGCAACATAATGTTTCACAGTTTTTTTGGATGAAATTTTAGGTAAAATAAATGCACCCTCTTCAAGCTTGTCCTGATAAGGATCTACTAATTCTTCAAAGTCTTCGTCAGAGTTACCATATTCTTCAAAGTCTATTGGGTCATCGACTGACTCGGAATCGGATGAGCTTGAATATATCAACTTCTTTTTTGGCTTTTTCACGGGAGGTTGATTTTTAAGATCACGTAAAATATCCTCAGCTGCGTTTTGTTTCAGCTTCTTAAGATTCTTCTCTTTAGGCCTACTTTTTCTTTGAAGTTTTGCTGTCTTTTCTTCTTCTATTCGGTTTTTTTCAGGGGTGTCGGTCAATATACATGATTTACCTTTCGGCCTTCCTCTTCGTGTGTTTTTCCTAGGAAGTGCTTTGGGGTATGGCCTTATGGCCTCCGGTGTGACAATCAATACAGTTTTACTCACTAGCGGTGTCGAAATTAGTTCAGTCCTCGGAAGATTCATTGAACAGGAGGGCTGTGGGACAACTTCTTTCAGGCCTGTTTCTAATTTATTAAACTCACAAATCTCTTGATCAGTTACTAAGACTTGAGGTTGATCTTCACTTTGTTCTTGTATTGGCAGTGGACGGTCCGTTACATTTGATGGCAAAAAGTCATGTTCTTGAAATATTTCTTCATTTAAAGGCTGAATACCAGTAGCTATGAATCCACTTGTTATGTTCGTAGGCGTGAAAGCCTTTAAAAATATGTTGCCAACTATCTCGGCTATATCATAAATTGTAGCGGGCTTTCCTGCATTGCCTGTTTTCTTCATCCATTCATTTAGACTTGAGTTGTAATAAGTTTTAAATGGTCCAAAAACGCCTTTATCTAAAGGCTGCATTTTATGGCTAGTGTGTGGGTGGAATGTGACTAGCGTTACTCCATTGTCTTTTGCTAGCTGAATTACAGGGATGGATATATGAGATTCGTGATTATCCATTAATAGCACAACAGGGTTTTCCTTGCTTGCCCTGCTATATTTTAGAAAATGTTCAAAAAACTTATGAAAAAGTTGTTCGTTGGACCAGCCGGTTGAACTGGCGCCCCCAATAGTCCCTGCAGGTGCCCCTTTAATCATAAATTCCTTAAAATTTACTCTGGGGAAAATGAGCATTGGTGGAGTAAACCCACCACCTGCATTTATAGCACAGATCATTGTGACGTTACTTCCCCGCTCACCACTGGTCATTCCACCCACTTGTTTGACTCCTTTTGTTGCGATAACTTTTGGCGGGACTTGTACGGTTGAAAGACCTGTCTCATCACAATTCCATATATTATAAGGGGTTATGTTTGTATTGTTATCCAATGCTTTTTTTAAATTAAAAAAAAAACTAGCAACTGTTGCTGGGTTAAAAGAAGTTGCGCGTGTTAAGCTTGTCGCTTCAGGTTTTCGGAGTGATAACTCCCGGCTATATGTTTTACGGAAGTTACGCAGCCAGTGCTTACCAGCCATTTCATTGACGTCCCATGATTCATCATACTTTTTTCCATTTTGTTTAGCAAACTGGTAAGCCAAGGTACGAATGTCCTTAAGACCAAGTCCATAATGAAGCTGTGCAGCTCTTTGCAAATACTGGACAAGAAGTCCTTCTTCATCCTTACTAAACACTTGTTTGGTATCGTTTTTCTGTAAGTAAGAATAAGTAGTTAAACCTGATGCTTTAAATTTTGTTATGTGTCGTAAAAGAGTAGTCTTTGAAATTTTGAATTGCTTTGAAGCACCATAGATAGTCTGCTTATTTTCTAATACTTGCTTTACAGCAGTTTCTATATCCTCCTTAGCAATTTTTTGTCTTTTCTTCCCGTCTTTACTGCGTGGCATCTTGAGTTATACCTAGAACAATTAGCAAATAATTAGTTTTAGTTAGAAGAACTATCCTAAAAATAACTGATCCAAGCCTAGTTAAACATACTTAACTAAAATATTGTTTTACCCTACCATTACTTTGTACTGTTTATGCACTGATTTGGAACATGCCGTACCTTGGACCTATCCAAGGTACGACATTCTGGATAGGTCCAAGGTACAGCACAGTATATTTTGTAAAATAATGATTTCCCTCCATTTTGAGGTTAAGAGAAATGAGATTTGTAATGCAATATTCAAAAGATAAAAGTTCACTCTTTTATGGCATGCCTTATTCAACACACTAGAATAAGTAAAATGAGAGTTAAGAAAAAAGTAAGACATCTTAAAATACTTACTTTTTGATGCTAAATTCTGATTTATTTTCTGCAAACACAATGCATGTGTTTAGTTGTCATCAACTTGTATCACAGTCATCCCTGGTGGCCAAACAACAAACTGCATGAATGATTTCTGTTCTTACTCTACAGATAGCTCTGTAATGAGTGTAGGTCCAAGGTACAGATATGACCAAGGTATGGCACTTACCCCTACTCAGTGGATAGTCTATTCTCCATAAATTGTTCGGTGAACAATTTTCCTTCTTATTTTTTCATCTTATGAAAAGTGTCCTTATTGTCTTCCAAGATACCATTTTATGAATAGTTATTCTGTTTCTAATATATCTCTCCTTTAACAGGTACCTAGGTTTGGCATTTTTTTAGGTTCATAAATTTTCTCAATTCATCAAAATTTCGTTGAATTTTTAATTTAAGACAAGTGTTGCGATATTTGATTTTTTTTTTGTTTGTTATACATTGTCCTTAGTTCATTTAAAATTTTTAACCGATAACACATAGATCGACATTTTTAAAGAAATAGACATTAATATTAGGTACATATAATATTAAATAATTAATATTATTTATTTTATTAATATGAAATAAATTAATAGACATGGGAAAGCATGTTTGCCAAGGTACAGAAAATATACGGATAGACAATGTATCATGTATGCATGCAAATAAAGGAAGTCAAATTTTGCGTGCATATTATACATATCGAGCAGGATGAAACAGCTTTAAGTGTTAGTCTCCAGAGGTAGCTTTTTCAACTCAGTGGCTTTAAAATGCATATTTATGATAAAATCTTGAATCCTACTTTTTTCTTTTTTTTTGCACCACCAACTTGTAAAGAATGTCAAAAAGGTTTATTTTAAAATTTATTATATACTAACATATATAACTTTAAAAAAAAGAATTGAAAACCTCGTCCAATTTACGAGTTAAAAAAAAAAATCCAATGAATAAAATAAGCCTCCACACGTTGCTGGAGTCTAGTTTCTCTTTTTAAAAGGCCAAGTCGAATGTCTAAGTTTGGCAAAGCAGTTCGCCCAAACTAAAGGTGTGACGCCTGATGGTGGGTGTTACCGGAATCCTTTGTGCATTATATACTTCATTGAATCTTGGACAATAACGTGTAGGTATTTATTTAAAAACAAAAATGAGCCGAAACTTTTTACAAATAAACAACTTGAAGAGAACAACAGATAATAAAACATTGAGTAAGTTTCCATACGTCAATTAAATACATATAATTCATGACAGAATAACTGTGGGGAAAATATTTGGTAAGATAAAATTTTATAAACCCTCTTGAGTTGATTTTTTGGTCAATTAGTTGTTTAAAATGTTGGAATATCTTTAAAACCAATGCTGCAAAAGCTGTAAATGAAAAATATAATGTCAAATATTAACAACACACAATCTACATACAAATTCTTAGATTATAATGCAGCCAACTGTTGCACACAATATTAGGACGACCGGTTTGTTCGAATTGAAAGCTTTATTACTATTATGTTTTATTTTTTAACTATTGAATCCTAATAAGGGCCGCAATCAACACTCATTTCACTTTCCAATATAAAGTAGTATTAGATATAGTTTGTAAAGTTTTTGTAGAAACGTTCGTTTTGGCGTTACAACAAAGTTTTTTGATTAAATAAGTGTCTGTCCACAGTAGCGCGTTATAGTTCAAATTATTGGATGAATTTTGATAAAATTTTTTGTGGGCATATTTTGCCTCATCTTTAGGAATTTTTCAATAATTATTTTGAGAAGAGTACCTGTCATAAGACTAAAACACAGATTGATGTCATTTTCACAAAACTGCTGATTTAGGAGTTATCTGTTTAAAAAATGACAAATTAATTATTGCTGTCATCATAGAAGAAAATCTCTAATTCTGTTCTAGTCATTTCGAAAAAAAATCTCTGATTCGGTTCAGTGATTTCGATCGTATTTTGTTTCCTAATCTTATATAGCAAGCTAAAAATAAAAGAAAATAACGATTCGTGAATAAATTTTGGGAGGGGCTCAAATGAATCCTGACTGCTGTCTGTTTCGACGGTAGATGTCGGTTGAACCCATTTTTAATATTCAGTACAGTATGAATTATATTCACTTTTTGAAAGACGACTTCCGATTCTGCATTTTTGGGATGATGGAGACGATTATATTTTGTTTCCATAGATGTGTAAGAGAGTTAGTTTTGTGTAAGTTTTGTTTATATTTGTAAATATATTTTCCTAAACAATAATATATTCAAAATACATTGGTTAACATATTACCAGGTTTTAATGAAAATCGGTGGTGGTACTTTTTTGACCACAATTTGTACACAATTGTAACTAAAAGATGTACACAATTTTTAACAATGTTGGTAATTAGGTGTTGTCTTAATCTTGTTATACAAATGATTTGATAATTAATTCACATGCAGCTTGGCGTTCATATTGTGCAGTTTGGCGATCTACATATATGAATGCCAAGATCGATGTCGGCAAACAAGTTGATACACAACAAACTACAAAAGATATCCTTGCATTATCACGGTAACGAATCAGCTGTAAGCCGAGTATCTTAAACCTAACAATATCGTATCTATTACCACAACTATAATATAATTTATCTATAAGATGAATGAGAGTAGGCAGCGCAACCGTGCTTTATTTCCAAACATACCATATTTGGTCATACTTTGAGATACTCACTTGGAAGCTGCAATCTTAAACGAACAGCTGTGAGACGTCCATTCACGGTATAAAATGAAATATCATTATCGTATTCATCTACATAATACTTTGTGATGCAAATATCCATTTATCTGGCAATCTTGTATTACAGATAAAGTTGCAGAAATTTGAGCTAATGTTAAATAATAAAAAGTATGTGATTTAATCGCAGACATGATTGCGAATCGAGCCCATATTCAAAAATGATGAAGTAAAAAATCTACTATCATGGAATCAACAACACGAGGTAATTTATTGGAGTATATATATATATATATATATATATATATATTCAAAGATAAATAATCATATGAACTTATTTAAAAATGCATAATTATTGTTCCTGTATCATGCAACTCATGACTTTATGAACTTAGTACGTTTAATGATTTACAAATATGAGGGATTGGGTTGGAAAGAGACTTATTGAGTATATTACTCCAGTAATCCAGTAAAGGTCTTATTCTTAAATGACTTGACATTCTTTTTCAATAGATTTTAACCTATAGCAGTTTTAAATACTTCTTTATTATTTAAAAAATACATAAAAACGAAGATAAAGTGAATTATTTATAATATAAACACTTCGTTAGTTCTTTCATTGTTGATTATTCCTTTGCATGTTATTTTTGTACTGAACAATATATCAGTTGTTAATATTATAAAATTCAATGTAAATAGATTAAATTGTTTAAATAACTTTTATTTAAATATTCACGTAGATCATAATGAATCATAAATTGTTATCAAATCATATCTCACCGCTATCTCAATTATTTTATACGAAATTAATAAATCCTAGCTAAAACCTATGTTTATTGTAAAATCAAATATGTACTTAAATATGTTATAACCATAGTGTAAGTTACATTATGGGCAAAATAATTTAATTTTCCTTAAATATAACTTAAAATTGCAGAATAATGAAATAAATTAACATCAATATGATTCTGTAGGATTTTTGTGTGATATATCATGTATTAGTAATCTGAGTCGGAATGTAACTTTACGAGCATGAAACGAAAGAGGCAATCAAGGTGAATAGTTTTAGTCCTTCTATTAATTAAGGTATGTATTCTTTAAACGGGATTTGTTTACATATACTGTAATTAGCTAAACATATTTAACTTAGTATGGTTGTTGTAACGTAAAAGACTAAACTCATAAAATATTGTTTTTAAGGCTTTACTTATATTTTGCTTAGAGTTATCCATCATGCCCCCCTACCCAACCCCACCCCAACAAAGTTTTACTTGCTTTCGATCCTAAACAAAAATCGATATTTCAGCTCCATCAAAGATGATCTATATATTTTTACAGTCAGCTCTACCTATATGTCATATGTCATATGTCTATTAAATGAATTAAAATATGGAAGGTTTTGTTAAAACTTCATATTGCGTCTCCTAGAAGAGCACGGTTCAGGAATTATCGGTACTGTTATAAAAATGTACCCAAAACATCTCGTTATTAAGTTATTACAATTTGTTTATACAAAGTCCCTTTGTTTGTGTTTTTAACAAGAAAGTAAATTACCTCTTACGTCTAGTAAATATGAATAACACAACGCATCTATTGTTATTGAGATGTATTCTTAACTAACTGAGCTTTTAATTCTGTAAACACTTATACATTGAAATGTCATTGAAACCGAGACCATAGTAACATTTCAATCGTCAAATTGAATAGACAATCAGTCCTGTCTATTGAGTAATTTATTTAAAGACCATCGCGTCTTGAGAGTGTGAAAGAACATGCGTGGGATAACTTCAGAGTCGATGACACGGTCGGTGATTGTATGTTTACTATTCGCACCTGACTGATAATTGTAGACATTTTGATACCGATGCAGGAACCCAAATACTAATGCAGCAGAACCGGTTGGTCACGACGTCAGGAGGAATGTAGTGTCTCAATGAGAAACAAACGCCGGTCTCACTAGTCTTATACCTCCACTCGGTCGGGTTATGTATGACTCATCTTATAATTAATATTCTTGTCGTGTTTTCTCGCCAGATTTACTTTCGTGATCGCTCGACCGTCAAATGACGTTACTTTGCAAAGTATTGTTGCTTCTATTTGTCACAATTAGGAAAATTCACTTTCCTTCATACACACTATGGTCTTAAAATACTCTTTGTGATGAGCATTTACTTTTTTTTAACCTCTTAATACCCCGAATTATAGTGCAAAATAGTAAAAAATAATGTATAACAAATTTCTTGTCTTCGTTATAATATAAATACCACACACGAGGTTTTTGATTTAAAAAATTTTATTTATATTTTCCGGATAGGTTGGCTTTGTTCAACAACAGGCAGTACTCGTTTAATTGAATGTATAGCGTATACTTTGGTTTTTAGTATAAAAGATGGGAATGCAATAAATAAATCGATATCTATTTGTTAATAATACATTATTTATTGTATAATATACATTATATTCAACTAAACGTAGAAGAAACTGAATGTGAAACAGTTTCTGTCCTTCATTAAACATAGATGTACATTACATTTAATGCACTTTATAGTGCTAAATTAATTTTTACATCTCTGTCATTCTTCTGTTGCAATTAGCCAGTGGGCACTGCCATCACGTCGCTTTACCAAACTGGTATTAATTTTGCTAGGTTCGGTTTTATTATTATTATTTATGGATAAAATAAAGCATAAGCTTAAAGTTTCAAATATTTAATAGTATAAATAAATGAGCTACAATTGTTTCGCCTTGCGGCATCAAAAGTTGCCCGACGATGCCGCAAGGCGAAACAATTGTAGCTCATTTATACTATTAAATATTTGAAACTTTAAGCTTTTGCTTTATTTTATCCTTGAATATGGAGTTTCAACAAGAAATATCTGCTATTACATTAAAGTTTATTATTATTTATTCTCTAAGTCTTGTTTATTAGTAAGAGATGGATGTCCTTTCTTTTCTTCACTGCATAAAACACAGTTTATCTCATTCTTGATTCAACAGATCCATTACAACTCTCTTCTGTACTTCTTTGGCAGTGTCGATGGTACATAAGCCAGCTGTTTAGTACAAACATGTCAATAAAATTAAATATTAGTCTCAAGTAGTAATTATCGATCTTATCTTCATCCTGTAGTAAGAAACTAATCCACCCAACAAGTCTATGCCATTAATGAATTACAACTACACGAGCATATTGTACCTCCACCTGACCTTAGATAGTGGTAGATCACTTTCGAATGTAACCAAAGTAGAACCATGGTTATGAAACCTCTTCTCCTGAACTCTGTGCCATCAATTACAATTTTCTTTTATGTTATCGAGCTCCTGCCATTTACTGCATATCAGGATCTTAAGATAAATCGTATCCTGGGAATCGGTTTGTTTTTAGAAGTACCCAACGCGCTAACACCCATGACTACCAAAATTATGAAATAATTGCGGTGACCTGCAATTATTATAAAATATTAATGAAAATCCCTTTTCTCGTGAAACGTCCCATGTGATTCACATAACTACAGTAGCCTCAGACTAGGAGTGTGTCTGGTGTAATGGGCGTGTCCTCCCTTCTACTCTCTTCCCTAGCCTGACTTGACGGTACAACACATTCCAAGGAAACTAGGTACACAAATTACTGCTTAGCTCTAATATGTCTGTAAGTGTCTATCTCTTTATTATGCACCTTTCTGTACTTTTGTAAACGTTTTATTCTTATTTACACCGATAAAAGAAACGAAAGTAGAGTAGACATTTACACAGAAGCATTTGAGGTCTATATTTTTTTTTATTGGCATTGTACCGCTGAAAGCAAACGAAACAATCGAAGTGTGGGGGCCCCTGTTTTTCTCTCCACCCCAGACACATTCCAACCTTGAGGATACTATACATTGAATAAACGTCGCGATCACGTAAACTGGATACGAGTTATTTCAGTGTCTATTTCAAAATTAAAAACCAACCCTTTTGTATTCCAAAGTACAAATATTTCATAGCCCCACTAATGGTATAAAAAAATATATATATATATATATATATATATATATATATTGCTGTAGAATGAACCTTTTGAAAACACATAGAAGTTGTTCTTTTGAAATTCTTCTGTAAACTTAACTTGTAAACTGTCCACTAAGGTTTAATTTTTCTCTATTTTTGGCTATTTGCGATAACTGTTGAGTATTGCCATTGCAATGTACATTCAGTTTTATTTATTCTCAACGATCTATATTTGGAACCTTATTTACTCGAGTGCTCTTTCCCCATTCTTGAACGACGTAATCGAAAAATATACACAATCATACATAATACCAATATACTGTACAGTTAATTTTGTTATACATTCAGGGATTTGTTGGAATTCTTCTCAATACTAAACAAATTTGATTGTTCAACCAAGATATCAAGAATGTTAAAGTCAAAAAAATATCTGAATTATTCCACTATCAACATCATTTGGTTCAGGAAGTTCATCCTTTCAAACTACAGACAGTTCTTTACTAATAAAATGTCCACTGTCACTCCATTTCAGTGTTGGTTTCTTTATATTTTGTACAGCTGGATTTAATTTTTATGGACCACTGTCATTTTCATCTATATCTTCTGGTTCTTCCTCACCATTGGTTGTCAAATCACCTGTACATGTAAATAAAAAACAGGTAATAGAAATTATAGAATTAATGATATTTCATGTGTGATTTGTATTCATCGTCTAACTTTAGAACAGTGTCAACAGGTGATTCATTCTAAATTATTTATTTAAATCTGGGTCTTCATCACTATAGTTCATTTTACTAGCTCCGCTCAAATCTAGTGGTATGTACACATATCTTTCTCTTCCTGGAGGATTTCTCATGCGTCTGTCCATCTAAATAAACAATACGTAGTTTCAGTAAATTTGTATAACACCACTAAAAATGATTTGTTTATGTGTAAGAGTTAAAACCAATATATTACAAAATTACTCAACCAAAACCAAATAAAAGGCTTTTTGTACTTATATATATAATAGAATAGTGTAAGATGAATTGATGAACCATCATGACCTGTTGTTGAAAATATTCAACAAGCACAAAACTATTTCAAATTTCTATAATAGACTGACATTCAAAAAAATCAACAAACCGTATTTTTGGTCAGATATGGTCGATTTATAAACTTATAAATGTAAATATTACTATGGCATAATAAACAACCACTATTGAAATAAAAAATAATCAGACAAACATCAAACTTACCTTTTTAGTCTTGAAATTGATCTGCAAACTTGATAAACTCAAAATAAAGCAACTGTAGATGACATAGATACAAAAATGGCGGCCTACACAGTTTAGATAAACAGTGTAACCACTGTAACAAACTATGTATAATCATTTGACAATGTTTTTTTGTCATCATGTCTAAGGTATTTTTTGTATATAAAAACGAATATTTTCAGTACATAAACAAGGATAATAATGTTAGGTGTTAGAGGTTAGGTTAGTATGTTTAAAAAAATCAACATCAGGGATTGAGAGGTTTTAAACGAACAAAATATGAGTATATATATTTTTTTAAATTGAAATATACTGTTTTGTTTTAAGTCTACATAGTTATTGCTTCTTAGTACCTCTTTGTGGTACTATAATATTATAAATATGTGTTTGGTAGGTAATTTAGTAAAATAACGTTTTGTTTATAACTAAGTACAAAACTAATAGAAAAATATCTTGGAAAATTTATTATTAATGTCAGCATATTTTTGTGTGCATTTTCACAAAAATTAGTATATATGTTATTAATAGCTTACATTTAACTATATCAATCGAAAATAAATAAAACTCATGCAAGAATGTAGAATATTGTCAACTTGTCGATGAATACAGTTGGGATATGGTAAATTGTTGAAGTTAACATTGAAATAGAATTTAGTTTTATAACAATGACTTGAAATGTGAAAACACATAAAGTTTTATGATAAACAAATGTTTACTAAGAACCGGTAACTGCACAAAGTTTCCGGGTATAAATAAGCTAACCTAGCCTAGTAGTGAAAAGGAAAAACTGCTGATTGTTACAAATACTATTGGCTATGGGGAAAATACATGAAACAAATTACCCGTGTGTGCGTATTTTTTAAATTTATTGTCATTATTAATTTTGTGTCAAAATGTATGATAAATTTCAAATGGAACCATCTACATTCTAAACCGTAAATATATAGTCATTTATTGTATCAATATCTGTTCAGTGATTTCTTGACTACGTGTGTTAGAGAGATTTAGGAGACAGCCAGACGTGGAATAAAATATTAACAAAATCGTTGGTAAATAAATTAGAAACGAATCCTTCGCTAAGAACAGGAATTTTACTTTGTATTAACTCAATTTTGGAACTTATTGGTTTTAATATTTATGTATATAAAATAATGGTTTTACTATTGCCTCAATCCAAAAGATCACGACAATGACAATAAAAAAACTAACGGCAACGTGTCACTTTCGCGTCAAGTAAAAGTAAAATAAAATAAGGAATTAATTGAACATTGACAAGTCCTCATAACAAAAAGTATTCATAACAAATTAATTGATGAACATCAACAACCCTAGATACCAATAAGATTACAATCCATCTTAATATAGTTACTATATGAATTCCTTATATAACATTATAATTCAACGTCTGTTTTTTTTTTTTTTAATGATAAAATCGTCTGAATTTGAACTTTACAAATTATAATAACAGTAATAACAATTATAATAGATATTGAAACATTATAACACGATCTATTACAAAAAATAAATGTTTCATAATTTAATTCTTGATCGTTTATTGTAAAACATAAAATAATACAGTTAGAGTTTATTTACCATATTTGTTAAATTATTCATGACTTCACTGTTCGAAGAATATATCAAGTTAGCGTAGCATCTTGACTAAACGAACACTTATCTCGTTTATAAACTATTTTCTATACCAGAGTAGTTATGTTAATCAAATATAAAGAGGGGACTAATTTTAAGTAAATAGCTGCTTCATTGATTCGTGTTTTAGTAAAGTATAGAGAAGGCGAGATTGTACGATGAGAAGACATTGTCTTTATATATCACAAGTAAATAGTGAACAGGAGTAATTTATAGTTCTTCGAGAACTATGTTTTTATTTTTTTAATAAACTACTAATATCAGTTAAAAAGTTATTGTTCTAACATGTTCCCTGAATTGGATGTGGTTGATTCTAACGGTTTCTGTAATAGGATAAGGGCTTATTTCCTTCAAAATTTAAGCTTTTTCAATTAAAACTAAAGAAGAAATAAACTTTCTCAATTAAGAATCAAATTAGTTTAATTTTAAAATATAATATTAAATAATATAGTCATAATTATTGCATATTTGTTCACTAAATACATGGGAATGTATGTAAAATATACATTTAATTCTAAGACTGGATGATTTTTAATAATAAAATTTCAAAATGTTAAGGTAATTTTAGAAATATATGTTTACTGTAAATGAACTGTTTACAAAACAAATATTTTTTTTACAAAAGTACTTCTCTTTCGAAATTATAAGTAGGTAGTATGCTTTAAATTAGCTCACACATATGTTACTACATTAGACTTTACGCCTTGACCTTAACGGATATATACATGAAAAGTGCAAATGTTTTAAAACTTTTAAGCTAACGTTAACACATTTAAGACATATCAAAGTTCAATTATTTTACGTATGTTTAATTCATTTAATGAAACCTAACCTGACACATCCTTACAACCAAATTATTAAACTCAAAACCAAAAAGTGTTGAAAACTGTTTTGTAAATACCGGGGTTTTAAAAGAAGATACTTGTTCCTTATCTATTGGAAAATGAAAACAAAGACTTATTTTTCAGTATAAATGCATCAAAATGTTTCTACCGTTAGGTAGAAATGTATTGTTGGTTAGGATGCATAGTTGGGAATCTTTGTGAATAGCGTTCAACAATATAACAATGTTTATACATTTTTTAATATATTATCGTATGTCAATTATCTTAAAATAGATTAAGCAGTTTTTTAGATTATAATTTACATTTTTTAATGTATTTTATCAATATCTGTTTAAGCAATATCCAAAACGACACCTACTTACAAAAGTTGTTAAGTAGTAGTTATTTTTAATATATACCTAACTACAACCAAACCTAACCTATTACGACCTTTAAGCGATTAGTTAATCAAGCTCTTATTATCCCAATAAAATATGGAACAATGGTAACAGAAACAATGGTAACCATCTATTTTTTAGAACAGAAATAAAGAAATTATTAAGATACAAATACGGAAATAAATGTCCACTGGCTTCACTGAAAACTGCGTGTCGTACAATTGATGTCCCTTCATTCGTGTCCCCCTCTCTCCCACATTTTCTTTCCGCTTTTTTTCTCTCACAAACTAACTCGTACATAATATAAAAAATACCAAAACATCCGTCTATATTTTTACATATTTAAATCCATAGCAGGACATGTTTAAAGATAATACTAACACGCAATATGTTTTTTCAAGACACGTTATCATTGAACTACTGTAATACTGTATTCAATGAACCGTAACTATTACTCGACCCTATCTCAAATTCCATTTCAGGAAGAGATAAACAATAATCAGCTGCTGAGAACGTTGCTGTGCTGATTATTTCAAGTAGCAATGTTAAAGTCGTGAGTTGATTCAATCTGTTTCACGCAGACTCCAGTCAGCAAACCCGAGCGTTTCCGAGAATGAAACGGGAACATCTGCGAGCTATGTTTTAACTTGTGACTAGAACAATTTTATTGAAGTATATATTCATAAATTGTTGAATTTTGTTAAGTTTAATCACGCCTGTAAGTTGTATTGTCAATAAATATGTTTGAAGTTATATTATTAATATATTTGTTTAAAGCCTTGTAACTACTGCATAAAGAAATTAAGTATTGGAATGACAAGAAAATCTATTTTACTTTGAAGTTTATTTTGTGTCCTTTGTAGGCAACTCAAGACTGTTTAATTCCACTTACAACTTTTTTGGCTCATTAGTGTGCACTTTATCAATGTTACTTTTAACTTGTAGCATGTAATTTAGAAATGGATATTTTTATAAATGGGTTTAGAGCTTTCGATAGACGACTAGACAATTTTGGTTTTAGCGGTAATATTAAAATTTCATCGAATGACCCACTCAATATGTAATTGCTTCTCTCATTGAATAACCCACTCATTATATATAATTGTTTCCCTCATTGAATGGCCCATTCAATATTTAATTGTTTCCCCACATTGAATGATCCACTCAATATGTAATTGTTTCCCTCATTGAATGACCCACTCAATATATAATTGTTTCCTTCATTCAATGATCCACTCAATATGTAATTGTTTCCCTCATTGAATGACCCACTCAATATGTAATTGTTTCCTTCATTCAATGATTCACTCAATATGTAATTGTTTACCTCATTGAATGATACACTCAATATGTTATCGTTTCCCTCATTGAATGATACACTCAATATATAATTGTTTCCCTCATTGAATGACCCACTCAATATCTAATTGTTTCCCCTCATTGAATGGCCCACTCAATATGTAATTGTTTCCCTCATTGAAAGATCCTCTCAATATGTAATTGTTTCCTCATTGAATGATACACTCAATATGTAATTGTTTCCCTCATTGAATGATACACTCAATATGTAATTGTTTCCCTCATTGAAAGATCCACTGAATATGTAATTGTTTCCCTCATTGAATGACCCACTCAATATGTAATTGTTTCCCTCATTGAATGATACACTCAATATGTAATTGTTTCCCTCATTGAAAGATCCACTCAATATGTAATTGTTTCCCTCATTGAACGACCCACTCAATATGTAATTGTTTCCCTCATTGAAAGATCCACTCAATATGTAATTGTTTCCCTCATTGAAAGATCCACTCAATATGTAATTGTTTCCCTCATTGAATGACCCACTCAATATGTAATTGTTTCCCTTCACGTTGTATGCAATCTGATTTTATTAAAACTTTATTTTAATTCTTTGCATTTTCTCTTTAATCCGACCGTAAAGCTAAATCGTAAAAATGATGCGTTAAACACGTTAAGGAATTACCAATTAAGACGAAAGAGTAAAAAAGGGATTTCAGGAATGAAGTAGTGGAATAAATGTATAAAAATAGACGAAACTACTTGTTTTTTTACCACTTTATTATTAACTTCTAACTAAAAAGGAATTGTTATATCCAGTTTATTCGCAGTTGTTCTAAATAAACCCTGAGGTCATGTTATAGTACTCTGTCCTCAATATTGCATAATGGCAGACATTGGTAAAAACAGTTTTAGACACATTCCTTGTAAGGAAACCTGCAAGGAACCCTCTACTTGTAAGTTCCTCGTTGGTAACTACTGTACTAGGATCTCATTAAGGCTGCAATAAAATGCCAGAAGCTCAATCCGCCATGTTTTAATGACACTCTTCAACTTCTCATAAACATGCCGCAGTACACAATGAATCGATGCCCCTAAAAGGCAGTATATAATTACAACACACTATTCCACTTATTAACGAATTATTTAATACGAGCGTTGGAAATAATCTGTAGTAATTTAGGCCAATAACAGTTGCAACATAGGTTCACTTAAATTTAAATAATTGAATAAATAAATTGAAAATAATTTTAAAATGTAAAATCACTGCTAAGACAGAGTTCACGCCAGGGTAAAATGAAATTGATATTAACAATGTGTCTTGAATATTGAGATACAAACTGCTTCATTTGTGTAGTTATTTAAGATGCATAATATATTTTAAGTATACAATAGTTGTCATGAGACCGTAACACATTTGGTCTAAACCTAGACTCTAGACGGCCGATGATGATGGTATACAGAAATTAATCTAGGTGTCAAATACTTGCTAGGTTGAACACGTCCGCAAGCGTTTGGTTGCGCAAGTGTACATAGATTTAGTAGAAAAGCATTAAATTTATACTAAAAATATCAAAACTTCAACCATCTTCAAGATGCACACAACGTCGATGCAAACTGAAATATTTTGGTTTCAGATTTTTGTCACGCGAGGGTGTAGTTTAAGCACCCTCCCATATGTTTCCTTTGAATTTGTTCACTTATGCACGCTTGCGCACGCTCGCGAAACCAGTTTACTCGCGTACGCATGCGACCAATGTATTTGAAGTCTTAGACGAGTTATTTTTAAAAAATAGCGTTGAATCTGATTATTTTCTTTAAATTAAATATTATATAAATACTAGGGCAACTTCATTACGGGGAATCCCTTCATAGATTCGACAATATGGAAAATCAAACACAATTTTCTTCATGCCATCTTTAACAAAGAATAAGATACGTTTTTGTATCTTTAGGAAATATTTAGAATCTCACGTTTTCTTTATGTTCTATTTAAATTAACCAAAATTAGTCGCAATCACTGAAGCGAATTAAATCTCCTTTCATTCCACTATTTTAAAACAAGAAGTGTAATTTAAATGTGGAAATAATGGCCTAGAATTTAAAGGTGAAACAATTACAATACTTTTTCATCAGAATGGGCCTAAAACTGGGAACACACGATTTAATATTGGAATTAATTGATGCACCTCATTCTGAGAATTAGTTTTGGATAGAAAATAAATGAATGCAGAAAACTCTATTTGGACTTCAAACACTAAAAATATTATCTAGTAAAATTCTCAACTTATATTTTCTTTTTTATATAAATCAGGTAATATTACGATATATGTTACCTAATAATTACATTGAGAAAAATAATTCTTTTCGGTTTTTTGGTATTATATTTTATAATTTTTTCATGTTTACCACCATTGTTATCTCTGAAACTGTTATAGACACAAAACATTTTAAATGCTGCAGTGCTCTACATACAAAAAAAACCGAAATTCATGATCAATGGTTTCCATAAATTTATATATTTCGTACAATCAAGTTTGGTTGTTCATGTTTATAGTTGGAACTTAACAGGTGAACGTAACGTTAGGTTTTCGGAAAGATATTATCTTCAGCCCACTTCAATGGAATACACTCTTTTCTCTGAGAATACTTGAAGGTTGAATCTTACAAAGTAATGTGCAGAACCTTAAAGCAATACATAGGACACATTTAAAATAAAAATACCTTCCTTTATGCACTTATGCACATTATTCATAATGTTCAATGTTTTATTATTACTTTACAACATTACTTTAATACCTTTAGATTTAAAGAAGATGGGGACCAGCGAAACATACGGAAAAACACAACGTCATCAAAGAGAAAAAAACAGTCCTTTTACACAGTTTTATCTAAACTGTCCAAAGGACTTTGTGCTCGTAGTTTTACAATTTTATTTAAGTTGTAATTTCCATTTTAAAATATCGAACTTCATTTTCAATAAAAAAATATTTCTTTGCATAAATTCTTCACCGCAATTGTAAAAAAACTAAGGTGTGGTATCACTATATAAGGATTCCAAAGATATCAATGTAGTTCACTAAAATAAAATCACTTTGTATTACAATATTTAAATAATTCTGAATCGTATATTCTCTATTTATTTCAGTTATAAACCTAACAGAGAGAGAGAACATTATGAGATTAGAAGTCGTTTTAAATTACAACCAACCAATATTAGAAGCTGAACAAAAACGGAAACGACAAACGTACTGTAAAAATGTGGCTTGCTTAACAACTGACGTGTGTATGGAATCGATGTTCTCGGTACAGAATGGCGTAAACCAACTTGGCCTCCGGTTATTTCTGAATAATGAACTAACTTCTTTGAAATGTCACAAACTTTATGACGTTCCCTATTGTACACAACGCATTGTTTATACTTACTGCACGCTCTTACATTCAAGCACACCCAACTCACGGGTTTAGATATTAATCTATTCTTGTCGAAACTCATATCTTTGCCTATAAAGTCCAACAGTTGGATTGCGTGAAATATTGATTTCCGATGAAGGAATTTTATGAGGTTGTCCTTATTTAAGAAAATAAAACTTACAATGAATGATAATTTAAGAGTATATTTGTTCAATTGTAACATAAGAGTGAACAATTAACATAAACTTGGATATTAAAAATCATTCCTACTATCTTATAGAATTAAGGTATTTTAATAATTTCAGAGTTTTAAACTTTGGCTCTGAGTATCAAAAGTTTGTCTTCCCGAAGACTAAAATATCCGACTTCAAGGTGTTTATTTGAAAGGATCTCCCCCTCGTTCGTGTTACCAACACTAACCATGACTGACTGAATTAAATCATGGCGCCAAATAGCCTACTATCATTAGCTCGATGTAAACTCCAATCCACTTCATCTTCAAGGAGTATGAATTGAAATATTATGTATTGATGATATCTCAGTTTAGGTTCATTTTAAATTACTTGGTGTATTTAAAAAGGAGGGTAAAACGAAGAGTATAGACAGAAAGAGAGGGAAGAAAAGAAAGGCGATATGCGCGTGAAGAAAGGGAATAAAAAAAATTAGCAGAGGAAGATTGTTTGGTGTCGTTAGCTAAGATAGAACCATAGGTCTTCTTTTTCACATAACCCCATTTAGGAGAAGATGTAGAGGAGGGAGGTAGAAACAAAAGTCGAAATGACCCCTACAATAATTTGTGATATTACTTAAGATTACCAATACTAAGAACACAAAATTACAAAAACAGCGTTTTATTTTGTCTCTCAAATTTACAAGTTTACAAGATGTTAATTTTTTCTGAACACTCTGGGAAGCAGTGTTCGAACAAAGAAGGCAAATTTTATTAAACCACTGAATTCTAACTTTGATTGGAGGCGGACAAAAGATAGATGGAGACAATGGCAGCTTGGTTGACAACTTTCATTTCATTTATCATCCTACGCACAGGTTCTGTTACAAAATTAGAGAGATTTGTTTTGACGTCTGTCCACACAGCATCATTATAACTAAAAATACAACACGTAATAGGATTTTAACAAATAATCAAGGTAATATTAGAAACTGTACATTATGATGTTATGTTATGTTATATATTTAAATAAACTGTGTAAAATTGTGGTACAAACGTTCTCACTTGGTCATCCCCAAAACCAATTAAAAGCCAACAAAAACTATTTGTTAACAAAAATGTAAGTTCTGTACTTGTCAATCAAAAAGTGAAAATGAGCAATGGACTCCAAATTAAAAATAATAATTAAATAAAGACTAAACTTGCTTTGCTTGTATCGTAATTGATTAAAATAGAGAGTTTATACAGTATACGGCGTTCAAAGTTCATTTTCATTTTTGCCAATTATTCCTAAACTGTAATAATTGATACTTGTTATTTTACACACGTATTTGTGTCATTTAATCTTCTTATCTATATAATATTGATTGAAATCTGTACAGTCGGTTTGGAGACATTAGGTCTTTTATAAGAGGCCCGTGTCCAAATTAAATTTTTTGTACCTGTATATAACCGCATTTCGGAGAGTTAGCAAACAATATGTTTGGGTCTTTTGAGACTGCACTTAAGCAAAATTTGAACAAAATTGTTACAGCCGATTTTGAGAAAATATTAAATCAGTACGCTATCCACAAATTTAAAGTTAACGAAGAAGTAAGGAGTGAACTAATATATGGCTAAAATAAACCGACATACCAAAATACATTAAAATCAGTCTACGCATTTCTGACTTAGGGAATCTCTAAACTGATATATCCGCAAAACTCAACATAGATTTTTTATCCATCGCGTAATTTTCTCAATTCTATATAATATATGTGAGGAAGTAAAAATAATTCACAATAGCTTTGACTTTAAGCACAAGTGAAAAATACATTGTTTTAAATAAACACATTCGTTTGAATTAAAAAGCATTTTTAATAATAATATTGAAGAGTCATTTTCAGTAGATTACGCTTCAACACTTTTTTTTAAAAGAATAATTATGTCCGTCTATGTGACTTTTGTAATTAAAGTATTTTACTTACTTTACATGAAGCGTTTCGGAACTCGTTCCATCTTCATATTGTCGCTCTATTGAGGTCGTTATTACATAAAATGAGTTATAGTCTATCATAACACATATGCTCGTGTTATGTTGTACTATAATTTATTTTAATGTAATAACTACCTCAACGGAGCGACATTCTGAAGATGGAACGAGTTCCGAAACGCGAAATATAAAGCAAGTAAAATAGTTAAATTACAAAAGTCACACAGACGGACATAATTATTATTGTATTCATTTGTGACTTGGACAGAAAGCATTCGCCATTAGAAACAAATAAAAATTTACTTTCAGGGATCATATATCCCGTTTACTTCATGACGCACATCTGTAAAAGTGGACACAAGTTAAACTGCTTCCAGTGTTCACAAGTTAAACTGCTTCCAGTGTTCACAAGTTGAACTGTATCCAGTGTTCACTAGTTAAACTGCTTCCAGTGTTCACAAGTTGAACTGTATCCAGTGTTCTCAAGTTAAACTGCTTCCAGTGTTCACAAGTTGAACTGTATCCAGTGTTCTCAAGTTAAACTGCTTCCAGTGTTCACAAGTTGAACTGTATCCAGTGTTCTCAAGTTAAACTGCTTCCAGTGTTCACAAGTTGAACTGTATCCAGTGTTCACAAGTTAAACTGCTTCCAGTGTTCACAAGTTGAACTGTATCCAGTGTTCTCAAGTTAAACTGCTTCCAGTGTTCACAAGTTGAACTGTATCCAGTGTTCTCAAGTTAAACTGCTTCCAGTGTTCACAAGTTGAACTGTATCCAGTGTTCTCAAGTTAAACTGCATCCAGTGTTCACAAGTTGAACTGTATCCAGTGTTCTCAAGTTAAACTGCTTCCAGTGTTCACAAGTTGAACTGTATCCAGTGTTCTCAAGTTAAACTGCTTCCAGTGTTCACAAGTTGAACTGTATCCAGTGTTCTCAAGTTAAACTGCTTCCAGTGTTCACAAGTTGAACTGTATCCAGTGTTCACAAGTTAAACTGCTTCCAGTGTTCACAAGTTGAACTGTATCCAGTGTTCACAAGTTAAACTGCTTCCAGTGTTCACAAGTTAAACTGCATCCAGTGTTCACAAGTTGAACTGTATCCAGTGTTCACAAGTTGAACTGTATCCAGTGTTCACTAGTTAAACTGCTTCCAGTGTTCACAAGTTGAACTGTATCCAGTGTTCACTAGTTAAACTGCTTCCAGTGTTCACAAGTTGAACTGTATCCAGTGGTCACTAGTTAAACTGCTTCCAGTGTTCACAAGTTGAACTGTATCCAGTGGTCACTAGTTAAACTGCTTCCAGTGTTTACAAGTTGAACTGTATCCAGTGGTCACTAGTTAAACTGCTTCCAGTGTTCACAAGTTGAACTGTATCCAGTGTTCACTAGTTAAACTGCTTCCAGTGTTCACAAGTTGAACTGTATCCAGTGTTCACTAGTTAAACTGCTTCCAGTGTTCACAAGTTGAACTGTATCCAGTGGTCACTAGTTAAACTGCTTCCAGTGTTCACAAGTTAAACTGCTTCCAGTGTTCACTAGTTAAACTGCTTCCAGTGTTCACAAGTTGAACTGTATCCAGTGGTCACTAGTTAAACTGCTTCCAGTGTTCACAAGTTGAACTGTATCCAGTGCTCACTAGTTAAACTGCTTCCAGTGTTCACAAGTTAAACTGCTTCCAGTGTTCACTAGTTAAACTGCTTCCAGTGTTCACAAGTTGAACTGTATCCAGTGTTCACTAGTTAAACTGCTTCCAGTGTTCACAAGTTAAACTGCTTCCAGTGTTCACAAGTTAAACTGCTTCCAGTGTTCACAAGTTGAACTGTATCCAGTGGTCACTAGTTAAACTGCTTCCAGTGTTCACAAGTTGAACTGTATCCAGTGTTCACAAGTTGAACTGTATCCAGTGGTCACTAGTTAAACTGCTTCTAGTGTTCACTAGTTAAACTGCTTCCAGTGTTCACAAGTTGAACTGTATCCAGTGTTCACAAGTTGAACTGTATCCAGTGGTCACTAGTTAAACTGCTTCCAGTGTTCACAAGTTGAACTGTATCCAGTGTTCACAAGTTAAACTGCATCCAGTGGTCACAATTTAAACTTCATCCATGGTTACAAGTTAAACTGCTTCTAGTGTTCTCAAGTTAAACTGCTTCTAGTGTTCACAAGTTAAACTGCTTCCAGTGTTCACAAGTTGAACTGTATCCAGTGTTCACAAGTTGAACTGTATCCAGTGGTCACTAGTTAAACTGCTTCTAGTGTTCTCAAGTTAAACTGCTTCTAGTGTTCTCAAGTTCAACTGTATCCAGTGGTCACTAGTTAAACTGCTTCTAGTGTTCTCAAGTTAAACTGCTTCTAGTGTTCTCAAGTTAAACTGCTTCTAGTGTTCTCAAGTTAAACTGCTTCCAGTGTTCACAAGTTAAACTGTATCCAGTGGTCACTAGTTAAACTGCTTCTAGTGTTCTCAAGTTAAACTGCTTCTAGTGTTCTCAAGTTAAACTGCTTCCAGTGTTCACAAGTTGAACTGTATCCAGTGTTCACAAGTTGAACTGTATCCAGTGGTCACTAGTTAAACTGCTTCTAGTGTTCTCAAGTTGAACTGCTTCTAGTGTTCTCAAGTTAAACTGCTTCTAGTGTTCTCAAGTTAAACTGCTTCTAGTGTTCTCAAGTTAAACTGCTTCTAGTGTTCTCAAGTTAAACTGCTTCCAGTGTTCACAAGTTGAACTGTATCCAGTGGTCACTAGTTAAACTGCTTCCAGTGTTCACAAGTTGAACTGTATCCAGTGTTCACAAGTTAAACTGCATCCAGTGGTCACTAGTTAAACTTCTTCCAGTGTTCACAAGTTAAACTGCATCCAGTGGTCACAATTTAAACTTCATCCATGGTTACAAGTTAAACTGCACCCAATGGTCACAAGTTAAACTGCATCCATAGTTATATATCGTATAAAGACAATCATGTACTCACTTTCTTAAAAACATGTAAACTATTACATTCAAAGTTAACAAAATGGATCCAGGCTATTCACAATTATGGTTTTCGATTCAGCACTGTAAAGGAAGTGAGAACTGCACTGCCGTTTGTCTCAGCACCAAAACACCAATGGAATATATATATATCATAAATAGACCTATATTAGACCCCTGTTTACAGCGAGATCTCCAGAATTTATCAACCCTTCAAGAACAAGATTCAAATTTATCACCATTATTAATAATCAAGAAAACACCCCCAATAACACTTACCGAATACACAACCACCTATTATAATATAAACGATTAAATGAAAAAATGCTCATTATAATACCCGAAATTTTAAACAAACGAATAATCTGGCAGTGTCATTATTACTACCTCCAATGCGGGGCTAAGAATTGTTTAGACATAAAGGAAAGCTTTATATTTAAAAATATAAGAAGGAGGAAATATAAGAACAACCCTTGCCACTTGCGACACCTGCCAGAAATGCAAGTGAAACCCCACCCTTCTGTTATCCTTGCTAAAGGTATTTGTGAAATTCTGAATTTCATCTGAAACTTTTGATAAACTGAAACACAACATGATAGCATTTTGTTATGTAAATGCAGCAACTAAAAACGGACTCTGAAAACTTTTGCACAGATCTGCATTTATGGGGCAGCGATATGATTTCAGTCCTTTTGACTATTTTTGTAAGCGTGTTATCTGCTAAAATGGCACGCAGAAGTTTCTGTAAGTCATATGTGCATTACAGAAGAGTGTCGTCATTGTAGATAAATCTGTCTTGTTTGTAAAAAAATTATAAAATAAGACAAATGTTTGTGGTATGTTTATAAAATTCGACATCTAAAAAAATATAAAAGCTCAATAATACAAATCTTAGACTTACAATGACGTATAATTCCCTTCCTTCATATAGTACCCTTTGGTCTCTGGTCATAGTGATGAGGTATATAACACCCTACTTTCTCCACCTACGGGCTACATTTATCTTGACATTCGTTATAATGATCCTGACTTTTCAAAACATCAGTATCTAACAAAGAACACTTATATCTCATTATTTATTTTATTATCTCTTTAAAAGATACCAAACATAGATGTAATTGCTTAGAGATAGGAATAATAGAACCTGACAATTAAATCCTAACACTGACAACTTTTTATTAATTAAAGTTGTAAGATGGTTTTATGGTCAGTTACAGAGAAACTGGTTTAACCAAATTAAACATCATTGTAAAATGTTTATAGTAGCTGTTGCAAACGTCTCAATTATATTACTATCCCGGCTTCATTTGAGATTTTATAAATTATTAATCACTGTAAAGTTATTTTAATATGTTTTCCTCCAAAAAATAAAATAGTTTTAAATTTATTAACCGTCATTAGTAAGAAAAAAGCACCCATTTTACCCTTAAGCTACTTGCCAAATTTGACGAAATGCCGACCTAAAATATAACTATTATTAATGATTTTGTCTAATTGTGAGATTGTGCAACTGAATTACTTATTAAGAGAATTCTATTTTTTTTTCCATCTAACACAAATTTGAATATCATTATGCAGATTTTGAAGTTGCACTCAATGAGCTTAAGGTGATACATTATTCCCATAAATTCAACTATCCTCATTTTGAAATTTACCCTTATAGAGAGTGTCGCACGAAAAACGGAGAAACATTCTACTAATGAAAATAAGAAAACATGAATATGAACATATGCCCTAAAATGGTTATTCGTCTATCTAGACGCCATTTTCTGTTTTGAACGAAAATAAATTTTTTTGAACAGCAAATGATGTAAAACTGATTTCCTTTACTTATTTCAAAACAACGACCATTTGTAAATGTTTAATATCGGAAACCGTTAATTTTACAAAAAAAAACAAAAAATATACAACAGACAAAAGAGTTTTTACGAAAAATAACATGTTTTTCTCTACGTCAAAGTATAATCGATTTATAGACAAATAACTAAAAACATAATTATCTATAATATCCAAGAGTAGCCTAGAACAAACATTTTCTGTGAGTTCTGCAATTTTTTAGTTTCATGTTTAAGATATCACTTAGTACTTACTACAAATATAAGCCAAAAAATTAATTTAATTATTGATCTATATTCGTCTCTTAGTTTATTTTGAACCACTGTTTGATAATTATATTGTTCAATCAATGTTTTATAAGCGGCATTTTCTTGTAACGATATTTTTTGTATTTGTTTTTTTTTTTGTTTTTTTTTTTTTGTTTTTAGATGTTTTCCTAGGTTTATTAAAGTATTGATGATTTTACAAGACAAAAATTAGAGTAAGAATAGAAACATTAGTTTAGTTTATTTTTAATGCGCTTTTTTTTTAGAGATAGCGTGTTTCCTATATTACAAGTCTAATTTATTTACGGGATTATATTTTGTTTTACTTGTTTTCATTGTTAAACTCTAAAGACATGTCACAATCAAATTATAATTTGAACAGGCTGTACCAGTTACATAACTTTTAAATTGTCGCGGACTAGCCGCGACTAGATCGTCGATATTGGAAAGTCTAGTAGTGGGGGGGGGGGGACCCGGGGCCACAACGGAACCAGTTTCAGAGATCAGAAAAAGACAAGACGAAACGAATTTTGAGTTTTGACTGAAAGATGCTCCGAGTCAAGGAGAACGACTCCGACTCGGCTAAAGTAGGCCACCCCTTATACTAACATATGTTTGTCTCTTATGATCTCACTATGACTAAACACATGTTACATCTCGCTTATGGTTGCCTTTTGTGGCGACGTTATCGTGTGAACATAAACAGTGTATTGGCGACTGTCAGATAGTGTATTGTGTAGAATCTACACGTTTATATTACAAACTTATTACACTATCAATTGATAGACAGAATGATAAACATATATTCAATTTATTAAAAATCATCTTTCACCTGTTTTTAAACTTTTTAAAAATATATTTTATATATTTCAATATTAATGCTCAGTTCTATAGTTATGTATTTTCTCTTAAAGTATGCATACTTTTATAATTTTGTCTTCTTTGTTTAAGCAAAAATCATACAGTTTTATTTGTTAGTATAACTTACAATATCGATCTGACACCAAGATTGGGAGTGAGACCATCTTTTTGAGCCATCAAACCCAAAATACTCACTTAAAATCAAATTTAATTTAATTAACAATGATTAAAAAATTCTATAAAAATATATTTTGTAAAACAATATTTATTAATATAAAGTTTATTTTTTTCTTAGTATTACATCCCATTTCCTGTAAAACGGAATTATAGGACAGTTTTTTAAAAATTATTTTATAACGGTGGTCAATTATTATAGTTATATATTATTTAAGAATTTCTATGACCAATCAATATCAAAATCATTGTGAAGGTAAAACTTCAATGTTAGTTTTGTACTCTTTACTGTCAAATTTAGTATTTCAATCCAAAAAGTTGGTTACAAGTTAAATATGTACCAAAAAGAAGAATGGGAAAATACGGCAGTTGGGAATTTTATTAAATATAAACTAAGTCTATTGCTTTGGTCAGGAGATGTTTTTCCCAGCTAGATGTGACTTAGTCAAAGGAGTGGCTTATTTTATTGTGTGTCGTCAGACCATTACTCAAAACAGATATTTTAATCGGTCCATTGTAACATTATCTAAAAATTAATTATAAACTGAAATTTAATAAACTTTTGATTTTTTACCACTTTTGATCTGTTCCCCAAAATCATTTGTCTGATTCACAAAATCATTCAAGATAAGGTCAGATTAGTATTTGTCAGAACAAAATAGTTTAATAATGGTTACATATGACTTTTGGAAGTCCCAATAGTTTAATAATGCAAGGAGTAGCAGATGATTTTTCTCTTAGAACTTTTGCAGCAAGTTCCTGCATTGTCCTTGTTATAGTGTCGGCCCGTCTGTCCTTGACCATCAATAGACTATAGAATTTGTATATTACCATGACGCAGAGTGAATAGTGAGAGCGACGACCTAAACTTGGACAATGTCGTATATATGTTCGGCTTACTTTGAAAACGTTGTAAGATTGAGGAAATTTTGCAAAATCCCCTCTTATAAATGGAATTTCATCTTCCTTGTGTACGAAATATAAACAGATCTCTGACTTTAGGCTTACTTCGGTTCCTTGATCTATCGCCCTTTAAGATAGAGTATAAATAGATAAACATTTATAGATTATTTATTCGCAAAAATTCGTTGATCAAAAATATTACTCTACCGTTTATTGGTTAGTTGGATTTTTAAATGAATTTTCCGAGTGTATTTACAATTGTTAAGGAATAAAAATATACCTTTTAAAAATAGGAATTTGTATAACTGAAAAAATACTTAGAATTAACCGTCTAGATTTGTCCCGTTTCTAATGGAAAATATGGCAGCATCAATGATTTTTGAAAAAGACTCCTGTATTGTTTATTTACAAATTTAGTTAATTAGGTAAATAACAATATCATCGTTTGATGTGTGTGTAAACCCACCATTAAATTATTTTCATGGGTAATTCAGCTTATAATGCAACAAACTGTAACTACAAAATGATAATGTAGTACAATAGGAAAATGTCGAAGGTAAAAAAAAAAAAAAAAAAAAAAAAAAACTTAGGAATGCATACTTTATGACAGTATTAATACTGAAACAAAATTTAGAAGATCGAGCAAAACGTTAAATCATGTAAAATACAATTAAAAAATGCATTAAAACCTAGAAGTTTTATTATCAAAATAATATCCCATTAATTAAATCGTTATATATCAATAATGACAACAGTCTAGTTGTTATATAATAAATAAAAATAAACAAAATTTGGTTGTTTGGTTTAAATAAAATAATGAAGTAATGAAATGAACCTCACATCATACGTTGAGGTTAAGAAGAGTTTTGTAAAACTTCCACGTGTTCACAACATTGCCCGTAGACATGTCCTTGCTCTTTGCTTGTATCATTAGTGCATATCTTCATCTTCCTATCGGACACCTCTATCCGTCCGTCTATGGACCATCACTCAGGTGAAGAGTTGTACCGCCTCTGGCTCAACAAGTACGAATTCTGAAGAATCTAATGAGCATTTTTAATTACAAATCGTTATTAGTGACTGATTTGTCATTACGTGAACTGTCAAATACACTCCGGGAACATTATAATCATTCCTGAAGAGTAAACTTGAAAAAACTCTTTACTTAATAAAATAAATTTAAGAAAATTCCTTAAACAATTTTAGTTAAAGTTTTTGTATTTTATCCCATGTTGCAAACTATGCTAAAAATCTGTTGTAAAATTTTCATTGTACGTAAAACATATTTTTTTCTCTTGAAAATTACCGAACTGATATACAATCATTTTCATTTCCTTAATACATAAAAGTAGAACACAAAAAAAATATATATTGTACCGGGAAAGGACTTAATATTTTACTCTCATTTAAATTAAATAAACATATAAATGTCAGGTGATATAATGTACATATCACAATTTTTTAGGTCATTCAAACAACCCAAAAAACTTCAAAATGCTTTTATATGTTGTGTGAAGTAGGCCTAAATTTGGTATTCGTAAAAAACGTCGACTTTCGATTTTGACTGATCTTTACATGGCCTCAGTAAACCGAGAAAGTTATTTTCAACATGCCCTCCTGTATATAAGCACAATAGCGGACACAAAAAGATAGGAACATCAAATTGGATATAGTGGTACAGGCTCAATAGAACCCTTTTGAAATTCAGATATATCAAATTGATTTTTTTTATTACTCTTGTGTTATTCAACTTATAACTTAAAGTTAGATACAAATTTACAGATTTCAAATCTGCAATTCTGCAAATGGAGACGGTTATATACATTAAGGCCTAGCCGACGTCAGCCGACGAAGTAATGATATACAGCACACAATTACCAAGTTTAGAAAACCTGCGCAACAACTGATTTAAACAAACGTATTCTACTACTGGGTAAGACCCCTTGATCTACTAATACAATTTAACATTTCTTACATGGCCTAAGGAACCAAATTTTGGGCATTAGGTACTTTTTAAAGGATCTGCTTGTATGATGGGGCTGTGTATGTACCATATTTTCAACTGTCAACTTGTTTAACTTTTTAATCAACTGTTTTAATAGTTTCACTCATTAATTATAAGTATCAATTGGAATTTCCGAACTGAATTTTGGAGGAGGTGAAGAGGCTGAATTTAGCTTTTAATTGACATAAAAAAAACAATAATAATAATATATTTTTTAAACAATTGATCAAACAAATTTACATAGATGATTTAAATTTACAAATTACAAATTACCATGATTTAAAATAGAGAAAGAAAAATTGAAGTAGTAAGTATTGATTGAGGCAGTATTTGTGCACATAATAGTACCACAACAGAGTCAATAATTCATGCTGGGTAGTACCTTCGGTTACACCCCATTACATAAGTAAAGGACGAAATTTTACCCAATTGAATCATTCTATTGGTTAAATATATTTTACTAACTATTTAAATGAAGCGACCTTGGGTTGTGTCCAATTATATTTTAATTTTGTTTTTATTAGTTAATTAGTTAAATAAAATAATGATTTATATTTATAATGACCATACAAATAAATTTAAATTGGACAGAATGCTTTTTTTTAAATGTTTCTTTCTGCAAATAAAATAAGCATAGGAATCGCGCAAGGGAGTGCATAGTATTAAAACAATGTTATCGGACGGGTTTTGAAATGCAGCAGCAGAAAGTTGCAATAATAAGTTAGAAGATTAATCAAAATTATTATCTGTAGGCACATCTCACTGCTTTCGGTATATTATGTTTATAAAATTCCTTGCAAGGCCTTCATTTATTGTGCGTTTGTTTGGAATAATACCAATTTATAAAAGACGTTTATAGGTAAGGCTGCTTATTAGATTTTGAAGCAAGGCGGCTAATTGCGTGATTTACTTCAAGCTACTTGGCAAAAGGCTCTGTGTATTTTTACCAAATTTTCCGATTTGAATTATTTTCATCTGGAATGTTTCTAGTAAATAACTAAGAAATAATTCAAGTAATAAAAGCTATCTTGAAAGAAATAATTAATATATATTTCAAAGATGGTATGATTACATTAAGTATCTTAGCGTTGCTACAGAAACAGCTTGCTTTAACCGCCGCTACAGATTACAGTAATTAACTTTGTTGACTATTACCATAAACTTTTATTTTGGCGAATAAGATATGACTAAAATAATATTGCTGGTTAAAATGCAATTAATTAATAGTAATGATCAATACTATTAACTAAAATTATACGTTTATTTCAATTTTTAATAGAATAAATAAACTATCAAGTCATTGAAAAAATAAAATAAAATCAATTCAAAATTTTAAACCACTAAGTTTTAAAAATATATTAATAGCTTTTGTCTTTGAGATAGTACACCAAAATGCACTTCTAATTATTAGTTTTGCAAAATATCAGGAAATTTTTTTTTTAAGTAATTTAAATATAAATAAGAATATTAAATTTGAAATAGGAATAAAAATTTTAATAAGAATATTACCAAATAACATATTACAAAACATTTATATTGTTATATTATTATAAAGGCTCTTACAATTCAATATTATTTTAATAAATAATAATTATATTATTTGATTTTATACATAACTGAAAACTCTGATGTTTTGCCGATCGATCATTATTTTGGAACCTAAATAAGAGGATCCTATCGCAAGAGTTACTTAAATGAGCATTCCCAGAAATACTCGCCCCAGTTATTATTCCCGTCTCACGTAGGATTTACAGTCGCGGATGCCGACCACTTTAGACTAATTGACTGCTCCACGCTTCAAGATACCGAACACAATTATATCTGGAAGAATTGGACTGCATTCAGCCAGGAGGTCTGCAATACTATTCTTTTAAAGATGCCTTTTACTTTTAAAGAGTCAGAGTGATTTTAATTCTTGGGTAGAAAAGGTGTCTTGGGGCATTGGTGGTGGTCGCTGTATTCTCAATTCTTAACGTAGGCTATAAGGAAAACAATATAATAATATAAAATGTATTAAAAATTATATTTAAACTAATAAACACAGCTTATATGTACATGCTGCTGTGAAATTATGTTTATTTCTATAGTTTTAAAATTGTTAAGTTGTTCATAAATGCAAATTTATACTGTTTCAGATTTGGGCCCATATTATTATTTTTGTATTTAATTTATATGTTTTACCACAAATTCACATTAATTAATTGACTGAGTTGTAAATAATAAATTTTTCACTGTTTTATTAGGAGCTCAATTTTGAGATTTAGATCAATTGAAAAATTGAAAACTTTAAATGTTTACTATATTTGTGTGAGATTTACATAAAACTCGTCTATCTAAAGAAACTGGGTTTTAGTCAAATAAAATTTTACTTATCATTATTTTTCTGAAAACTAGATAGTAGGCTATATAAATTAATAAAAAGTTAAAAGCTATTGTTATAGGAACCGATGTAGCTGAAGCAAAACCCAGCAAAATTGAAAATATTTACAAAAGCGCGCGAGCTCGCTCCTACACAAACATTAAATTTTGTTCTATATCGTAGAAAAATTACACTTTTATGATATTGTTTGTTTGACGTAGAGTTTTATTTTAATCAATGTAGTCAAATGTAGTGTATGGTATTTTCAGAAATGAATTCTTCGTGATCAAAATTATAAAATTTCAATCTTGGTTTTAGTGTTAACGTAAATCAAACATTAGTGAATACTATTGGAGCCGATGTTGAAAAGACTTTCAACAACTGCAGACATAACTATTCTTATAATTCATTTTTTAACTTATATAAAAAGAACCTAAATTATAAATTTATAGTGGCTTATAAAATTTAAATTACCATGTTACTAGCTACAATGCAGTAGATTGCCATGACATTTAATCTAAAATAGTTGTCTGCGTGTTTACTCTTATGGTAATTTTTAAATTAGGTCATGCCATGGTTTAAACGATGCTTATGAGGGCAGAATAGATATTGATGAAATATTTAAATTTGTTCAATTATTGATTAATATACCTGTAGAGACACACACAAAAATATTAATAATTGGTACAAATATTTTATATAAATTATCAATTTTGTGTGTGATAATATTTGGAAAAAATTTTCTTTTGTTTTATATGGTAATAAAATGATATATTTCTTATTTTTATATTTTTTGTTTGTTCTTTTTTAGAGATTATAATGATAATATATGTAAAATATTTCTAAACATTTATTAAAATTTGTTTTTGTGTGCATTCACAGATTAATGAGAGAGGTGTAGAAAGAGAGAGAATAATAGAACAAAGGAGAGAATAAAAACTGTCTACATACTACCGATATTCAAATATAAATATTTTCATCAAAATATTTCAACAATCTCTGTGAGGTCCGCCTGGTTGTACTCGAGACATTGCCTGTTATGGCTACAGCATGCAACGACTACCCACACTCTGCCTATGTATGTACACATAACTCTATTAGAGTCGCTGATTTCACACTACACACAATTTACATCAATGAGACCATTATCATTTTTAGAACTATTATTTAACAAACCACTCACATCATTGTAATTATAATAGACACCACTTTAGTTTAGATTTAAATTATTTTGTACTTAAAGGAATGAGTTTACCTCAAGAGTACAGACTTATGCAGTCAGTATATTCAGAACTATCTAAATGTAGGTCAATATGAGTGCTATCCAGATGAGTGACTTACATGAGGAGATAGGAACTAATACGTTTAGTTTTGGGTCCTTAGAACCTAGATTTTAGTAGCCTATTTTATAAAATCGTATATTTGAATTCTGGAAAAAAAAATAGAAAAAAAGCTTGGTGATACTATCAAAATCTGTCAACACATTTGGGCTGACCCTCAAATTAATGGACGGACGACAGATAGACATCATTCCAGAAACCATATGTGGACTCAAAGTACCCACAAAACAGATATTTTCTTTAGAAAAATCTACATATATTTTTTTTGCCTATCTCATAATTTGTTTATACTGCGTAAATTATGAGAAACTAAATTTGTATCAAGTCTTGGTGAAAACAGCTTCAAATAATTCCAACATAAAAGGTTTCAATATCGGTCGTCGATATTAAGTTGATACATCTAATAACAAATTATAATGTCAATAATATTTTTGCAGTTTTATTATCAAGAAGCATATTTAAAACAAATTTAACAATCGAAATAATATGTGACATTTTCCAAGAGCAGGCCTTCTTTTTTATATTATACGTCTAGTCCTTTACTCTTTAAGTTACATCGCACTATAACTTGAGCAAACATATTCGTGTAGTCAAGTGAAGGTAAACAAAAGAGCATTGTACGTGTTCAACAGACATAAAAACTGGACTCTTCAAGAGTCTCCGCTAGGAAGGGTTGTAGAACCACTCGCCCATTTCTGTCAACCTTCACACAGCAAGTTAAAACATTTTCATTCTGAAATTAAAGCAATGGAATTCATAATATGTAAACCATCTTTAAAATTGTATTCGTATATTTAATTAAACTTCATTCTGTTGCTGGATTCGTGTTCGCGTTCAAATCAACTTATTGGGATTTTAAAAATAGTGTACATTTCAGTTTATCTTGTGTGATACTTTAAATACTGTATACTACATCGGTTCATTGTGATATGAAATTCAAAGAAACAAAGAAAACCCGAAAGTTCCTCAAGCTGAGACTCTTCTAGAGATTAATGGAAACTCGGTTATTTTGTACGCCTGTGAAAGTTGGAAGATTACAGATCTCTCCTTGAGAAAACTACCTCCGCCGTGCCGTATCCTCCACATTGGACTCTATAAGTATTGAATACTTATACTAAAGTTTTATCTAGGATTAATCCTTAACAATAAAAGTTTAAAACTAACTCTGGACATTACGTTGACAATTAAACTGTGGACATGTCAATAAACTGTGTAGTCTTTATTGGCTTATTATAAGAAATCAAAATGTATTAAATCTAAATAAAGATATGAGCAAGTTGTCACTACTGTAACATTGGTTAACTGTATCTATGCGTCCTTTTCGTCTATTCCGGTACGTTGAGCCGATAAGAATTGTATCCTTGTCCAGTAATGGATGTGGAGCCGACAGGAGGTTGGTCAACTAAGCGTGTTAAGGCTAAAGATTAAAAAAAAAAAAATAATAATAGAAATTCTACTGAATTATGGGCTACTAAATTGAACACTTACACGAGGGTTTTCCTAAACGTGTTGAACTATATTCCTCACATCAACTCCACAGGAACGTATTTACTCTATAGATTTAATTTGTATTATACTCACTATGACAATAATTTATTTGTTCCATTAAGAACATAAAATTTCAATAAACATTAGATATATTCCTGAGAAACAAACAGTTTCTTAGTCCTTCATCGACGAGAGTGTGATCTTGCGTTATCATACACTTTCAGTAAGTAATAACAATCCTTGTTCCATCATAGCAGCATTACTTTAAACTTCAGGATATTAATACTGTTTGTTACCAAGTCATTGAGATATCAGATCTATTTAAAGAGATTTACAAGTAATTGACATAAGTGCTAGGATTATTAAAACGACCTTCTAATAACTTCAAAGTAATTCCGGCAGACGAAGCTTGAAATGATTTCGAAACTAAATATTTACTTTATTAATATTTTAAACTTACCCAATGGTAATTTATTTGGTTTAACAAATTATATCTTATGATCGCCTCCAGTTTGAAAAGGTAAAAATACAATTTAAAGTGGAAATCAGAAAACACGACTCATATAACAAGTAATAAGTGAAACAATATTTAAACCTATCAAAGAGTTATAGAAGAACGTTCCTGAAATGGTCATAAAAAGAGTGAAAATATATGATTTATTTGAGGATTTAAAAGTCTTAAAAATGAAAATATATGTCTATAAAAAATAATAATAATAATTTGTCAAATTATATTACTATGGCACTTAATTGGTGGTAAAAAAAAAAATTAATTACATTCTAAGTGTCATACCTATTAACAAAATCCATGTCCCACTTTTACGAATTAATAAACTAAAAAGTAATGTAGTTGTTATAGAAGCTTATCTCTGGTTTGATACTCTCTGTGCGAATATTTTGAAGTTTATCTATTTTAGAGAAAAATACATCGGTTAACATAATATCGGTCCTATGCTCACTAATAGTACATTAATTTGGAACTGGAAGAAAAAGTTTTTACAATTCTGTTAAATGATAACCATAAAAAATATATATTACAGTTTTACAACAGGTATTAGTTACAAATTATGTAAATCATCATCTTTACCATCAATTTCGTATCGTAATTCCCTTTCTTATACACAACACAATAACTAAACTAGGGGTGGTGGTATACGATAAGGGTGTACGATATTTGGGTTTCTTTTTAAATAATGTTATTTTATTTCAAACCACATTTTTCTATTATATTTTTAACTTCTACACTGCTCTTGTTTATTGTTTTGCTACTTAAATTTATTTTTAAGAATGATTCATGACATTATATTAACAACTTGATCTTTAGTCATGTTAGACATCATCCCTCTAAATGGCGTGATGATGCAATGCATGACTTTATTAGAGTGTCAATTTCGCACTAAAAGTCATCAAATGGAGTTTATGGTATCATGCCATCTGGAGTTTATGATCATTAAGATATTGGACTTTGTCTCCGACAGATGGTTTTGTTGAGAACATTTTGCAATATTTGCATCACTCGGATTGTATGATGAATATACAAGTTCTTATTTGAGATTTTATAAGAGTTACAATTTAGCACACATTGACATCAAAGTGGTTTAATAACGTAAAAAATAATTGCATCATGTCTTTACACATTATATATTAGTTTTATTAAAACAAGATATTGGTGTTTTTATAGTAATTTTAAAGCGACCATTTGTGCTCTGCTGTCAATTTTTAGCGGAAGAATTGTTTCTAAATAATATTTTAAACCTACTATACGCTGACGCATAATTATATTCTTTTAGTATTGAATACTTAACACTTAACACTTACACTTCATAATTAAAATAATCTAACTAACAATTAAATTACCTTAATGGTTTCCGCCAGGTGACTTCTTTTTTAAAAAGAACATGATTCTTAAAATAATCTCATTAACATTTTAAAAGCCAATCCTCAAATGTTTGTTTCAATCCAATATTTTAAAAATAATTCTATGATTCGTGCGTGATCTATTTATTTATGAATCTGAAATCATAGCTTGTTACCATTAGTTATGGTATTTATTTTCTTCGGTAATGTACCCTACATTGTTTAACGGGGAATCGTGATTGTGTGTGTGTGTGTGTGTGTGTGTGTGTGTGTGTGTTTGTTTAAAAAGAGGAGGGGGTGTATTTAATAATTTATTAATCTATTTCTCAATTATTTAGAATCTGTTTATCTAACAGCTTGATTATACTCGTAGCTAATATATTTGTTTCTATTATTCGATCCTAAAAATGTATATTTTCAAAATCATCATATCCTAATTTACTTTTTAGATGTAAATATAGACCTGCATTTCACTAACAAAACACTAAATGCCACTTATAAAAAGCGAGAATTTTAAAATAATACCTAATGTTATTCAAAGTAAAAAAAGAAAGGTTAGGCATTGAATGAATTAATGAGACTGGCCTTCATCGAGGAAAATTTACGACAAAATGTAGTAAAATGAGAAGATTTAAAAGAGTCAAATAAAACTAAATCATAAACAAATTCCAATATATACACAAATTAAGAACAATTTATTTTTATTCATAAACATAATGGAAACATAAACTTTTTTTTTTTTTTTATTTAGGAAAATACACAATTCCATACATATGAAAATCGAAACCCTAAAATCTCTTTCCTCTCCAAAATAGGTATAATCTGCTATTATTTCAAAAACAGTAACTGTTTTGCCCATCCTTAATTCTTCGCCACAATGCTTTAATCATTTCAGAATCTTAATTTCAAGGAACTTCAGTTTTGTATTTTAGCATGATGTTCATTTCTGACAACGAGACAATCCAAAGAGCAGAATGCAGAATAAAATTTGATAATTTTAAAACGAAATTAGTTTTAAAATCGAAATAAGTTTATACTAATATATAAGTTTTAAATATGGTCGTATCTCATTTTAAATTAGAGTGAAACTATTCTTTCAAATTTTCGTAGTTTAATTTAAAAGTATCAGGTCATATCTGTGATTTAAGGGGAGACATACAAAGTGAGGGAGGGAAAACATTAATACGACTCTTTAAAATGTGAATTTATGTCAGTCTAGTATTTTCTCAAAAAGTTTATTTAATCACAATTATTGTGATACTGTACTAACATTGAACGGTATGAATTGTGTTATCAATAAGACAGTTCAATATTTCCGCCAATAACTATGTCAGTTCCGGTGATAGTAATGTGCGAATATGCCACGTGCTGTATGTTAAGCGTCGGTCACTTAGCTTCAACACTGGGACCGGAACATTGTATCTGTGCTATCTTACGGAAACACCCACAAGCCCCTTCCGGCATCTCTTCCTTGGTTTCTAAGTGGAGCATCATTGCTCTGTTACAATTAAAGTGTTTTAGGACATTGGAAACATAACCAATTCGAAGGGTAATGACCTTTGACATCTCATAATCGTTAAAGTGAGTAGTTGATAAGAAATTATAGGGTAGAGAAATTAATTACCTCATTACAGGGTTAATGAATAATACGATAAATTGTTACTGAGGTTAAAAATTAGATAAAAAAGAAGTAAAATAGATTGTTTAATATATCTATATTGGGCTCCATTGTTTCAGTTGTAGTTCCAAACTAGCAGATATTCAAACATGAAGTTTATCATTATAGAGATTCACGTTGACAACCCCCTCCTCTCCCTGTCTTTGTAAAACGTCAGTGTGAATTTCTGTCAAGATCTTTTTAACTAGAACGAATGTCCACAGAAATAAACATCTAAGATGTGTTTAAAGTGTTTAACATATCAAAGGCAGTAACAATTTTATTTTGAACTTTAACTTGGCCAATCTTCTAGAAAATGAATCACAAATAGGTACTACTGTATTTTCTCCACTTTTAAATTGTTATTTATACTGACGTCGGTAAGTTCAACTAAAAATGATAAATATGTACTTCCTTTTAACAAATATTATATAATGAGCCATTATTATTGGCTACTTAGATTTTTATTTGTTTTGTATACTTTTCGATCAGCAAAAAAAAAAAAAAAAAAAAAAAAAAAAATCTATTAGTCTGCACGAAAAAGTGTAATCTAAAAAAAAACTGATGACACTGAAGAAACGTTTTTCTTAAGCATCTGGAACATTTTCGATAATATATTGAACATAACCTAGAGATTTTAATACCAATAAATGTACAAAATTACTCTCTTGAAAAATTTATAGTTAGGCAAATATTGTATGAAAATTAAATCTGCGCTGTTTTTTGAAAGTTTAATTTCAAAATAAACAAATATTATTTAATATATTTCATTTGTCTTGTAAAGTATATCAAATGTAGTTACTTGTAATGTATCTTATTATTATGAAATGACATAACATTGTCAAATTTTGTATTACACTAATGACAAAAATTGTCAGAAAAACTGTTTCACTTTATTTAGTACATGATGAAGAGTTACATGACAACACTAACAAATTGCATTTACGAATATTAAACACAATTTTAAAAACGTTCACATCTTTCGAATGGGAAAACATACATTAGCTCCACTATATCTAGCCATGATGTCATGCTAATATAGTAATTGCTTAAAGGCGTGTACTTTGTGTTTAGAGTAATGCATGCAACTGCGTTTATTTTAAGTGTTACAACGTATGCAGACAAATTGTCTCCCAAGTGATGATTTCACGATATAACATATAGGCTACATATAAAACTCAATCACAATAATATTAATTCGAATTGAATACACGTAATACACATATTTATATTACTACTTCCACAAACATTATTCAATGTTTAACGTACTAAATCCGTATTTTACCCCAATTTATCAGGTTACTGTATATTAATAACTCCACTTTAATACATAAATATCATTGACCCTCAAATTATTTCTTAAACTTGTGTGTTTTAATATTCAACAAACTAACGGTTGTTTGTTTTCATTAGAAGTGATCAAAATGAGAGAGATAATAACCCGCACAAGATAAGATATATTCAAGGCATTATAGTTATGAGATAGTTGGTTGTGCTTTGACTAGGTATCTTTTTAGAGGTAATTGGTTGTTGACATGAGGCAATTAACCTCAAATTATGTTTAAGTCAAATCTACTGATGTTTAAAATAATATACGTGGTCTGCTGTATACTAAATAATTAATAAGGTTGTAGTTTGTTTAAATTGTCTCAGAGAGGAAAACGCCATTGACTTATTTAAATAAAATTTTAATGTAAAGACTGTCTGTTCATTTTAGATGATATTAAATTTTTATAAACATAATGAGTTTGGGATATTGTTTTTTTTTTCTGAGCACATACAAATTTAAAAATAATAATAATAAAGCCCGTTTACCTGCAAGTCAGTCGAAGAAAAATTATATATGGAATTAATATATAATACGAATAAGCTTATTTAAAACAAATCAACTCAATTTCAATCAGACTGCGTTTCAACCAGTAAGTCGTCATCCTTAGTTACTTATAATTAATACACTCAAAGAGACTAATCAACAGTCTCAGCTGGTAATTGACTATTTCTATACAATATTTATTTTATTTTAAATATTGTTCACATATATTGAAAGTTGTGAATATTTGAATTGATACAGTATTTAACTTTTAACGATAACCTTCACATTTTTTTAATCCGTTAAAACTAACTCTAATAAACAATGACTGTGTCTGGGCTGATTGGTTATTTTTTAGTTTGATTAATTCACCCATTCTTAACTTGTTATATAAGAATGGAATTTTTTTTTCATATTTGTCATCGATGATCGTTAAGCTGTAATTTGACTGAAAAAAACATAACAATTTTAAATGATGTGGCTACATTACATTTGAATCAAATCTACATTTGAATCAAAGTCAGTTATAGTAGAGGAGAGGAGCAGACTGGCTTTTTACAAATTTATTGGAGTAGGAAACTTTCAACCTGATAGGTTTTCATTAAAATCTCCGTTCTGGTAAATTAAGTCTACACCCTATTATCCATTATATTAGACACATTAAAAATATAATAAAACAATTTGATCGATGACGTCAAATCAAACTTACCCGTGTACCAATCAATGTTTCTAGTTATCTCAGCACCTAGCGGTATAGCAATTGTGGAAATATGAAATTTTATTTTGTTTTAATAATGTTGTTATATTTCATCGCAGAAGAATTAGGCACCAAAGTGAAGAAGTAAAATATAAAAATGTCCCCCTAATTGAGTTTTTGAAAGTTGAACTACTAAACAAAATGAAGACGAAAAGTTTTTTAAAAATTAGAACCAATTTAAAAATTTCCATTGGATTTTTGTGACTTTCAAAATAGGAACAAAGACTTTTCCGAACCACGTTTTAAGTGGCAATGTTAATTTCTCTATCACCGACAAAGAATCTCGACAAGCGGAGGGATATTGAAAATATCTATTTTTGATTGTTAGGCTGTGAAGCACTGAGATTAGTAAAAACTAATATAAGATTTTATAATGTTTTGTGATTATCATTTAGGCCTATACCCTGCAATTTGTTTGTTCATTAAGTAAATTGAAAACATCTTTCATTTATCAAACAAAAGACGCATAAGAGATAAATGTGACAAACATTTAGAACCAAAATAACCTGAGATGATGTGCGATATGCCATTGAACTAAGCAAACAGAGCCTTAAATATAGCCAAAGGAATGTGGTCAATATGATCGCCGGAAGTCGCTGTTATACACCTGCTCACTGCTCCGAAGTCTGGCTCCGATTTCCAAACATTCACTTTTATGAGCCTCTAATGACTGTCTAGAGCACATGGTTTGCTTAGCCTTGTGTGGGCCTTCATCTTTAGTACGAGGCCTTCAGGATTCGCGGGTGCATATTGTTGGGTCAATGACCAGATGTATATACAATTCTGTTTTTATTTTACCAAATTATAGATTCTTTTGGAAGTCGTTTGTAAAATAATATGTCGAAACACTACCTTTTACATTAAAATAAAGTGATACTAGTATTTAGTATCAATTACTTATCATGAATACGTGATCAATTTTTATGAAAATGGATTAGACATTTTGGCTTTCATTACACAATGTGTTGATTAGTACTCAATAAAAAACTTCTGTGGCTAATTTCTGAATGTTAAGAATGTTTTGTTAATATTTAAATTTATAATAACTATGAAAGTATTAAATAACAAATCTCACTTGACGTATTTTCATCATTAATTCCGTCTGTTTTAGTTATAAATGTATGTATTTAATACTTTTTTGCTTAACATATTTATTCAAATAAAATTGCCGCAAACTAGACTGTACAATAGTAACATCTCCATAATGGAATTCAATTTATATATGTACTAATTAGAGAGTATTTTCAACTTTAAAGTTATAGTTTTTCTTTTTGTGAAATAACCATATTGAAACTCGATTAGGTTATTGCTCTTTTTCAAATATAATAATAACTATAAGGATAGATATCAACTTAAAAAATCTGTTCTTTTCATTTCAGGAGTGTGATAATACAACTCTCATTTATACAAGCACTTAACCGAAACGTTATCTTTTTTAAAAATTATTATTGTAAAAGTTGGCATTGGTAAAAATATTTGTTATACAGAAAATATTCAGTTACATAGGAAACTAAAAGAAATTTCTATTTAATATTAAATGAATATTTATACATTCAATTATTTGTTTACTTTCATAACAAACAAATTAATTTATTGTCATTCTGCTTTCAAATTTTTATTTGTAAAATTCAATTAATTATAGATTGAAAAACTTTTATCTTCATTTGAAGTGACTTCAAAAAATTTAATAAGTGTTGGGTGAACCATATTTATGCAGGACCTAATAAAATAAATATCAGCAATTGAGACAATGGGGTTTTAGTAAAAAATTGGGATTAGACCTAGTTGAATGGAGTGGGGTTTTGAAAACCAATACTTGACATGACATCGTAAGTGGTGGAATATATTATATTCAGTTATATTATTCATATTGCAATACATAACCAAAAGGAACAAATCAAATAATTTCTCATTAAAACCACAACAACAAAATTCGAAGTGTCGATTGTTATGTTCAAACAGAACTATGATCTCGGTTTCTAAAGTTTTATGAAATTTTTCAGTTAGCTAGAAGATAGCTGTAAGACAAATCTAAAACTATGTGTTAAAACTTAATAACACAATTTATATTATACATTTTTCGGTTTTGTGAGTCAGTGTTAGGTTTTAGTGTTTCAGTAACAACTCGTATTACATGTAATGGTGTTTATTTACATCCGGACATAAATCTTTTGATATAAATCGTAATAAAAAACAAAAATAATTGTCATTTATTACATACAGTTTCTGTATGAATCAAGGTCATTCGATGAAGTCACTAAAATATAGTTGACATGGGATCAAAGGTGGGAAGAAGTGAAACTGCAAGTCTGCTAAACTTGATTAAATGGGGCCCACAAGGGTGGTGAGTCTATAATTGTTTACTATATATTTACAAAGGAAGGAAGACATATGAATAAATTAAACATTGGATTTCCACTGAAGTTAGACGTAAGAAACTCATTGAGGTAAAATATCTTTGTAAAATAACAAGACGACAGGATATTAGCGATTAGACTAAATTTTGCAATAGAAAAGAAAAATCGAGATTGGTAGTGTCAAATATGTATTCATAAAGTCAGTAGTTTAAAATTTTAAAATAAGGCTTTGTGACGCACAGTTTAAGGAAAATATAGTTGAAAATGTAATTGAAATTAGGTTAAACCGTACGATAAGTCTGGTTTACGGATTTAGTAGGATTTTTCAAATATTTGGTTTGAACTTATTTTAAGTTTATATTTAACAAATTTAAATCTTCTGTTCAAAGCTTAAAAATCAAACATATTCTGCATTTAAAAATTAACTTTTTGTGTGGATTTTAAACATACAAATAACAGCTATCAATTATCAGTTAATTATACAAAACCTTTTGCAAGGGATTATATTAAAAGGGAAAATTTTGATTTATCGAATACTATTTGTCTGAAAATACATGTAACAGCTTATCTTTATTTGTGTACTATTTACCCTTTTGACGAAACCTGACTACATACAAAATGGTTTCTAAAAGAAATGGTTAACTTCCTACCTTTAATTATTATTATAATTTTCAAAATGTTTAACGGGACCATTTAAATGACAAACCAAAATTATATAAACGTTTCATGAAATCAGTTTAAAGTTTAGACAGATTTCGATGAGAAAGATACTTGGAACAATAGGATTTAACTTGAAACTCTTAATCTTAAGGAAATAAAAAATTAACATATTTGTTACATTTTCTTATGCCAAAGTAAGGATATGTTCAATATTTCGTTGAGTTTAACGAAATTAAGTTTACAGATCAAATCGTGTTCTGAATGCAAAGTTAAATGTATCATCCAACTTATATTCTTAATTTGTAGTCATGAAGCTTGTGTTCTGTTGTATGACTTAGAACGATGAAAGAAGATGAAAGAAGGGGTAGTAAGTTAGGAGTCTATAGGTTAGGATCTGAAGCGATATAAGTACCAATTAATGCTATGTTTGGACGAAGTAAACCATTTATTAGGAATTTCTGAAGATAACAATATTATAGTTGACGCCGCGAAAATACATTTACTGACGGAATAACTTCTGACAATCCTTGGAAGTTTAATTATTGTTGAATGTTTTCAGTTATTTCTGAACTTTAAAATGCTGTTAAAAAACCGCGTTTTAAAAACATTCAGATAGTCTATTAGAGATTAGGTTATGCAAGATCCTAATTATTAACATTAAATACTGCATTATTAAAAGTAAAAATATACCACTGTCCTTTATTTGTTCAAATTCAACTCTCAATTATATACTCGAGCTATTCAGAAAGTACCTAAACATGTGAGGAGCTGATATTCTTATCGCGAAGTGCTTCTATTTGTAGTTTGTTTGCAACATGTAATCATTAGCAATAACTCTTTGTAATTAATATTCATTTATTTTGTTGGTATACTATGCCAGTGTTTATGAATTGCGATCGTTATAACTGGCAACAGTTAAGAGACTTTATAATAAAATATCTTGTTGTGGTATTAAAATGTAACTTATTCCTGTCCATTTCTGTCTATATTTAGCTGCAACCGTAAGGAAATTTTATACGTATTTTCTCTTATAGTATTTAAATAAATTGTGTTTAAAAAAAATAAGTTGAAAATATACGAAATATATGGTTAGCTGTTAATTAATTACATTTATTCGAGCGACCCCTACTATTGAATTATTCAATATTTTCTATTAACTTTGGCATTTTTACATCAATAATTTTTTTGTAGATATTTTTGCTTATTATCTAAGCATAAATTCAACTAATAGTACCAGCTAAAGTGCCAAATATTAATTCTCCCAACATAGCTTAGAACAATATTGACTAAATTCTGATCAGATCTGCTCATATAATCGTCAATATCTTTGTCTACAATTTTGAAAAAAATAAGGACGTTATCTCAAAATTGACAAATTTAATGAAGATTTTGAAAATAATAATATTGAAAACAAATAGTAATGATTATTCAGTTTTTTTAATTGGAAAAAGAACACTGAAAGCTACCAAAAAACTTGATATTGTTAATTTCTTTTTTTAAATTTTACATATTCTTGTTATTGAACATTGATATTTAGAACAAATATTGGAATTTCTATGGATTCATTTAGGTTAATGTGTATGTGTCTTAGTCTATTTGATACAGTTTGTGTTCCATTTTCTTTCGGGGGGGGGGGGTGAATAAACATCCAAATAGTAGTCTTAAACAAATTTACTTGATTAGCTGTATCATGTAGACTTTAAAAACAACCAAGGTGTCAAAATTTAAAATTAACCCGGATAACTTACTAAATTATTGAAAACAGATGTTTAAAATGTGACCCTAACCAAGGCTCTGCTAAGGCGTCTCCAAGGTACGCCTTTGGAGCCCAGTGACCTTGCCATTTACAAGTAACGTAATTACCGATAATTGTAAAAATCTGTGCCAGAGTTAGCCTATTATACAAAAAAGCTCGAGCCTTGAATGTTCGACTTTAGCGGGTTATAAAAATTTATTTATAAAAATTTATGTTTATAATAAGTCGTATTTGTTCATTACTAACGACATATCTTGAGTTTTATATAAATGTTTATAAAATAAAAATATAATATTTACTATATTTCCAAATAAACTTTGCAATTTGAGCTTTGGAAAATCCCTGTAACTTTGTTTTAATTATATAATATTTTCTATTGCAAACCATGAATGAATCAAGACTCTGCCAAGTGTAGGTTATTATGCCGAGAGCAGCCTACGAGTCCATTGATACCAGTTCCTCGGGTCTTGCCTACATCCTTTGCAGTGTGGGTCGAACCACTCCTCAACACCTGACTTGGGGGAACAGCAGAGTTAATCTTAGATTTAGCTATCCTATATTAAATAGATCTTCCAATTAACTACTGATTTACGAAGTTATCAAATCTACTACAACATCCAAATATAAACAACTTGAAATATTCAACAACTGTGGAAGCTCCAATCACCAAATGAAAGAATACCTTTTTTTACCATAATCATTTTATTAATTAAAAGACAGTTTTTCACTTACTAGCTCATCATTTTCACAGTTGTTGCATTTATATACAAGCCGAGAAAAGATTTCCACGGCCTAAAAATTTTAAAAAATTCAAAAAGCTACAATACAAAGAAACATTCTACAATAGACACGATTCATTTGTAAAAAATGTCCAAATTGGGAGTAATGGGAAAACATTTTGCCACGTTTGAATAAAAACAGGTTCATAGCAATGATCTACAACAATCAAAATGGTTTCTTTCGAAATTTATGAAATGGAATGTATCAAATTTGGTTATGTATTGGCTTTGTAGCTCTGTAATTTTATATTACAATTTTTACAAATAAATTTTTTTGAGAATATCTACAAACAATAGTAAAATTATTCCTCAAAATCAGCTTGAATTGGCTGGTTAAACAGCATGGTACCAAACAGCTTGTTATGAAAAGTTCTGTTGTTGGAATTAAGACGGATTATTAAAATTAATCTAATCGCCATTTTAAAACTGTAATTATTTTTGTAACTACAGTTTGTGTTATTATTAGTCTTATTCCAATCTATAAACTGTAAACAGGCGCAATAGATCCAAAGACTTTGTTTGGTGAAGTGATTCTCAACGGACGAATTGTGGACTCTACGATTAAGTAAACCTAATCTTCACTGGTGAACTTTATAATATCGTAAACATTCTATATTTTGACAGAAATAGGAAAATAAGATTTTAATTTGATTTCAATTGTGTCCTTTAGTAGAAAAAAAAAGTCGTTATAATAGAACAATATAAATAGTTCCATATACAATTTATAATTTTTAAACATTAATTAATCTCTGTGTTACAGTTTTTATAAGAAAAACTAGCTCTATAAAAGAATTTGGGCCTTGAAAGTAACAAATTGAAATAAGTAAATGTGCAACCACAGATAAATGAATTCATCACGTCCCTTAATTAAAAGTACCATTTTGGCAACTAATTTAACCTTTTAGTTAGTTGCCGATTGGTCCTAAATCGAACAAACACATAATAATGAGAAACACAGAAGCGGTCCACTCTACACAATGATTCGTGAAACAGTTTTGCACCCTTTTCCCCTCCCCAAGATATATTTTGACCAATCTTTGCATACAATATTACTAACTTTAAAAAAATAAATACATTTTCATATATTTTTAACGAAATGATAAATAAAAATAAGTTTAGAAATATTGGAGAGTAGAGAGTGTGAAAATAATAACAAAAAAATTGTTTCCTTTTTCCTCCTGATTCTTTTCCTTTTAATACTTATTTGCATTTGACGGACATACACCTCAAATGGCTGAGCGAATTTAATATTCGATGGATCTTTTTCCGTTATTTTGGAAAAAATGGTTTTCTATTGACATTTGAACCAAATCAATTTCTAGAGGGGATTTTATTTCTAGATACAAACTAAAAGACAGTGAGTGTAATCATAACTTTTATTTAGTAATATTTTTCTATGCCTATCCAGGAAAATTGATTGTCTTATATATCTCCGTAGACTTTTTATATTTACTCACCACGAAAGATTTGAAATCTCACTAAAAACAACGTTTAGGTTAAAAATACTCGGCTAAGTTTTACTAAAGTATCATAACCAAAACAGGTTACGAAATCTCAAATATATAGCGCCAAATTAATGGATATGTGTTTAAGAATTTTTTAACAGCCTGGTTCCTTTTTCTTACCCTAATGAAATTCGTTTGATATGAAAGGAAACATGTCCATTTAAAAGTTGATTGATTGATGGATCAACACTTGTTATTAAGCCTAAATCTATTGGAAGCTAAAATTATCCAAACTAAACATAAAAACAAATGATAGAAAATTAGATCACATATTATATGTGTAATTCATCGAAAGAAAAAAACGCAGTAGCAGCACAAAAGTTAGGTATTTAAGAAACTAAATTAACCGAGAATTAATTTGTGGTGGAAATTTTAAGATAAAGGTTGACATAATAAGACAGTACATGTGTTCCAATTTGACAAATAGGGAACTTATCGGAGGGTAAAAATGCATTGAGATGAACGAGAAATATTTCTTAATATTGGGTTGAAATTTAACCAGCCTGAGGTGGAAGATGTCGGAATAAACCTTGCCGGTTTTACAATTTAGACTAAACTTTGGTCGAAACAAACACACAGGAAAGTTTAAATACTAAATTCTGTAAAATTCCTAAATTAGTTTAAAGGTTGTTCAATTTTTAGATTACATTTCCACTGCAATAATACGTTTCCATTCTAAAATCATATCTCATCGGAAACTATACTTTTGTAAAGACTTTCCTGGGTTCATTCATGTTGTTGCAAGGTTATCCTAGAGACTATAATCTGTATTGCCACGTTTTTATGTAAAAGACTTTCTCGGTTCATTCATATTCTACCAAGGTTATCCTACAAACTGTACAATCTTTGCTATGATAAAACTATAACACTATAAAAGAACTTCTCAACCGAACTTATCAATGAATGAACACTTTGTTTTTTACCGAAAGGTCAATTAGCAAGCGGCAACAAGCCAAGTGATATCCTATCTCACCTCCTAATGGCACTTTGCTCTCCTCGTACAGTCACGTAAAGCAGACACTTTATTCCTTTTCTAACTTATGTTTAAAATATTGAAAATAAAATCAATTTATAACCTTTATTCTTATCAACTAAGTAGATTTTAGCTGCTATAGTTTCTTTCATTGATAAACCAAACTGGTTAAAGCAATAAGATGGAGATCTACGCTTATTACTTACTACTTTATTCATGAGCTATTAAGAAAATATAAGATGGGGGATTCAGGTCTGTGTAAAACAAAAGCACAGTTCTGTTTTATCTTGTAGTTCATAGGTAAAAACCTCTAGGTCATCAAAGCAGAAAATAACATAAAATAAAGACCCCTAGCCCTCAAATACTCTAATAGTATCGGGGTTGTAGATCCAGGTACAGTCCCTCAGGTTTATCACACCCATGCTCACTATAAGTGAACCAACCTCTGGCGGTAGTTTTATTTAGAATGCGGGGGGAGGCTTACAGGTAATTTTTTGCTCTTTCTTTTTAATTCCATTCTTTTGTATAGCTTAAAATTTGTGTATAACCGAAATATTTATTATTTTTTTAAAAGGATTTTATCCTTTATTTTTTATTTGTCCTCATATTAAAAATAATAATTAATATTATTATTTTGAACTAGTAAGTTATTGAAGGCAAATTAATTATATGCCCTTCTTATTGTCTCTATCTTTATTTTTACTTAACAAGAAAACACAGCAATAAAATAATAATGACAATAATTACAGATGAAATTTAAAAATGAATTAAATATAATAAAACGATAAAATTCTACCTATCCAACTATGTTCTCTAATCTGTTATAAAAAATGAGTACTTTCTGAAACGTACAATACAAATAAAAGCAAAATTTGATTGGACAGAGACAATTTGATGTGAGTTACGTTACATATTGTACTGAACTCAAGGGCTAATCAACACCTCACTTTTAATTAGAGCTAATATTTCCAAACATGGATCAAGAAAATAAATTAAGCTATCACATAAAATAAATATGAGAATAATAACAACGAGTGGTGAATGGTAACCATGATTTGACCACTATACGTTGTTTAACCTATATGTAGAGCGCAGCACAAATGAAATGTAACGGTATTGAGTGTTAGAGTTCATTAAAATATTATTATAATTTATCGTGTAATACAGAGCGCACTACATTGTAGAAACGTGAACCTTGGCCTTTCGACGCATCTGTATGAAATATGCATGAGGCTATGAATTGATTTAAGAAAGATGAAACGATATGTTGCGATGAATTGAGGAGCGACCTGCAATGAAAATTGATTAAAGTTTGGTTGAGAAGAATATTTTGTCGTTTTGTTTTTATTATATTTACTATTTTACGAAAAGTTAATTGAAAACAAATAAATTATGCACGAATACCACTTAAAGTTGATTCTTTATAGCGCCACACACACACACACACACACACACACACACACACACACACACACACACAGAGCTAAAAAAATAATACGAAGGAACTCTCTAAAAATAAAAGTTATATTTGAATAAAATATAGAGTGTAAAATATATGAAAAAAATTCATTAAGTTATTTGTGTATGAAAATTATAAAGTAAAAAATGACTAATTAAAAATCAACTATTTAAAAATATTTTTCTACGCCAGTTCTGCAATTTAAGTTTGACAAATCTGTACGTAACCCAAAGTACATTGTTCGAAATGAAGTCGAACTAACTTCGGCACCTTCATTGAAAAGTAAAGTTCGTGATAATTTTTGAAACTCATTGTTTATATATTTCTATTGTAATAATTTGTGATTGTGAGAGATTTTATAAATTCCATAAATAAGTACTTTACTAGACGATGAAAATGTGATTACATACAATTAAAATTACTGAACATAAAAGTGAATGAAATGAAGTTCTCTCAAGTGGGAGGACACTTCAGTCCAGTTCTGTAGTATTGTGTACAAACCAGTTAATATTACTTCACAGTCAGTTCTCCACATTTCTAATTCTGCAGTAAATGTTGGCATATCGATCAAGTCATCAGTTGTAATTATTATTACTTTCAGTAATGTCCAGAGAACTCACATTCTGGTTTTCGTTTGCACGCTTACAAAACTGAACAAATGGTGTTCAAAGATGATATAACCCTCTCACACCATTTACAACTCTAACCAGGCTATTTTTCAGTTCAAAAAAGATTTTTTTGTAAAGTTTATCCGGCCGCTCTTATTTTTTAGAGACGTGAATTCAATTTACCGAAACATAATATTCGCAGATTTTCCTTTAGTTTCAGTTTTTCAATACTTCATTGAAATTCTTGTCATAAAAGAAAACTAAAATTTGATTTGGATAACGTTTGCTGACTTATAGCTGTATCGAACCTATACAAGGTGTTATACATTATTCCAAAAATATTAGTCAAGCCATGAAAATAATTGTAAAAGCGATTATGTAATACAGGATTTTAAAACATACATTTCAAATTTTCAGCTAAAATTTGGCAAAACTTAGTTTAATGAACCTAGTTATAAAATCAGTTTTAATTCACAAAAATAGAACAAAATATTACATCGAACCTAACTTTCTTCATTGAAAACTCGATTGTTATCGGAATATTTGTTTGATTTTTTGTATGCATATGTACACTTGCTTGTATGTTAACATATACGAAAAAATATATGCAGTGATCCTGTATTATTTAATTTAAAATATAAAGTTTTAACGAGTGTAACAGTATAACCTAAAATGCTGGGTTTTGTCAATAACAATAAATTACAATTGAAGATAAGAAACAATTTTTAAATCGAACAATTTATTCTCACAAGACCACCGAAAATACCATTATACCCATTATATAAATAAAGCAAAAGTTAGATACAATCACATGACTAAAGAAAACGACACCCACAATCGATTGTTTGGATAGGATAACATTTAAAGATAATACATTGCCTGCCATGTAACACTAGGAAGATTTCTTATCACTTATATATATTTTATATTCTAATTTATACAGATTACTAGATAAAAAGAAAGTTAGATATAGGCTGGCGTGGATTGTGTGGGACGTAGTGACCAAGCAACCAAACATCCAACACCTTCTGTTCTTATTCTACTGTACTACGATTTATTATCCGTTGTGAACATACAGATGTACGCAATTTAAGTAAAAAATACCTTGTAACTGACACTGAAGCAAGAGTTAGATACTAAATATTAAAAGCAACGATAATTATAAATTAAAAATAGGCGTGACAACTTTAAAAGTTTCTAAAAATTTCGTTTATACAAATTCTTATAATGCGTTCTGTTTCATGGATCTGCGCTCAAATATCTTTAAACAAGAAAATTTCTGACTTTTAACAATTTGTAAAGCAAACGACATTGGTTGACATGCTGGTTTGCCAAAAACGTCATAATCATAAACAATGATTTTAGAGACCCCCCCACCCCTAGATAGGCCTCTTTAATTTCTTTTATAGGTTTCATAGATTAATTGCAAACTAAAGATAATCTTCTTCATAGTTTCAACCAGTTGTGGTAATTTCTGTAGTTGAGGTGATTTAAAACTTTTACTGAAACTCCCAAATTACAGGAAATATTTTACTTCAAATTGACCGGATCCAGAATGAAATGTTAGGGTAATACCGTGAAAGACAAAATAAAAAACAATTTAAATGTATTGAGTATAAAACTAATGGTGGAGGTAGTGAAATTTAAGCTATGCAAGAGCAACTTATTTTTTGCTTGCAGTGAAATTCAAGAGTGAAGTTTTCTAAAACCCTTCAATGTTCCTAAAAACCAATCAGTAAAGAAATATATATTGGTGTCAGAATATCCAAACGTATGTTACAATTCTGTTGTAATTTTTAAATGTTAATCCAAATCTGTTTATTACGAGAACATCTTTATATTGTATAGCTTCTTCATAGCCTGATCCTAGTACACTGTTTTAACTTAATAAATTATTACTAATACACATGGTATAATAAATAATCCCTAATTAATAAACACAACTACTGTACTTAAAATAGCATAATTTTATATAAATACTATAACCATTAGTCAAAAATGAATAAACTATAAAAGAAAACATTATAAATAAATAGGGTAACACAAATAACAATACACAAAAATAAATTGCAAAACATGTATTTGGTAAAATGTAATTATTAGGAGTTTTTATCATGGTCTATGTATATCTAATCGAATGAGCAAAACCTCATTGACTCGACACATGGCCTTTTTCATAGCCATGTGGACTCGACACATAGCCCTCTTTGTTATTAAAAAAAATATTTATATTAATTGCTTTATATCATGTAAACAAATTTAACTGCATTATTATAGAAACTCGTCATTATAAATTGATAAAGACAGTATTACTTCTTAGATTAAGGTTAGTCTTGTATCCGTGGGCCCACAAAAAAACCGTGGCATTAGATTGAGAAAAGAGTACATAATTTAAACATTACGTGTTCTTCCAGAATATACTCAGTATTCAAGCACTACGAAGAACAATTTTTATTTGGTCTTAAAAAAATAATCATTTTGTGGAAAAACTGTATTTTTTCTTGATTTGATATAAAACAGCGAGAAAAATTGTGGCAGTTTTAATGTAACTTTAAATTAGCTGAATCATATATAGTCTAACTAGATAGTAAGAGAACCTTAATTTACACATTCTTCGTTCAAATGTTTCGTGTATAGAAAAACTAAGATAAGGAAAAATAGATGTGATTTTTTGAGAAAAATAACAGTTTTAAGCTTTACCCAAGTTAAAAAAAGAGTTTTTAAATGCTGTTTGTTTATATGTATGTCTTCTGTCATCCACAGTGCCTGCAATCCAAGCGGTTAGACAGATTAGTATCAAATTTAATCTACCGGTATATTCGGGTCCTAACCTAACCTAACCTTATCTAACCTAACCTAACTCAGGCGGTATTTAAATTTCTACAAAATTCAAAAAGTACGTATAGATAAAATAAGACAAATCAGAAATTTTATGTTCTTAAATTCGCTTCTACGATTTTGAGAAATTTTCAACGCGCCTTAGACGACTCTCCTAAAATCTGGTTCGTCGAACAACGAACAAGTTAAAATGCATTATTTAGCATGCGAACAAGTTAGCTGTCTTAAAAGAACAAATATCTCATAATTGGCTCATCTCTTGTTGATCAAAATTGTTTAAGGGTAAAATTATCCAAACCATTGTGTTAAATATATACGATTATTTTGCCATTACATTTTACGATTTTCATTAACAAAATACCCTACATGGTTGTCCCAAAGGTGTTACCACCCATATTTTGTACTACATAATTTAATTTTTTTATTTGTTGCAGATTAGGTATGGCCACCCGACTTACTTTGGGAGAGAGGTGGAAGTTATCAAATTGTATGGGCGTGTTTGGGTCACTCTCAATAGTAGAAACAAATTTCAGCAATAGTTTCATAAGGATCCTCCAAGCCGTTTAACTAACCATCGACTGCATGAGAAATGTGTGAGTACCAAGACTGTGACCAATTACTGTAAAGGAAACAGTGGACATCCAAGAAGTATTCAAACAAAAGATGACATCATAAATGTTTAAAGCACAATGATTTAGGGGTCTAAGAAAGTAAAGTACGATATTAGCATTGGAAACCGGAAACGCATGTACAAGTGTCTTAAGAATTTTCCACCACGATCTGGGAACGAACCCGTACCACATTCAAATGACACAGGCCCTTTCTGACGCTGATATAATAAAATTGGTCGTGTACGAGCTGCAGAAGTGTTATTAGAAATGACGCTCATAGACGCTAATGTTAGGTACGAAATGTCAGCGGCAACGTGAATAAGCACAATTCCATTATTGGAGTATATACAATCCTCATGAACTAATAGAGCACACTCGATCCTCTCCAAAAATTAACGTATGGTGCGGTATTTCGAAGTTTGGAGAACTTTATCCATATGTTTTTAATGGTCAAACTATAACGGGAGATTCTTATTTAGATCTTTTCCACAATTTTGTTGTTGATAATCTTCCCCTCTGTACCCTAACATCAGGTTACTTCCAGCAAGATGGTGCACCGCCACATTATTCCTCAACGGTTCGGTATTACCTGAATGTAACATTTGGTAGACGCTGTATTGGAAGGGGGGACTTTTGGTCACCAGATTTGACTCCATGTGTTTTCTGGCTTTGGGGAATGGTAAGAGAACGCGTGTATGCTACAAGACCTACTGATATAACGAGATTAAAGAACGCGTAACAACGGTTGTTCGTTCTGTACCTACGGAAATATGTGAACGAGCTATGGCCTGTATGATGAAAAGACTTCGCACATACATTGAGAACCAATGAGTACAGGGCGAAAGAGTGCGGTAACTTCATTTGGACTTGTGTACATAGGTATGATATTATGTTCATTATTATGTTATTAAAACAAAAGTCAATCCCATATAAGTGATAATATCTTTTGGGTCAACTCTGTATAAAAAATAATTTTTCATCCCTGGAAACAAATGTGTAACTATTTTGATTGTCTAGTTTAAAGTAAAATGTAAAATTTTAAAATTATAACAAATAATTTCCTTTATTTTTTATACTTTTCAAATTTTGATAACCTATTAGTGTAAATGTTTTGAGACGTCAAACATAATTTGTTTGCAAGATGACTAGTCGTACAGGTACTTTAGAAATTAGTAAAGAATGGCTGCACAATATACTTCTGAACTAAAGTCTTCTTTTGTTGGGAAATATTGGTAACATTGTTTGGGAAAAACAGATGACAAAATTATGATTCGAGAGTAGCCTACCATCAAGGAAACAGAGAATTCCTTGTTTTGTTCTTCTAATGCACTAAGTATTTTGATTCACTATCGTATGTACATCTTAGTTCACACTGAGACTTCCCCAACAGTAAAGAACTCAATGCAAGTTACGTTTCTTCAGCGATAGGGTTTAAAAATGCCATCTAATTATATCTTTTAGTCGGTAAACAAACAAGGATGGCTCAACCTCACACAGATGGACAGACAGACACTGTCATCGTCGCAACAATATAGGTTTGTTAATCGACATGTATTGTCACGTTTGACAACAATTGGAACCCAATTTAACTGTTCAGTCATTAATCAACACTGCCACGTAGAAGTGACGGAGCTACTTCGTTCATTGTGTATTTAATGTTGTCATAATACCAATTATAGTAGGAATAGTGTTAGCGTTTAGGAAAATTTTATATATATATATATATGTTAAGATGATGTGAGTGTTTTCGCTCTGAAAAAATAAGAGAATCGTCAAGGTCATATAAAATCTATTATTTTATTACAGCTATTGACACATATATCAAACTAAATACTGAACAGAAAAAATATAATATTTTTTATTTTGCTAAACAAAAATAAACTAGAGCAATGATTTAGATGTCTGATTTTGAATATGGAATAAAATATGATCAAATATTGATAACGTGAGGATTACGGCCTAAATAAATATGGCAAACAGTACATAGAAAATAATAATACATTTTGGGGTAAATATGATGGTGATCATTGTGATATTTTTTAATTTACTCACGAACCGTAAATTGGTTTTGTGTGCAGATCGAAAAATTGGTTTGTCAATTGTTCCCAAACAAATCTACCAAAACAGCAATTATTATTATTTTTTTTTACATTTTGATACATTACAAACACATATCAAATGATCATAATGAGTCATCCTACAGAGCACTGGATGACAACCAAACAAAAAAAAATGAAAAACTACTTTTTTTAAAACTAGGAGGACCTCAACAACTAACTGCTACTTCTTTGCTCTATCACTTAACTACTTAACTTTATCTATAATAATTAAATGTCAGAATGTAAAAAGCAGAATATATTATTTACAACTTTATTTGAGTTATATTATAAATATATTTCATATTAGTAATTTCAAAGATTTTCATACAGACAAGAAATTGAACAAAGGTTCTTGAATTGTGTCTACAGGTTCTAAAACAGAGTTGCAGATCGTATGTTGGCAAGGTTAACAAAACAAATTATCCAGAAATTGACCTTTTTTAAAATCAAGTATAACAACCGAGTTTCTTAGTGCAGATCAAGGAAGAAATTAATACAAGCCAGAAGATTAAATTATATTATTTATTAGTTCATCGATTATAAATTATTTCTGTTCACTTGCGGGATATAATTTAAAACCTAACTACAAATTAATTTTATCTCTAATCATTCATCTATTTACAACACATGTTGATACCTTGTTGACCGCCGGTATCTTTGTCTGTGCATAAGTGTCTCTTTTCTGTCTATTCATTGTGTGTAAAAAAAGGTTTGAATTTCTGTCTTTTCCCCTATCTGTGCCTTTACGATTCTTATATTTATGTTAGATTTGCACATTAGGTTTTACGATCGTTTAATTTTAATTAATTCCTTTGACCAAAATAAAATAAAATAGACATAAAGTAAGTAGTGTTCCAAACTTCAGATGTCATAAATGGTCTAGGATATAAAAAAAACTTCCCTTACGTTTTGTTCACAAATCCTTCATTTTTCAATTGCATTTATTTTTATTAAAATTATTCTTAAAACAGATTTAAATTGCAATTTAAATTTTGTTCACGTATTGTCAGGAATTTTAAATTTTGTGAAAACACTTTTTTTGTTCAAACCTTATACTTCTCTCTCTCTCTCTCTCTCTCTCTCTCTCTCTCTCTCTCTCTCTCTCTCTCTCTCCCTCCCTCCCTTCCCCTCCCTCCCTCCCTCCCTCCCCCTCCCTCCCCCTCCCTCCCTCCCTCCCTCCCTCCCTCCCTCCCTCCCTCCCTCTCACTAATGAAATTAATTTAATAGAAAATATAATGAATGAATGGGCATATGGATGATTGTAAATAGTTCGTTATGAGTTAAATACATATATGTAAATATTATGTATACGGAGGCTATATATTTTCCTAAACATTTAGTTATTGTATTTTCATTTTATCTATTCAAGCGTAAATATCATTCTATGAATTTTGTTTATTTGTAATTTATATTAAGTTTTAATTTTTTATTGGTAATAATTTTAGTTTTAATATTTTATTTATTTTTGACATATTGTGTGTCTCTCTATCTTCCATACATTTCTCCTCTCTATCCCTCCCCCTTCTCTCTCCCTCTCTCCCGTTCTTTGGTTTAAGTGGAAGAAAGAACCTGATGGTTCTAACTTCGTCCTAAGATAAAGTCCTTTATCTATCTACCTATATCTCAAATGATAATATGTTATTTGTGGGAATGTAATCTGCAGTGAGAAAAATAAATTTACAGTTTAAAGAATAAACGAAATATAATAGTGTTATTTGGTCACTGAATCATTAAATATTTCATATAACTTTGACAATTAATTATTTAACCGTTAGTAAGGTCCAACCAATGGCCGCTAGATTGCGTGACAAATTGCCAGTTTATGTTGTGCCTCAAGAGCAAATTACACGGGATAAAAGCGAGCGAACCGGTGAGACCTACGGCGTGCATTTCGCATGAATGTCTGTAAAGATTTACTGCTGACTGTCTGAACCTCACAATTTGCATTGCTTTTTACAACTGGCTCCGCCCACTTTAATAACAAAATCTTACTCATAAACCTGGGAACTTTGTCGATACTAAAATTTAAAGCAATAACGTCTCGCAAACTTTCTCTATTTCATTCAAAGATGGTCATACACAAAAAAATATTTCAGATTTTAAAAAAATTCATGTTCTTGTAGTTTCCTACCTATATCGACTTTGAGATCATCATCTTTCCCATTACATAAATATTTTTGAAATTTTTTAATATGGGGTTATTATAATATACGTTTTTAATACTGTACGTTTATGTACCTTTAATGTAGGAGGGGGAAGGGGGATATTACTAAATAACTCAAAAACATTAGAGTATATACGATTACATCATTAGATTTGTTGAAAGTTGTGCAAAAATATACCTAACTGGGATGTAATTCTTTTTAGCAACCCGATAAACTTAGCTTCTATGCCGATTGAGCCATCAACAGTCAAAATGCCGTTTCATAGATGCATAAACAAAATGCGATCTATAAACAATAAATACAAACATAAGTTTATATTTTTTGAGTATGCACGTATTTAATCACAAATACATTTTACACTTTGGTATTTTGAGTGTTCTCGCTTAAAACTCGAAACATGTGTCTCGTTAATTGGCATGGTTTATTTACATACCATATCCCTAATCGCTTCCTTATGACTTTTCTAGAATAATAAAACTAAAACCATATCACACCCTTTCCAACTTAATGCCTGTCTTGAAATTTAAATTGACAGGAAATGAATATTGTTAATGAATGGACTCTATTTTTCTTTTACGAAGGAGTGGTTATCGAACTGTTAGCCTGTGTACTCTTATCTTGCTCCTATAGCAAGTTCACGGGATGATGAATAGCCACACCACTACAACTGTTTTACACAATCTATTTTATTTTAACGAAACATATTTTGATAACTTCGTGTTTTATTTTAACGTATTTAGTACTTTTCCTGTTTGTTTAAAAGGGGAAAACCTTTCGACCATTATCGCTTAGTATTTGATACAAACTAAATAGCGTTTGTAATAGCCATACACGTAAAAACATGATTCTTTAAACTCAAATTTTGCTTCTGTTTGACATTAGATAAAAATCCAATTTGATTCATCAAAATTATGAGAAATTTTGACTAAATTTGATTTTTAAATTTTTATCTAATGTCGGAAAGAAGAAAATTTGAATTTTGCTCACACGGTGACTGAAATCTCAAACCAAACATTTTCTTAGCTTACTATTTTAGAAATTGTTAATCAAACAGTACAAATACAGTTGGATTAACTTGGTGATTAAAGAAAGCGTTTCTTAAAAAAATCGGTTGTAAAGATTTGTTAAGTTATAAAGTTTAATGAAGCAAAATAATGAATTAAGACTGCTCAGGCCAAACCACCATCTTGGATTCAATGTCCACAAGAACAATATTAAAGAGATTACTCAAATAAAACGAACGGAAAATTACGTGCGATGTATTATTTCAAAGTTTACAGCAATTCAAATGAGGTCATCTTCAAAATTTGTGTTTAATGTTTATTGATTTTAACAATAACTAGTGTAAGCAACTGTGTCTTTTCTGTTCACTTCTACCGTGCATTTTGTTAGATCTGGAAATTTTAATTCTGAATGAAATTAAAACTAGATTTTATAAAAATAAAACAGCATAATTATCCAAAACTTGTAAAACAGGCACGAAATCAACAAACGTTTATTTTTATATAAACATGTTTTTCTTCTATTATATCAGAGAGATGTTGTACATTTTTAGATTATTTTCATAGATTACTCTACTTTTATCAAGTTTTGTATTTGTATTTACCTCACTCTTGTAAATATTGACCTGCATATTAACACAAACCACACACAGAGGACGCCAACTGATTAACCCGAATGACCAGCAATTAATATAATTAAGTGTTTTCCCAGTGAGCCTGATGAGGTCGATGACCATCTTCACACCAGCTTCTGCATGGCGATGGTTGCTTAGTTTAGAGTTGCAGTTCTTACCTAACCTTTATTTAAGAAGTTTTTTTTTGTTTTCTCAAAATATAACTTCATTTATCTTTCAAAATTTTACCGTAAGTGTTTTAAGTTCCGATGAAAGACAGTCATATCTATATTTATTTACAGTTTTTTTTTTAAATTTTATGTGCAACTTTTTTTACGTCATGTTTTAATCTTTATTATACTTTATACAAAGATGTAAACGCCCTAACCTAAACCTGTTATATCACAATTAGCCCTCTTCTATATAGAGATATTCCGATATTTGTACAACATTTCTGTACAGATTAATTTTCTACGAATCGTAAGATGAGTATTGCTCTAAATTGGATTATAAGCTAGTTTTATACACACCAGTATCATGAAAAAAATTACGAGATCATCATAAATTAAATGTAAATTTCACGTTTGAGAGTGTTTTGTGAAATACAAACATACAATAATCAATTGTATGAAATATAAATAAATATTGAGCTTGTTGACTTGTGAGATAATATTAGATAGAACAAAAACTCGAACACAAGATCTCACAAAAATTATGTTTACTTAATCAAACGCGTTTCAACGACAATGTCGCCATCCTCAGTGATACATGAGCTACAATAACTAATAACATCCGGGATTAAATTAAATAACTATAACTTAGTTAACCAGAAGTTATTACTTATAGTTTAGTTATTGTAGCTCATGTATCACTGAGGATGGCGACTTTGTCGTTGAAACGCGTTTGATTAAGTAAACATAATTTTTGTGAGATCTTGTGTTCGAGTTTTTGATCTATCTAATATTATCACAGAAGTCAAGCTCAATATTTATTTATAAAGGTATTTTGTCCATTTTATAGATGATTAATGAAGAAAATTACTGGTTACTGTGACTTTTGTTCATTTGTCGCAGTACTTACTGGACTAAAGTTGACCAATTTCATTATACGCATTTTAAAATGTTGACTCTGGTTATATCTTCAAAAGTGTATATTATTTATAGGTAAAAATGTGTAGTGTACCGATTAGCAGAAAATTTAGATTTTCTCAATATCGGTTATAGAAATTGTCTTTACTTTTGCTTAAATGTAGCCCTTATACCAAACATTTGTCTTACCGTTTCCCCAAAAATAAATTATAAGCAAATTAATTTTCACGTTCTATTAAGAATGGTTAAGTGATAAGCACAGAAGCTATAGTATCGGTAAATTAGTGATCTCGTAATTTTTATTTTTATCACATTTAAACATACACATTTGGGGAACATAAAAGAGGATTAGATTGATCTGCAAGGAATGCAGTTTTCTATAATTAAAATAAATTAATTGTTGTGAGCGATAACAGAAGATTGTTGAAATTATTTGTTAACCAAAGATTATATTCTAATAACTTGAACAATAAAGCATAAATTGAACATAAAATAAGAAAAATAGACGTTAATTTTATGGTAATTGTTCAGTTCATAATTTCATGAGCAGCTATGAGGGCAGAATCATATTATCCTAGACAAGCTCTCTTGTTTCTTATAGTATGAACTTAGTGAGAGCAGGTTTTAATCACCTTGAGGTTCAGTGCTTTGCGACTGGAAGAATATTTCGAGTAACATACAAGAGCTATGTCAAACGTGCTCATATTTATTTATTTAAAGCAAATAAAATAGTTTTGCAGGTAAGAAACCCTAACCGGTTTTTCTACTATCAAGAGATTTGTTCTAATTTAAGATTTGAATTGATCTAAAAAATCTATGAATGCATTTTTACAATTTATAAGAGTAGTTGTGTAATTAGATTAACCTTTGAATCTCTGAACCTTTATATTGATACAATTTATTATTGGAGAGTAATTTGCATTTTGATTGATGTAACAGTTCTTTGACAACTAATGTTTATCATAATTACATCAAAACTTACTGACGATATATTGTTATTTATTCCGAGATTCAAAGTGTCCTATTTTATAAATAAATTATGTGTACTCCGGTACTGAACTAAATTTTCAACAATTCATTAATAATTATACATTTGTAATAATTAATAATTAATTCAAATTCTTAATAATAGAACAAGAATAAATTCATTACGAATATATTCGTCATAATATTTTGTGAGAATAAAAGGTTGTTGATAAATCTCAACGAATATATACTTTCAAACAATTGCACCTACAATCAAACATGGTGCACACGTGTCTTTTAAAATAATTTGAAATTTTTAATGATTATTAAGATATAAATCTAAAATCAAACATTTATATCTTTTCATTGTATTTTCATCATAACAGCAATATTAGTTGCGCATGTTTACAATGTTACCTATATCTTTATCATCGTTGAATATACAAAACAGTTCAAAAATAAAATAAGTTTAATTTAATTTAAAATTACAAAATGTTTTACACGAATTTTAATGATAAGATATGACATCTTCAACTGATCAATATTTTTGAATGGGATAAGCCAGTTTAGTTAAACACTCTACAAATTGTAGGCTATATATCTGTGAATGTTTTCCCCTTTTCATTCAAAGTATTTTATCTTTAGCTGTGTAATAGATGCGCGATAGATATCAGCGCGAAGGGACTTCCACCTGAAAGCTGTTCAAGTAATATCCGGAACATCCTGTTGTACAAGTAATAAAATATAGATATCTCAGATTCCGCCGACTTCGACAGTTGTGAGGCGTGAGATAGAGGAAATGTGCAAGTCAGCTCATGTCAGGACACTATATCTTCAATTCGTCTCTACCTTACTTTTGATACTGCAAAGGTTTTTTAAATATTTAACGACTAGAATTTTTTTAATTTTGAAAATAGTTTCTGGGAGGTTTCAAACGTTGAAAACACGATATTGATATTTTAAAACGACATAAAATTTTGATGACTTTGTAATTGGGGAACACGTGAAAAAAGTAGTAACTTTTTTAGTCTGAGAAATTCTGTTACACAAATGTAATTAATAAACTGTAGACGAGCCATGCATAGACTTTTTCATACAACAATACTAAAAAATAAATACCAATCAAACTCAACATTTACCAGGAAACTGCCGTAATACTGAAACTCCAAATGCCGATTGTCTGAAAGGAGTTAGTTTATTTTTCTTACTATCTTAAACAAAAACTATAGGTCACGACATCCCCCATCAATGCCAGTTCAGGGGTTATAGATATTTTTTATTTACCACCATCGTAAACTTGTCACAACCAAAATATTCGATTTCAATCATATTGTGAATATTTTACCAGAATATGATAAAGATTTAGAAACTAAACTAATACTTTAAAAGAAAATTACAGTTTTAATAAATCAAAACCAAACCGGCAGCATAAATTTCAAATTACTCAGAACCGTATTTTTAATTACTTGTGGTTAATTACATTGCTTTATCTTTAAATTTCACATTTCATCAACATCTCTTGTACCTTAATTTTTAAATATACAAACTCGTAACTGAGAACTCACAAACTAGTACTTTTAAGATATTGGAACTAATACGTAAAGAAGCTACATTTTACCAAAGTTTTATCAAAAACGCTATAAATATCTAAATAAGTAAATATACCAATTTTCTGTTTTGGTATTAAGGCAGCTATCCACAAATTTCAGTTATTGAGCAAATGAAAACACCTTGAAATATTGCCAAAATATGTCCACATATTATTATCTATTAAAATCAGTATACTAGTAACCGAAGTGTATAATATGTCGTCTTCAGTGTTTTGTGTGTATATGTGTGATTTTTTTTACAAATTACTAAACCGATTTCGGCCTAGACTTACATATTAAATTTTAAAGTATGAGCTGTTTGTCTAATTTATGTCTCAAATGAGCCCGTTGGGGTGAGAAAAAAAATCATTTTTCGTCATACTGCTTCTAAAAACAGCTGTTTTCAATCATGCATTTGAGATGCTAAAGTTGTTCTTTTTAGTCCTAAGGCCTAAAAACATCAGCTGAAGTTGAGGTCATCTGCTATTACTTCGTTTATACGAATTAATTAACGATTGTAAAGCATGTATAACAACAACCGATATTCTCGATTGTAAATAACCGTTAAAACAGCTGTTACCATCGATTTGAAGGTAAATAGGTTATAACATTTTAGTTTTTGTGACATTGTTTTCTTATATTATTTGCAGTATAACGAAAAATATAGTTCATCACTAGGACCAAAAGAAGCTTTTTGATCCTAGCTCATTTTCAAGTTAAACTTGAGCTTGTAATGAAAAGCTTCACTTTTGGTCCTAATTATGAAATATATTATTATTTGTTCCAAAATGGTGGCCACGTAAAAAGGATTACAATACTTCCAGGCTGTTGAGACTTTTACAGTAATTTTTGTGTAATGTTGATTTGTCTCCACAATATATTTATGGAGTTGAAATAACAAAAAGCCACTTATTATTATCTTTCGAATGTAAAAAAAAAAAAAAATTGTTGTTGTTAGATGTCGTTAATGTTAAATTATTTATCAGATATTGTTATTTGGTTTCAGGCTGACTGTACTTTAGAAAATAAATAAAAACTGTACTACCTCTCTTGCACACCCTTACATAAAAGAAAATCCTTATTAAGTTTTATAAAGTATAACATACTCTCCACTCACTGAATCTACATTCATCCCATATTATCTTAATTTTCTTGTACAAATAGCGATCAATAGGTTTTATTCAGGTCGACATGACCACATTCGAGAACATTTTGATCTAAATGGTTAGAGACGATTTTGAGAGAAAAAAAATTGAATTTTGTGTTTTGATGTTATGAAAAGTAACACTAAAAAAAGGCACAGTCAAAATAACCAAAATTGAAAGAATCGAGATTTTACATTAAATTTTTTAACCACAGATAACTTTTTTAAATGTACTAATTTCGTTCTACATTGGTATAAAATAAAAAGTATACTTGTACACATTCGCTCAAACCCTAGAACCTTATATTAAGTAATTATGTCTTGTAGTATTTATAATATCTTGAACAATATGCAAATATATTTGATAATAATGGCGGTTTTTAGTTAGACACAGAATAAATTGACAAACCTAGACTGGTAAGTAGGATGTAAGAAAGAAAGCAAATTAATTGGTTAACCTTGAGGAACACCATAGTACAAGACTACGTGGCCTGCACACGGGCGCGCGCGTGTTCGCACCCGCGTAAGGTATAAACATAGCGTCGTCGGACTTCTGCTCTCCTGCCCAATAATGGGGTCTCACAAAGCTACCGCCTGGCGTCGAAGGTAATCAAGAACACTGTTCAGAGCTTTACGTTTATTACTCTCAAAAAGTGAGAGTATTAATTACACTTCCACTTTTATGACTGTGTTTTCCGTATTGTTCCTGTTATCAGCACTAGTGCATACTTTGATTACATAACAGAATTATGGCAAAATTAAGCTCCATTAATAAGAATGTGGGTTTTAAATGCAAACATTTATAAGCTACAATTTATAAAAATTAGTAGTGCCGATTTTTTTTAATGTTTGTAGTTCACTGAGTAAAATAATAGAGATAATACAAACGGGAAAAAACTCCAGGGGCTATAGTTAGTACAGGGGTGGTAATCTCAGGGACCTAGCTGGATTTACCCTTTATTCGTGTAGTCTTTATTTAGATCGCTCTCTTTCATCTTTCCTATCAGGTTTCTTCTTGACCAATTGTTTGTCCGGCCCTCACTCTATTAGAATATTCGGGAGGCAGAGGTATTTATTTTATCTTCTTATTTTATAAGGTAACAATGACTGAGAGATTTTTTGCCTATAAACAACAAAAGGATAAAAACAAACGAAATAATAATGATCAATCAATTACCAAAACTTAGCGATTATCATGTGCTTAATATTGTCATTGGGCCGTTCAAAAGCTATTTTTGTTAATATTTCTAATACAGTTAACAAATGTCTGCTTTTAAGATCATACATGTGGCCTAAGTAGGCTTATTGTTTAAGATGTACGGTAGTAATATGGTATTGAAAGAACGCTTACACGCAGAAAAGCATCTACAATTTCACTTTCTTATTCACAATTTAAAGACATATCTTATTCCATACTGAAAACAAATATTAGCGGGGGGGGGGAATAATAATTATAAATCTAGGTATTTACTATTTTTTTGCGATATTATTTTGTATAGTTATAGTAACTTACAACAAGAAGATTTTTATTTAGATATTTTAGGTTCTAGGTTAGGTAGGAAGAAGTACAGATTGAAATAGGTTTGGGAAAGCCTGATAGCCTTTTATAAAATTAAAAATATAATAAATCATTCTACATAAAGTAGTTTACACTCCAGTCTAATCTTCCCACGTGTTGCTCATAGTTATGTTCTCTCCCCCCTTCCTCAGCCCTTCTTAACTCTCACCCTTAGAAGCTTAAGTGTTGAGGGAGCTATTTGTGGAAAGGTATTAACAACCTGCCTAAACCACCGGCTTAACAAAAATAGGTGGCTCGTTTTACGCCCTTACAACGAACAAAGAATAAACACGCCTCCTAAAGAAATAATTTATCTAATGGTAGTAGTAAACAATGTGAAGGGAATTAATTTATTTTTTAGTTTGTAACATTGTTTAGTATGCAAGTATGTGGTGGAGTTTACGTTAGGCATTTCTTGAAGTGTTTATTATTCTAGCTTCAGGATTAAAATATCAAGCTACCAATGGTGGACTATCGTAACTCTATTTCTGATGGGGTCGTTTTGTTTTTTTGAGTGTAGAGAATATTTAAACAAAATCGAAATCTTTATTTATCAAAGATTTGATAAATTTGCAAATTTTTTCAATAGTTTTTCCGCTCTATAATTCTACCTAAAACACGCTAGTTAGGACTTAAGACCGACTCTAAAAGAATGGTTGTATATTGCGCTGGCGTTACAGATTCTTTTGAGGCAAAATTTATAAATCTTCGATGTCCTACTTATTTACCGAGTCAATATTCTAATCACTTATCAGTATTTCAACAGATATTTGTGTCAGACGCTGACCCATGGTCAAAAATAACTTTGGAGCAAAAGATAGGTTCGAAAATTTGACCTCAGGTCAATCGGTTGGTTTCGTCTAATCTTTTGTTTTGAACAGTAACGATTACCTACGCAGGACCTAGATTAATTTAGGTTTAGTGAGTTAAAAATCTAAAATAACAACAACATTTAAAGAAGGAGGTTACCAATTGTGTAATATCATGTTGTAATTAATTATGGAACTTGAACATTAAAATTGAACCACTTAAAAAAAGTTTTCTCATATAATAATAATTGAAAGTAGAACTGAATATTCATTTAATAAGTAGGGTTCCTAGTTACTAACTTGTCTTTTATACTCGCCTCGTCGCGCTAAATGCACTTCTTGATGGTTCTGAATAAACTTCTATTCTTAGAGATTATTTAACGTATTATTTTGCAACGCCTACTGTACCTTCCAGTAAGAAACATATGTTTACAGATTTTTCACTGCCCCCTTTATGTATGAGTTCTGTTGGTGTATTTATGAAGGCAGAAACAATCAACACATGAACCGATACAACAATAATTACAGCAGGTTACTAGAGTAGGATTAGTGGTGGGAGGGAGGGGAGAGGACACTGGGAACGTTTGATGCAGGTTGTATATCAATTAACATTCTACAGGGTGCTATAATCTGTGATGTTTTACTGACCCCAGTCGATGCGCGCGGTAGACGATGCGAAGTAACGTCAATTACTAATTTTTTTTCTACAACACAAAACTTTTTTGTCAAAAAATAATATCTGATAAATCAAGTAGGAAGTAGGTTTAAAATAATTAAAAATTGATAATAGTTATCAAAGACTGAAAACGATAATGAATGATTTTCACAAACTTTAAAATTCACACTTACGTCCTAATTTTCTTTATTATTATTATTATTATTATTATTATTATTATTATGGAGGTTCTGTTCATAACTAATGATTTAATTGGATCATAAAGAATTAAATATATGTCTATTTCCTTTTTATTTAATAACTATGTTAATAATATGTAATTGTGCTAACTTTTTAAAGAGATGGACTTAATGCAAAAGTTTTTTAAATAATACATTCTGAATATAGTCACACAATTTTCAGGTTATGATAATATTGTCATATTCTGATGAATCATAAAATAAAATTATACATCTAATATATTAAGTCTAGTTTGGATAAGTGTTTTCAAAACAACTGTAAGGGAAGTAAATAAAATAATGTGAAGCAATAAGTGTTAATCACATATTCTCTATTGTAATTGAAGTAACGGATCTCTATATTATTCTATGCGCAGTTCTCCTTTTATCTCACAATAATGACCTATTGCGAGGTACTGTGAAGGTAGTGTGTTATTGTCTTTTTTAAGGCATAATAGAAGACACCAGAAGTTATAAGAATGAAACACCCAATCATGATGTACATAGTATGTTCTTAAATATTAGATCTAGTAATTGCATCTTTTAATATACTCATCTATCTCTAATAACAGTAACCTACAGTTTAACACACTTTTCTTTACATCAAGAAGTAACAAAGTCAACGTAAAGGTTTAAATAGTAGCTTACATATAATTATCGTATCTAACTATTTCCAACATTCTAAAATATTTTCTGTAAATACTTTCCTGGTGGGTGAATAATTTGTATAATCTCTTACAATTATTGCCTTAATTATCATACGGTTTTGGAAATTAATAAATCATTTTTGTCTGACTAGACAACGATTAAAAATGTCGCTATTCAAAAATTTACAGTGTGCATATGTAGAGACATATACCGTATATTATTATATTCAAAACAAACACAATTAACAGTTATTTGTTATTAACGAACAAATTCCGCTTTACACCTTACTGGTAAGTTAACAGTATACTATGTAACAATTGATCTTTTTAATAGTAAAATAAGCAAACAAAGTACTGCCCTTTCTGCCTCTCTTTCAGCAGCTAAGAACGCCCCCCTCGTTTCATTCTAGGTTATGTTTTTGACATCAGAAGATGGAAAATTATATGGATCCGCCGCCAATTATTTCAAACTGAATTTCTTGCGTCTTCGTTCTGTTACGCTTGACATGTGAGTTTCAAATTGGACGCTATTTATTTAATTTCTAGATTTTTAAGTTCAAACATCTTGTTAGCACCTGGAACTATATTAGAACTATATAAAACTATTTCACCTGACCAGACGTCACTTTTATAAATTTGTCGATAAAACTGTGAAGCGTTTCGAAATAAATCAAATTTAGTTTAATATATCGTTTTCTTAGTAGCATATGGGAATAATGGAGATAAACAAAAGGTATTAAATTAAAAAGACAAGTTACCGGTACATAAATGGACACCGCCTCGAGTCCAGTGAGTCATGGAATGGACAACAGGTTGCGCCCACATCGGTACTGGGCTTGTCTTATCCAACATCAATTTTATTGATGATTGAAAAGACTTCTATCATGAATTTAAATTAACTGTCAGTCATTTGTCTTAACAATGGTTTAACAGGGGCATCACAATATATTGTTTATTCGGATGAATTGGAAATTAAAAAGGGAAATAGGAAGATGAACAAAGGTAAATAGTATATTTTTACTAAAATCTCACTTACAGAGTGGTTATTTTCGTCATACCCAACTGCACGCTTGATTTTGTTTATTTGTTTTGTGTTATAAGTCTGTATGTCTCATATTATATTGGAATACCTTTAAAAATCAGATTTTATACAATTCTATTTATCTAGGTTACTTATAGGCCATAATGTCTCAAAGAAAATCGAATTGGTCATTCACTGCCACACTTTCCTTCAAAATAGTCAGTATCGAAAGATCTCAGTTACAAATATAAAATAAATCATAACACGTTAAAATTTAACGTTGTATTTTTGAAAATCGGTACTAACGACTCCAATAAAAAAGTCATGAATTTAAGGTGTCAGACCACTTGCTCAAAAGAGACGAGCAATAGGATGAAATAGATTTAAAATAATCCAAATGAACTACGGGCAATGATCGTATACTGTTTAGCCGTAAAGAGAGAAATCTGTATTGTTTTAATCATAGGAAGTACCTATCATTAGTAAATAAATATTGAGCTTGACTAGCGAGATAATATTAGATTTTTTTTTTAAACTCGAACACAAGATCTCACAAACATTTTTGGTGAGATCTTGTGTTCGAGTTTTTTAAAAACCTAACTTATCATTAGTATTAACCATGTCTATGCGGAAGATTGCTTCTATGTAAATAATTTAAAACTTACTGTAACATAAATAAAATAAATTTATTATAGCTTATCCTAAATTAGATATAACGAAAGGTAATGAAATAATTCAAAACACAAATAATGTGAGATTTCTTGGCATTACTTTGGATGAAAATTTTAAACTGGAAAGTCATCTTTCAGAAATTGCTGAGTCACTGGCTTCGGTTTGCTTTCCTTTTGGAATGACGTTTTGAAAGTAGGCCTAATAAAAGCCGTTTATTTTGCCTATGGCTCTTCTTGGCAAAGATATGGAGTGGCTTTCTGAGGGAACTCTGTCCAGTCTTTAAAAATACTTCTGTTGAAAAAAAAACTTTGTACGCTCAAAGTTCCACCTAAATTATAATCAACCGTACATACTCTTTTCAAATAACATAATATTTTAACTTTCCTTTGTATTTAATTTATAAACTTTTATTTTTTTAAGTACAATCACAGTATATTTTAAATTAATCAACGCTACCATGAATATTCTATCCGTAATAAACTTGTCCACAGGCTTGTAATTTTTGAACGTGGGGTTTAACACGCTTCCAGAAAATATTGAAAACAAAGGTTCTTTTGAGAGTTTCAAAAGTTCGCTCAACTTTTACTTCGTTGAAAATGTGTTTAACTCGGTAGAAGAGAATGCCTTTGACCTTCCAGAAGCACCTAAACTCAGTCTGCCGATGTCGAGAAAGGCAAATTTATTATTTTATTTGTTGGTTCTTGTTTGAATGTTTGTTAATTTATAATAGTCTTAAATGGCGTTTTTTATGAGGTTTTAAGTGATATTTTATTTGAATATATGCGTTATTTTAGCATTTATTTTTGAATATATGTAAACTTTAATTATGGCATGTGACATGTTTCTTGGAACAATGGAGAAGTAATGAAGTAAATATATAAAATACACACCGTAAATGCCTATGAAAATGACTTACGCTGACTTCAAGTTTTTACCCTAGCGTTATGCTTTTCTTTTACGTATTATTTTACAGTACTGAAATGAAGTGAGTTTTATTACGTCATATAACTGACGTCATCAGTACTACTGTTGTTTTCCCACAATTTTAGCTAGTTAGCAGGTTACTGATATAATCCACTATTATTTGAAGACACAAATACAATAGTGACAAATATAACGAAAATTAACAACAACGTGAAGATCCATTCTGTAGGAAAGAAGATAAGTTCCACGATTATATAAAACCGGTAAAACACAATATTTTTAAAGATCAGTGACGTCATTGGTCCGAATCGTCGGTGTCCATCCCTTACAGAAACATTGTTGGAATGGAATGGAATCTGAAGTCCATTTATTGTAACAAGCAGAATGGAAAGTAAAAGATTACAACTGCTAATGTTAAACTATTCATCTACTGTTAATAGTAAGTAGATATGCTATTATCCTCCATCAACTTGACAGACACCTTCACCTAGCCGTTAATTTAAAGCCAGCTTTTATAATCGGATATTACTGTTTTTTGTATTTCTAGAAAAAATCCATTCTACTCGTTAGAAAAAAATATTCTGTAATATGGAATAGTAAAATTACGTGAAATGAAATTAATTAATACCGCACAACAAAATTACTGGAATCATAAATATACGTGTACAGAATAAAATCGAAATTGCATATCTGTACTGTTATAGTCGACATATTCTGTGATATGGAATAGTAAAATTACGTGAAATGAAATTAATACCGCACAACAAAATTACTGGAATCATAAATATACGTGTACAGAATAAAATCGAAATTGCATGTCTGTACTGTTATAGTCGACATATTCTGTGATATGAAATAGTAAAATTACGTGAAATGGAATTAATACCGCACAACAAAATTACTGGAATCATAAATATACGTGTACAGAAAAAAGTCGAAATTGCATATCTGTACCGTTATGTTGACAACTCGATAAGCTATAATAGAATTCAATTTTACAATATCAAAAAAATCCGTTTTCTAACTTTTAACTAAACTCATTTACTTTAATTGTAGCTTCCTTTTATAGAAAGCTTATCATTACGCTACTCCCTCGTCTTCATTAATCTGATGGGTAAGACGTTGCAAAAACAAAACAAAAATTTAAAAAATCTTTTATGTATAAAGAGCTTAGTATTCTTTAAAAGTAGTTTTTAAAATTTTCTCTCTTTTCAAGTTCATCAACGGAAATAACGAATTTCAGTTCAGCATATCAAGATCCAAGGGAGTACTGATTTGGATTTCTATATCTTAGGAATAAGTTTAAAAAGCCGACAGAATTTAAATTGTTATATTATCTTTACATGGATGGATGACTGCATTAAGTTTCATATTATTTAGTAGGAAGTTTACAATGAGGAGGAGACTACAGGGCAGAGTTGCTAGATAAAGGAATTGGATAAATCCATTTAAATATTGGCAGTAAACTAGCACTCCCAATAATCAAAATACAAATTCCACCCAAAAATATTATTATAACTGGTTGGAACTAATGTAATTTTTAATATAATTAAAATCTAAGAGGGTGGTGGTGTTTTAGCAATTTTAATATCTTCAATATTTAAAACTGCAAAACTTTTACTTAAACCACTATAAAAATGAATTAAACATTAAAAAAGAAATAAAACCACATGTGTATTGTTCTAACTTTTAAAATGACCTCTCGCGAACAATTTCCTATAATTATTTATCTGGTAATCGTTTTATACAAATAACGAGACAAAATATAAAATAAAAAGCATAAGTATCTCTTCAAATATTCAATTGTTTTATTAAGGGATTTTTCATTCATAGAAACGACTTGAATCCCGTTTTATTTCAAGCTTTAACGTTTTTCGTTAAAAAATAATCGCGAGAATATTTTTTTTTAGATTTAATTCTGTATTTAAAAAATACTTTGAAAATATAGAGGGTAATTTTTCGTGTATACCTACTTCGCCATTTTGAAAGTGTTTATACTTTTTTTTAATGTTAATAACATGTTTTTAATTAAGCTAAATAATAACTCAGATATAATTTCACAATTCAGAATACCGACTGCGGTTACACTTAATATGTTTTTAATTCGTTAAGCTAATATTTGAATTACCTGATAAAATTTGAAGTAACTCCTATAAAAAGATGTCCATGGAGGTCATGCATCTTTAGAATTCTGTATAAACGCACAAATACACATAGACCTATACTTCCGCAGGGTCTTGATAACTTTAACGATATTAACCGTTTGATTACAAACACATTTTTAATGTGTGGACTTATTTGCTTAAAAGAAATAATTTATTTAGAAAGTCCTGTAGGGAGAGGGAAGATGTTTCTGTCATGGAAGAATACATTTAAATAACCAAATCACTAATCATTTATAAAGATTAAATCTTGTTTATAAATGCTTAATAACAAACCTCGAAATGCGGTGAACGTTTATAAAGAAAAATAAGTTACACATTTCGTGGTTCTCAGTCGTCGATAAGATATTTCAATAGTGCTAAAATAAATCCCATAAAAAAGTGTTGACATATCAAGTAATGTCACTTTGTCACTGACTTCATTGAATAAATGTCAAGAAATCAGAATTCTTGAAAGTAGTTATCTCTAAATTAATCCATCGAGACATAATAATCTGGAAACATAAACAAAAGAATTAAAGACCTGCTAATTAGATCATAAACTATTTTGAAGCACACTTCTTCCGTTTGATGAAAGCGGCCGGACTTTCGGTTACATCATTAATTAAACCTAATTTCGGACCTTTGTCCTTAGCGGGGTCGTGACATATGACGCATTCTCGGCATGATTTCTTTTCTTTCTTATCAGATAATCTAAACTCGGACACAACCCAAATCCTATTTCATTTCAAATGGTGACCTTTTTAGACAATGAATTCTGTTATGGGTACAAAAATAACTATTCACTAACAATTCGTCGAAATAATTAGTTTTTTTACAGTTAGTGTAATAATAAATGAATAATTCCATTTATAACTAAATTGACAGCAGAACGTTATTGTTTAAGAGATTAAACTTGTTTAAAATAATTGAAAGATAAAGATTGATATGATAAATAGCGTAACATACGTTTAAGAGATTTTCTGATAAGACATTGCATAAATAAATGTATACGTTCAGTTGAGCAGCGTTTGAACGAATAAATGCCACGTAGCTTTACATTTCCTCTCAGATGTTTTATGACGATGTAAATACATGTAGGTATTTAATTTGGTTGACATCGGTTTAATTCCTAACAAACAAGACATCAATTTATTTTCTAGTATATAAATAAGGACCAGTAAAACTTTATTAAATTTTAAACTGATTACGTTATTACCAGCTAAATAAGCGAGACAAAATTTTCGTAAAAAGGTCCATTAGTTTCCTAGGTGGGGGAGATCATACTGTTATATACATATTTATTACTGACGGATCAGACTATTAAACTCTTTTTTGTAAACAATATTTTACCAACAAAATATACTTTGACAGTGCACCCTACTTACTTTTTTCCACAATTTTCTTCGTATTTGGGCCTAAATAAAGTACAATTGTACTAAGTTTTATATTAAAAATTATTTATTGCCATTTTGGATTCGTAATTTTTGATATGAGTTAATTTTTGTAAGAGTAACACAACGCTTATTTCAATGCCATAATCGATTTTTGAGATGTCTTTTATCTCCAGCTATTCGGGAAAAATATTTGAAAATTCGCTTTTACACCGATAGGCTAAGTTTAAAACATTAAATGTACCTATGGCAGTATTTAAAAATAAATGGTGCAAATCATTGCACGAACTTTCTCTTTCACCCATATTAAAAATCAAATAAAAACAAACCAAAATGAATCGTCACCATAAATGTCACTTCGGTAAGTTGTCACAAAAATGTAAAATAAACCATAAACAACTAAACTCGTTTCGCTAGTGCCATAAACACGATATCAGCGCCCTAAACTCGTTTCGCTAGTGCCATAAACACGATATCAGCGCCCTAAACTCCCTTCGCTAGTGCCATGAACACGATCTCAGCGCCCTAAACTCGTTTCGCTAGTGCCATAAACACGATATCAGCGCCCTAAACTCCCTTCGCTAGTGCCATAAACACGATATCAGCGCCCTAAACTCGTTTCGCTAGTGCCATAAACACGATATCAGCGCCCTAAACTCCCTTCGCTAGTGCCATAAACACGATCTCAGCGCCCTAAACTCCCTTCGCTAGTGCCATGAACACGATCTCAGCGCCCTAAACTTGTTTCGCTAGTGCCATAAACACGATCTCAGCGCCCTAAACTTGTTTCGCTAGTGCCATAAACACGATCTCAGCGCAAGTCGTATTTTATTAAAATAGAGCTTTTAATGACGGCGTCTAGGTTAATTTTGTTTTTTGTTAATTATTCCTGAACTATAACATTTTCTCTACTTTCAATTTCGCACACGCGTTCAAGTCATAATCTAGTATTTTACTAACATTTTAAACGAAATCAGCTACCTCATATTTTAAGTTATAAAAACAAAAATAAAAATTCTGAGATATGGTAAAAATATTCTCACATACCAAATTTGATTAAATTCAATACACACTTTGAGCTGTATAGTACTGCGCATAGGACGTACTGCCGGGGACTAAACAGACAGCCATCATTCCAAAAATCACTTTTTTCAACTCAGGGGACCTCAAAAGAATTATATCAGTAAAAACCTGACATAGATATTTTGATCCAATACACAACATTACATGTACTAAGTGCAGATGGGAAAGTAAAAAAAAAAAAAAAAAAAGAAAAGAGTAATTGGATAAATTTTAGATAGTTATTTGCGATTAGCTGAAGATAGGAGGCAGATATAAAAAACCGACTGTACCACTGAACTTAAAGTTGAAAAATTATGATTATTCATGTGTCACACATTAGTATTATGATATCATAAGACTTAAATCCAAGATGGCGGTCAAATATTGTAAACATCGTAATACGTAGTAGCCTACAGTGGATCAGCTGTAAACGTTGGTCTCAATGCGATATGATATAGATTGTGGGAAAAAGTAGACACACACACACACACACACACACACACAACAATGAAGAGTAACATTGCACTTTAATCGAGCACTTTGAGTGTGGAGTAATGAAACAAAACTAAATATATTTACGTATTAAGACAAGAATGATGTTTATTAGTGGCTTGACAAAATAAACATGTAAAACCAGTACTGAATTTACATTTCAGTTCTAAACCTGGCTTGCTTGATAATGGTTAATTCTGACAATGTTGATATTTATTCCTTTGCAGAAAGTTATTACCAACCTACTTTTATTGCTGAGTGTCAATTTATTTAAAAATGTTAATAAATAAAAATATATATTAATGTTATAATTGATCACTGTGAGTGTGAATTAGAGAACCAAAATACCTTCTTAATTTAATTACAGTTTTTGACTTTCTGGACTCAATAATTCTATGAACGAAAAAGTAAATTAGTAATTTACTTCTACCTTTGGAAAACCAAAAACGCTGTTGTGTATATGAAATTTGAACACATATTTGTGTAGTCGTTTGTTTGTAAACAAATTTTAATTTTAATTTTAACAAAGATTTTAAATGTCTCAATTTTTTCTGTCTGTGGGCCTTGTTCAAACATTCATTTTCTCAGTTTCAAAAACTAATGTTGGTTCTATCTTGTAGGAGAATTAATGTGTTTTTTTTTTGAAATAGGATCACTTTACTAGGTGGAAAATAAAGGGCGAAAACAGAATTTTGAATAGTCATGTTTTTCTTTAAAAAAAACTAACGAAAATGTATATCTCGGAAACGAAGGGAGATAGGATGAGCTTACTGTAGTAGATAAAGTGTTCTATCACGTGATTTGTTTGGCACGTTGTTCACAATGGTTTACTTTACAAACTAATTAGCAGTCGTCAATTCAGGGTTTATATAGATCGATTGGTATCGTGTAACATATACTACCATTGTGATCACAATGAAGGGTAAGAAATCACAATCACAATCCAAGGAGCTGGCCACCCATACAAAAAAGTGTTTTGTTCAAGTGTACAATAGTTGTAGCAATATTTACCGTTACTTCTTGGTCTACTGTGAGCTTCACATTGTACGGTTATATAATGCTTTCAGTTATATATACTCTTTCTTCAAACTCTTTGAGTTTGAGAACACTTTAAACAACTGAGAATGGCCAAATCGATAAGACGTCTTCTTGTCAAAATATAATTCGTTGTGGAAATAATAAAGTAAAACTAAAACATAACTATAAAATTACAACTACTTAAACTGAAAATATATAAATCTTAAAGTTAAGTTAGTTACATAAAAGGAAAACAATAGATATTAAATTTCTTTAAACACACTCACATACACAAACAAATACAAATATTTATAATAAATTAACCTCTAAATTAACAAACTTAAGTAAATTAAATTAACTAATCTCTAATTTTAAACTACATAGCCCCTATATATTTTTTCCTAAGACAAATTTCACAACTATTATTACAAGCGTATAACAGCGGAATAAACACAGACAAAGAAGAAATGTAAATTGTAGAAGTAAAACAGGACCTCTCACTTTGATGAATCAATAAAAACACTTCATTCAGAAGGTACAGATTTGTTATCCTCTAAACTTATAATCCAATTATAGCAACAATTTGACAAAACTATATTTATAACTTAAACTTCAAAACAAATTTACTATCAAATATTATATAAATTACTTGAAAATAATAGACTAAATATGTCTTATTGTGATCTACAATAAGCCTTTCAACACAGTACAATAATTTTATTTTTTGGATAAAAATTAATTTACATAAGAGAATGATTGATACCATTATTTAGTAAAAATTGAAAGCAAGAATACGACTTCTTTTGGCAGAGTGATTATCATAATGTAAAAAGTAAATAAGAACACAGAGTTCTCATTAAAACGCACAACTCTAATCAACCGATGTTTGTATATTTCTTGGAAGTCATAATTAAGTCAACACTATAAATGTAGTATGATGCCATGATATGAAGCGAAGTCACAAGGGAGATATTGTTTATCAAATGTCATCTTATTGCACAGTTTCCGCACCGGAAGTACTCTCATTCCGACTTCCGTCACACCCACAATTTTAAATAGCACTAGAAGAATTTAAACATGAATGAACAAAGTTTTAAATTACTTGTCCAACAATAAATAAATATTGAGCTGACAATAGGATTACATTTTGGAACTATACATTTGGAAATACCTAAACACTCCATAAATAACTATTTTGTGACTCTATTCATCTATTTATCTGTCAGTCGATCTATGAAGATTATGACGAAATTTGGCGTGTCGAAAAATGAAACTCTTTTTGTCTCTTTGGAAATTATAAGTTATTAGTGTATTATTAGCGAAAACCTAATCTCAATTACTTTATTTTCATATTTTGGTTAGATTAATTTGTTAGTTTTTCAAATTTATTCATATTTTAACAGTTTTGTCCTTTTAAAACTCCTGATTAAATCTGGAGGTTAAATCCTTTGTATTTAAAATTAATAAATGGCCAAGTGAGTGCTAAAACCATACGATTTTGTGTCCGCAGGGATATAAGGACAGTTATTGTTACAAAGTCCAAGTCTTTTAAGAGCCAGTTTAAGATGTAACAAATATTTAGAAAATTAAAACATGAAAGTGACACTACAGATGATAGATAACACAACTGTTCGAATTATGTTTAAAATGTTAATAGAACTGATTATATAGCCTATTACAACAATCTAAAATATGAAAATAATCACATATTATAATATAGACTTTAAGAGAGAGTTAAAAAGTTTCATTCAGACGTGCACCATTAACTATAACTGGAATAAAATAAAAGCTGAAGATACTGTAATAATCTATCTATAATTTGTATATTAATTATTCCAAAGGATTTTTTGTCACAATCATAACTCGATAACGGAGGAATGGATTTTAGCTGCTGAGATATCAATTTAAAGGGCTATTGGTATATTTTTGCCGACATTTTAATTTCTTCGTCAAATAAACATAAACATTCTTACACAGTATAACTTCTAGTTTTATTTTATATCCTGCAAATAATATTAACAAAAATAAAAATTTTCATCGATAGTTTTTGACTTTAACTACCTAAATGTCATTTTTTTTGTTACCGTTAAATTTTTCCTATACAGTATGTGGGATAATACAAAGAATATAAATGCAAAGTTTGGAATTTATTTGATACAATGTTTAAATTTATCGTCTTGTCTGGTTGTGACAAAGAGACAACACGCGTAAATTTATAAGGGTCCTTGGTTTTACCTACAAACCCTAATAACGAAAAATCAATAAAAGTACAATCAATCTTTTAATTGCTATTGAATTGTTTGTCTCGCATCTCACAAAATCTGCTTTTTAAAATTATACGTTTTATATCAATTTCTCATTGTGTGATTGAGTTAAGTTGTATTCGTCGTATATAAATAACTTCTAGTTTTATGATACCCCACACGTAATATATCCCCCAAAAAATTCATCTCTCTTATTTTTTTTTTGGTTTTTGTTACAGTTATATTTTAACTATATGTGGGGGGGGATTTAAAATACTTTGCGAATTACGCGACAGACGGACAGACACTCGCGTGAAATTATAAGGGTCCTTGGTTTTACTTACGGACCCTAAAAATAATGCTTTCAATATGTATTATGTTTCAATGTATACTATGTTGAAAATATATATTATGTTGCGAAACACACATTATTATACATTTGTTTAGTTACAAAAATAATTTTGGAGGTTATAGAAAACATAAAGAGAACACAAAGTGTGAGATTCTTTAATAATAGTTTTGATTAATAATTAAGTTTTAAACAATTCAATCAGCAAAGCAATTTTCTGCAAACAATAAATGACGGGGTTTTTATTATTTAACGATTTACCCAACAATTTTATCTTCAGAAATACATGTATCTGATAATTTATAGCATGACATCGCGAAAAAAATCACGGCATCTATTTGTCTTTATACGTATGTATGTTATAACTACATACCTAAAAAAACCAACAAATTTTCATCAAATTTGCTAACTTTAACTACTTTTTATATTAAAATATACCATTTCGACGTCCTCCCCTCTATTGAAATTTATCTTATGTTATCAATATTTCGAAAATAACATTAATTAAAGACTTGAAATTCCATCTAGGTATGTAGATTTTGTGTAGCATCTCCTCTAAAGCTTAAATTTTGATTAATTCAACAGTCTAATTTAGTTTCTAAATAACGCCTCACAAAATTGTTTTAAAATAATAAAATATTTAATTATGATATTTTTTTTACTCTGTTGGAAATGTTAAGAAGAATCTCGTTAAAATACATATTACGTTTGACTCATATTTATAGGATTTTATTATATAAGTGAATAATTTTTTTAAAACATTTAAAGGAACAACTTTAATGGGTAATGCGTTTCATGTGAAATATTTTTCTTGCCTAACCTAAACCATTCTCATTGAATCTTCTATTGACTATGGTTGCCCATTGAGTTTACAGAGTTCGAAATGACGGCCATTGAAAAGTTTTCAATTCACAAAACGTGATTTTAAAGCAAAGTTAATAAATTGTTCTTTAGAGAAATTATAAAAACGATAATATTTTTTTAATAGGTGATAGAAAATTCAATTTCTAAATGTGATTTCATAGTGGTATATTATAATTGTGATTACTTATTAATTTTAAATGCTACTTCATTCATTCCTTATTTTTATTTTGTTTTATAACGAAACTTAACATTTATTTTACACTGTTTGTCAAAAATATTGCATAGCCTAAGCCAAATTTTAAGAAAATATTGATATGATAAAGGATTGTTTATATATGAAACTTAAGGGTATAAGGATTTTTGTTATATTCGCTTAACAGAACCGTTGATTATATTGGCTTTAACAAAATAATTTTACGGAAAAAATGAACCACCAAGTCTCTCCAACATAAAAAGGATCAGGTTGCTATGATTGGAATTCCTTGCAAAACCGCTTTTGTTTGGCGGTCTCAAGATGGCAGCCATTTCTTTGTTAACACAAACTAGACTTTATATTACGTTAAACAATATAATATAAATGATCTCACAAAATATAGAGAGGCAAAATATGTTTTGTAATTTAATTGTAGAACATATCAGCCCCTCCCCCCCTTGCCCCTTTGCGAAGCTGACTGATTCATCTAAAACCACGCGACTTAGGCACATAGGGATAGTTATTTTTATAAAGTCGTAATCTTTTAACCGACAGTTTAAATACAGACACGCGCGTGAAATTATAGAGTTCTTGATTTTGCCTACGGACCCTAATAATGAGAAAACTATTAAAATGCAATCAATTTTTTAATTATTATTGAATTATTTGTCTCACATCTCACAAAAACTGCTTTTAAAACTTATACGCTATAGATTTCTCATTGTGTGGTTAAATTAAGTTGTATTCGCAATACCAAAAAACTATAATAATTGTTCTTGCACTAAGATTTTATATAAAATCTAAATATTTTTTTTCAGATTTATAGGTCACGCTGTGTTCAAACTATAGAAGGGGTGGGGCACATTATATCTGACACTTTAAATTTTGCCTAGCGCCAAAATATTAATTTCTTCACACACAATATTTCCAAAATAAAAATTCAACTCTATGGTTATTACCCCTTAACCCCTCCTAGGATTTTTTTTTTTGCTTTTTTTTTGTTACCGTTATATTTTCTATGTAGGATAAATACAAATATTCAAATTCAAAGTTTGAAATATGTGGGATTTATCGTCTTTTCTGTGTATACTGGTTGCTACTTACAGACAGTCAGACGAACAGAAAATGGTGTGAAATTATAAGGGTTTTACCTACAGACCTTAAAAAATAAGAACTTTCTAAAAAATTTCTAAAACAAATTTAAATATTAAAGTAGAGTTATTTTTACAAAATGTGCATAAATAGTTAACATGCATATTGTAAACAAGTCATCATACCGGATTAAAATAGCCTGTATTCAAAGTTGTAACATGGTAAATAAACTTTTTTTAATGCTGAAATATTACTAAATGATTCATTTTAAAAATTATACCTATAATATTGTGTGTTAAACACTATAATAGTGGCTCGATAGGTTGAGTTGCACGTTTAGTTTGCTACGATTTGAATCACAAATCCCCCCCATCTTAATTAATCTAAAGGGCAAAAGTAAAGACGTACCAAAAACAAAAACATTATGATACAGACTTGATATAAAACCTCGACAAATAACTTATTTAAATCTGTGTCTTAGAAAGTTGTAATTTTTAAATTTAAAAACACATACAAACGTAGGTACAGACAGATGAAAAAATAAGCTTTTCCCAAAGAAGGTGATAAGGATGTTTGGTGTCCAAAATCGTTCTCATAGCTTCCTCTATGAATAAATAATTTGTTTCGGTCGTCCTATTTAGGTAGGTCTATATTAAAAAGTATAACCACTTTATATTGGAGGTCTCTTTTTGGAGTTTCCTCCGATTTTTTCAGTCACCTAAAAATTTCAGGGTGTGACCTCAGGAAGCATGTTTTCACTAATTTCGTGTGATGTGAGTTTGTAATCAACTCAGAAATGCGATTTAATTTCCGTCCCGCACTGTCTTCTCTTGTCTTCAAATTTAACTATGATTAATCTAATAGGTGCGACACTACAAGCATTTATTGAACTAAGATAAGCAATTGAATCATGTTTAGCTTGCAGTTAATTATAGTTTTTAACTTTGTTTCGATCAAGCTGTTGTTTTTTATTGAACACATTCAGTGTACAAATCTATGCTGTGTTACTTAATTTCTTAATTAAGCTTTATCATATCATATTAACGTCCTAGTACACATTAATCTTGGGTCTTTTAAAATATTGTAAGAACGCGGCCTGTTGTTCGTTAAAAGAACTAATCAACTTTTAACATGTTTATTTCATGAATAGTTAAAGAACTAGTAATTATTGTTTCTGTTATTATCTTTGTAGAGGGTAGCGGAATAAAAAAAAATCAAACATTGCTGTAGTTTTTTGACGAGTATATAATGAAAGGATGTAGTAACACACAAGGAAAACTTGTTTCACCTCCCTGTAATGTTTACATTACTTGGTGCAAGTATAATAATAAATTAAGTGAAACAGCTGCTTGGCTAGATTTGTAGTAAAAAAAATAAACGGTGCAAAACTCTGCATTAACTTTTCCACCAAAAAAGAATTCGTCGGCCACCGTGAAGGAAAAAGAAAGTGTAATACCTACTTATTTTTAAAGCATTTATTCTTGTGGGGGATAACTTGCTATAGAAGGGTCCTTCTCATTTATTTTTTGAAGAAAGTATAGTATTTTTTAAACCTCGTGATGTTACCACATGCCAATTTGATAAAATTCTGTCCACTCGAGGCGTAAAAACTGCACAGACCCAATTTCTTGGAGTCGTGGGACACCAAAAAACAGATATTTCTGCCAAAAATTCGATGTCGATTTTTTCTTTACCCACAACATTACTTTCTTTATTTTACGTATACATTATAAAATAAAGAGAAATTACAAAACTGTAGAGAACAATCATAATTATTTAATTTAGTATGTCAAATTACTAAACAGAATAATGAATAGTTTGTTTTGCTAGCATATTTTCACAACTAGTAAATCCCCCAATACTGACTTCAATTACGTAGAAGTTCATTTGTAATTGTACATAATAGTAAAGGAACGTATTAAAAGAAATCTTATTGTAAAATTTCCATTAATGTTTCGAAATCAAAAAAGTACAAGGCAAGTTCAAGAAGAGTAGTTAGTTACCTTTGAATAGAAGCTCTTACTTTGAAAAAATACAATCACAAATTGACAATTTAATAAAATACAGTTATATTAGAAACCAAACTATAAATGAAGTTAACCTGTTAGAGAACTTTATTTTGTGAAATGCTTTGCACTTATGAAAATATCATTCATTTTGTACAACGACTTGCCATTATACAAAATAATCTATATGACACTTTAATATATCTTTATTTAAAATAACTTTCCGTTACTGTGTTTCAATTTTAACAAAATCTAGGTTATGATTTCAAATTGTTTAACCCAATGTGTTTGCGGACATAGTAAATAGATGATTAGCTGTTCAATATTTTTATATCTATATATTGGCTATATATATATATATATATATATATATATATATATATATATATATATATTTCATTTAAAAACGTCGTACACTATAGCATAATTCCTTAAATACGTAATCTATGTCTTTTATTGTTACAGTTAGGTAAAATTTGATCAAAATCGTCAACACATGTGAGAAAATCATATTGTTGTTTTTTCATTCTATTTAAGAATTTCAAAACTGCGTACTTTTTCTTAACAACTTTGGAATAATTCCATAAAGCAAACAACAGTTAATTCATTTGAGTTATTTTTTCTCTCGCGTATAGACAGGCGTATGGTGTATTCGTCAAAAATAATTTATAATTAAATTTGAGCCGGAGGATCTAAAAAGTTAGGCTTAAGTAAGTTCAACATCTAATATAATAAAAGAAATCGTAATAACTAGACCTTCAACTTATTATGACAGAACAAACACAACGAGCATTTTATAAAGCACAAATCAGTGCATGTAACATTCTTTTTAAAATTTACACACAAAACTTCTTTACTCTTCCTTTTTAAGACATCATAACCTTTATAGAGACTTTAATTTTTGTTTGATTTTGGTCTAAACGTTTTTAAGTGATCATAAACAATAATAATTTATTTCATTAAAATCATAATTACCAGGCCTACACATTTCGAAAACTTTTTCATAGAGGAAGTTAAAAATTTAAAAGTAATTTATCAATAAATGTGAACATAAGTACTTCATAGAATTGTATTTCACAAATTCCCCTTCGAAAATATACGACTAATTGTTTTTATATTCGCTATTATGTAAACATATTTCTTTTTCTGCGCAGAATAAATTAATTTAAAACAAAAGTTTATTTAAATTTTCTTTCGTTTAAACGAAATGATATAAAACAGAAAATATATATAATCCTCCTCTAACCTTGGAGGATGATAACAAAATATCAATGTTGTTCAAACACTTAGTTTGAACACTTAGTATTAGAAATATCTTTCTAATTGATCTTTAATTAATGTTTTTACAATATACAATGAGAATAATAACTATTGAACACACATAATGTTGTCATAGCAACTAACAAGGTGTTTCAAAACCTAACATAACCTCACTTTCCTTAAATATTGAAATAACGGCAGGAAAAGACTTCAACTGCATTATAAATCATTTAAACCTCATGAGTAAACCATAATACAATGTTTCTTAATTTTAAATAACAGAAACAATAATCAATGATTACATTGTTGATAAGAGATTCGTATTCTGATTAGGCCTATTTTCAAGGTCACAGTTACTATTACCTATAAACATTATAATTAGCTTCAAAATAAAATTTTATAAACATGTTAAGTAAAAGCATTAAATGTTCGATGTAAATAATACGAAAAGTAAGTAATATTTGTGTAAAAACTCACCGCTGCGTTTGTCTGCTGAGTCCATGCAAGAAGCAAGGCGAGCACAGTTAGTCCGACCCGTAGCGGCATTGCTATGCCTTCTGAAGTCGAGACCAACACAAACAACATAAGACAGTATCACTCCGCGGGTTGAAACACTTGGACTAGGTTTGTGGCGGAGGGAAGAACAAGACTTTCCTGGACCAAATGCTATTCAGTGGTGCTCCAACGGGCGCCGAGATCAGTTGAATTAGTTCACGCAACATGCGTGGCCACGGCGGCCTGCGGTACGTACATACAATTTTATAATCAATCGTGTGTTTTGTGTATCTGTGTTTTTTAAAAGAAATTTAATTATGTGTTGTGTTTTTTACAGAATAGTAGCGTCGGTAGTTTGGCTGTCTAGCTTTGCGACCACGGTAAGTTGGATATTACCCTTTTCAATTTTTAAAATAGGAAAGTAAATCTCTTAGGAATGTTGGTTAAGAGTTTGCAATTTTTATTTGGTTTATTATGCTTCAGTTTGCTTTTGTTTTTAGTATGTAGAAATTTCAAGGACGTTGCAATTCTTTATATTTGTTTATTAATTATAAAATTAGTTAAAATACGATTTTTTTCATTTATTTCTTTCAGTGTTTTACATTTTTATTTTTATTTATTTTTATCTGTTTTATATAAAAATTAAAATAGGAAAAGTATGACCGGAAAATTGCCCAGTGATAGTAAATGATAAGGACGTGAGTGCTGCGCAATCTGCTGGCGGATGATCGAACAACCACGCATCTTCAACCCACTCTCCTTCTTCTCTCCCCCACTCTTCTTCGTTACTCTTCAACGAAGAAAGAGTAGATAGAGATATGGCAAAGAAAACGGAACCCGCTTTGCACTTTTTCGGCAACTGATTAGATGCCATTGACTTGACAAACTCTGACCTCCGCTTCACGTTACTGGTACATTCTGTGTTCCGTATCTAAAATTGATAACCTAAATTCGTAATTAACTTTCAGACCTAGTTTTTTATTATTCTTAGAATTTTGTGTGATAAACATTTTATAATTAGGAAGTTAAATTGTTCAATTAATATTTTTCTTCGTCTTTTTTCTCTCTCTCTCCCGCTATTTAGGAATTATAAGTATTTTGACCAACAAGGAACTGCAGTGACTTATACTTATATTTTGTCATGATGGTTTTAAAGAAAATTGTAAAACATTGTAAAATATAATTCTGAAACGCATCTATTTTGATTATTATAAACAAAAATATCTGAACTCCGTTAATATATCAAAATAATAGTTGACTGGTATCAATTTGTCCTTCAGTTTACTACATTTCTATTTAAATTCTTTTAAATACGAGTGTATCCAATTCTGCGCCTATGATGTTGTACTAATAGTTTATGTTCTGCGATTCCGTACCAAAGACAATTAGGGTAAATCAAAACAATAAATAATCATAGAGGTAGCTTAAGTTAAGCGAGAAAACTGTTATGTAGCAGTTGTATACAATACGTCAAGACTTATCGCAATGCAACAGTGATCCTGAGCTACCTTGCTGGATCTACAACTTTTTTCATGTATTATTTGGTTAGATCGCTCACTTTCATCATTTCTATCAGATCTCTTGACCAACTGTTATTCTCTTCTTATTATTAGGCTATTATAGCATTCGAAGGTTTTCCTTTTTGTTATTTGGCGAAGATGACCTTTTTGCCATTAAACATAAGAAAAAATACATAAATATTAGTTTTAAATAAGGATAAATGAAATACGTTATTCTACTAATGAACACAAGTCTATGATAAGGAAGTGTCGCTTATTCTGCCATAATGATTTAAAAAATCTTTAAAAATTCTTAGAAATCATATCTAATCGTCTAACTAAACTTAAACGTTTACATTTCAAATCTGTATGTGTTAGAAAAAAGGCTTTATGTGTTTGAGGAAATATAAAATTATACAATTAAACACATGTACAGTTGTCTATTTCTGTTGTTAAAGTGTAATAGTGTTTGATAAACTAATATTTAATAAATGTCGCAGTCTACTTATTGTATATATTACGTATTAATTACACGAATGAATATCTAATCCAGGAGAAAAAATGTGCCCCCTACAACCGCAATTTGCGGTAAACCTGACCTCAAGCCCAAGGGCAGCGACCTATCTAATACTATACTAATACGAATAATCGAATACCTAACAACTCTTTACCTTAATGGTCATTAATTAGAGTGATATTAGTTTTAATGAACCTTTTTTATGTATATTTGGTTTATTTTGGCTCTGTATTATGTTGGTTAAATGAGACAATACTCGGATCAAACTCTAAAAACTTAGATCTGTAGTCGTATTTTTCAAAGAATAAATGTTTTATTTTTTTATTTTGTAAGATTTTTACAACAATAAATAACTTCCAATAGCCTATTTTGCCTTTATTGTGCTAAATTTAATATTAGGAGTGATACTATTTGTAATAACAATAACATTATAAATAAGTTAAAACTACAGTATTCATATTTTAATATCACGGGAGAGAAGGGGTTAATCAATTTCTTTTATCAAAAAATTCTGTCCAATCAAACCAAATTGTGTATCTTTGAAAATAATGGTCGATAGTACATATACGTAATTCAATTTCGATTACGAAATTATTAATTTTTTTTTTTTTTTTTTTTCAGTTTGCAATTTATTTGTTATTCTATAAAAGATAACTTCTAAAAATATCTTGATTAAATTAATTCATAAACTACTGTCACTAAACACAGTAATTCAATATCTTTGTTTAAAAAATAATTGCTATACATAATTATTAAAACGATATTATTATGTTGTTAATTGTAACAAAGAATTATTTATGAGTTTATGTTATAGAAGTGATATTACGAACATAATTATAATTAAATTTTAAAGTTCCGGTGGTTTACAAAACACAGCTCTATGAGCTAATTTACAGCTCCTATCTTACAAATCGTAATGCAATAATTGTAATGTATTGTTTGAATAATCGTTTAATTTTAAAAATAATATTGTAAAAAAACAAACTAGTAACCATTAATGTAAGTTGAATTTGTGTAAAATTAGAATGACTAAGGTTAGGGGATGGAGGGGAAGAACCCATTCATTTAGAATGGAATTTTAAGTTAAACCTCTCCCCTTCCACTTCCTTTGACCGCTCTTCTCACAGACGAAAGCAGAACTACTTTCTTACCATGTCTGAGCCCCCTCCCCCATTCATCGTTTTACAAAACTGTCCCTAATATCAAGACTTGTACATAAATCATGATAATAAAATATATAAGTCCGTTTAATCTGAACATAACCTAGAAGGCCGTGAAATATTATCACCTACCTTGGAGCTGGCTGTCAAGAATAATTAAATCCGAAATGTATGATGAAGTATAGCAGCCAGATACTGTAGTAACAAATGGTTTTTATTTTGGACCTGAAGAATTAATTCAAATCGTTGGAGAAAATACATTTTTATTTAATTTTTAAAGACTAATTAATTTAAAATAATCACACATACCGATTTGCATTTAATATGTTCCGATTACTTTAGCTTTTTAATTTTTCATGTGTAGTAATGAACAAATTCTGCCTTTCAAGATTTTGTCACTAAATAACTTCGCCATTGCAATACGTACTCTAAATATATAAACGCAAAATTAAATTGTGAATTTTATTATTTTGTAATAAAGAGAAGAGAATACAAAACTATTTTCTGAGACCAGCCAAATGAACAGCTGTAAGAGGCAATATTTACAAACTATTCTTACTAGCCTGCAGGCGTGGGTCAGGTTGCTTTGTGTCGGCCGATATCCCTCGCCCCCTAAGGACAAATGGGTCGGACACAATAAAATTCTCAGAATAAGGTTCCCATACACATACACAATTTCCCGTGGCCTCATTCTCGTCTGAACTTTAGAACCAAAACATGTTTATATATATTATTTCCTTTTAAATTTTATAAATATAGAAGGGAAGTGACCTGTATTAGTAATTTTTGATTATTGAATTGAGAGGAATAATTTTAGAACAAAATGTATTTCTACCATTATCTTCTAAATCTTTGTTACTTGTTATTAAAGAGTGTAATTATTATTTTGAACAGATATTCAGATACTACAGGCGCATACGTTATACAATTTATTTATAAATAAAAAATTAGATTCGCGAAGATAAAAAATATTGAAACAAATTTCCAAAATAATTTATATTCATAATAAAACAATAACATAGGTCTAATTATAAATAGTAAGAAACTACTACTGTATTGTTTAATACATGGTGATATATTGTATAATATAATGAATTTACTAATTAATCATAACAGTATGTTCATATTAAAATCTATTAAATACACTATAAATAATAAATTTACCAATTATTGTTATTGTAATCAAAACTGACTTTTGATATGTTAGTGTAACACTGATACTGAAATAATTTTTGAGATATTATTAGAAAGTTTTGTCGTTAATCTGAGTGAATATTGAAGTATTTTTATTAATGAGTATGTACAATAAATAGAACAACTATTTTATCTAATCTTAGAATTTTAGTACTTTTCAAATTTTCCACAATAGAAATATGAAAATCCTATTCATAATCTAGGTAAAAGTCTTGAGTCCTTTATATTTACATGAAAAAGGCTCAATAATTTGATTGAGACTGACTACATCACAACAATTAACTTAACCTCAAATTCAGGAGTAGATGGGAATTATCTTCGTTGCTGCCATCTCCACTCTTGTTTATTTAAATTGTTCGATAAAACTATGGTGCGACTTAAACATTATTGATTTAATTAAATATAACACGCTGTCCAAATAAAAAAAAATATATTTTAGAGAAATATGTGAGAAAATGAAAATTTTATTTAAACTTTTTGCTTTGAGGAAACCTTGATTATTAATAAAAACCGTAAGTTTTAAGAGGAGAAAGGTGTAAGGAGTTGAGTCGTTATGTTCGTAGTGAGCATATAAATATAATTCATCTGAATAGGTACGAGCTGAGCGATTAAATGACAACGAGATTAGTCTGAGAATGTACGAGAGAGGTGACTAAGTGGCATGGATATAATATATAATGTACGAGTACCGCGCCAAACTCATAAAAGATTGATGTTTGTGACGTGAATATTAAACCAGCCGTGTATCCATTTTGCCTAATTGCTCCTGAAATAGTTCCGTACAGTCAAATAATCGTCCAGTTGTTGTAGGTCTTCGGTGGGTGTCTGTTAAGAAAATAAGTCAATAACTTTTTATTCCTTTCCAGGGTTGTCTATTAAGGATATTACAAGCGATAAAAAATACTACTAATAGATAGGTTTAATCAAAGAAACTTCTGTTTGAAAACGACATTTACAACCTGTCTTTGATTTTATTACACTTAAGATGAATTAATATTAAAAAAATATATTCTGAAGGTTATTCATAACATAAGTATTATAAATTAAATTATATTTATCTAATGGAATTGCCCATATAAAATTTAGATTTATAATATTATACGTGCAATTTGTTACGATTTCGTAGTTAAGTTATAACGTGTACAACAATTACTTACTACCATATAGTAATTATGTGCATAATTAATTAGGATACACTTATTAACTAATTGAATTATAACTAATTCTACATCTGCAAATCGTAAATTCTTTATAGTGATATAAATTTTAAACAGTTACTTAATTCTTAAATCCACTAAAGAAACTTGGTACTGTTTATTTACTCAATACTTATAAATAAATATTGAATTGTAAGACAATATTAGATAAAATATATTTAAAAACTCGAACACAAGGTCTCACAACAATTACGTTTATTTAATCAAACGCGTTTCAACGACAAAGTCGCCATCCTCAGTAATACATGAGCTACAATAACAAAACTATAACTTTATAACAGTTTTTTAATTTGTTTTTTATCTACTCAGTGCTTTCTTCCAGAAGTTATATTTTTTCTTATTTCGTAAGTTTAATTTAAAGATTAAGAGCAACAACAACAAATTCCATTTTGCAACAAGACGTTCTCTTAGCCTAAATCTCTGTTGTTTACCATTTGTGCCTGAATAGCTACTTTTGGTGTAAAAAGTAAAAAACGTACAGTACATATTTTGATTTGATTATAAGGCTGACCGGCCACCGAAAGCGGAATTGAGCGAAGCTGCGTCAGCTTCCAAAACCGAATCAAAGGGATTTTTATGAAAGGGCAGCCACCAGATCCGAAGCGGAGCGGAGCGCACTTGAGCGGCGTCACAAGGGTCAACTCCACTCCGCTTTGCCTCGACCGAGGTTCGGTTTTGTAGCTACGCTCCGCTTCCCCCACCACACCTACTAATACCAATGCAAGGCAAGTTGCTGACTGAGCTGGGGTCCACTAGGCAATCGGTTGCCGACCCTCTCAGACTCCACTCAGCTCAGCTCAACTCCGCTTTCGGTGGCCGGTCAGCCTTGTACATTTTAATTTTTAGGTATGTTGTAGAGAGAGTATTTATGTAGGTATCATTCAAAATAGCGAAACCCATAATTCTAATTATCTGAAAACCATCTCAAACAACTTAGATTGAAATTGAGTGAATCTATGTTTCAGATACGATTGTAATAATTCTAGTTAAAAATAATAATTAAACGTAAATTGAAATAAACCTTGCCCCTCCTACACGACTCAATTTCATTCGAAATTATATTTATTATACTTCATTGTATCTATAGCAAGTGTGGATGTGTTTTGGCTTTGGTTTTTAATGAAGGGTAGTGTAGATCTTCCTTTCATATTTTTATAGATTATTTACAACATAAAAAATATGCTATGATCTAACAGATATTTTGAAGAGTTCAAAATTGTATGAAAATTAGACAAACATAACTAATGAATTTTTCGATAATCAAGAGACACAATGACGCGATTAAACGAGCATCACACATGATCATTTGTGTAATAGTTTTAAACTAAATAGATTACAATAAATAGAACTTGATTGATCACATCTAGTAGCTCGGTCAAGATCGAAATCTAGAATGCTAACAAAATACTCGTTTCAGGATATTACCCTACATCATCACTGATTGAATAACGATGTAACTGTTGTGTTCGCACTGATGAACCCAAATTAGTCGGCTTTCAAAATATTAGGTTATTCCAAGCTATAACAGTAGCAACTCCAATGTGCAATAGTTTAATGTTATATAATCTAAAAGTTACATTTAAATAAGTATATACTTTTTGGCACGTAATACGCGTAACCTTTATATACTTACATGTACAGTACACAATACAAACTTCCAACTTATTGTATTTATTATAATATTTTTTAAAAAAATATATACAGCCTTATAATCTCTTCTACTCACATTAGGAAGTAGGTTGAAAAACTCCTGATTGCAGCCCTTTCATTGCAGTGCTTGTTTTCCAATGAGAAACCTAAAAACAACTTGAATACCTACATAAGTATATTGCCTTCGTCAATGCGTTTTGAAATGACGCCGTTGTAAGATGGAATTTTTATCTTGTACTGTTTTTCTACTTGTGTACGATTTTATAAATTTTGCCTTCTATATAGAATTTTAACCTGAAAAGTTGTTAAAGAAGAGTTACAACACTATGTATAATATTGATTGAAACACTTTCCGTTTGTGCATTTTCCTTCTTTCCAAAGTTAGCATTAAACAAACATTCTATCAACTTTAGGAAAATACAAAACAGTAATTTTTACAAGTTTTCGCCCCTATTTCTTAATTAAGACTGAATTACACTTGAGAATTATCTTACAACTCTATGTCGACTATAAAAAAATACAACTCTTTATTTTGTACTTCCCCCCCCTTTCAATATTCCTCAAGTAGACATTTCACATTTGTAAAAAAGTTATTTTACAAGTTTATTCCCCTGCATCATAACTAAAACTGAAATCTACTTGAGTATGTTATGGTATAAAATTTTCAGGTAGATTTCAGTTTTAGTTCTGATAAAGAGTAAAAACTTGTTAAAAACATTTACAACTTGGGAACTTGGTAACTTGGGAAAAACAGAAAGGGGTAAAAAACGAAAACCATGTATTTTTCTATAGTCAACATAGTATTGTAACGGTTCCATATAATATTGAAGTAAATTTCAGTTTTGGTTATAATATAGGAGTGAAAACTTGTAAAAATTAAAATTTTCATTAATATGCACTTGAAAAAAAACAGAAATTTGAAAAAACAGGGTTTGAACTATTTTATATTAATCTCAAGTAAAATTCAGTTTTAGTTATGATGGAGCAATAACCACTAAAATTTACAATTTTTGGAAAAATGTGAACTTGGAAAAATGAAAATGTTTATAAATGTAAATACATGTATTTTTCTATATTTGTTTTAGAATTATAACTATTTCTCAACACCTAATTACATTTCACTATTATTTTCGACAGAGACAAAAACTTGTAAAATTAAAATTTTTGAAAAATGTAAAATTAGAAAAAACCGAAAAGGGTAGGAACTACGAACGACTACAGTTATATTTTTCTGTAGTTTTGTAACTATTCCATACCATATTTAAGGAGTTTTCATTTTTCATATTCAATCATATTCGTATTAAGATTTCAGTTTTATTTATGTGGAGGCGAAAAGTTGTAAAATTAACCTTCTTTAAATTCGTTAACTTTGTAAAAAAAGGAGTACAAACGAAAAAAGTTCCATTAGTCAATAGCAGGCATAATGTTGTAAGTTTTCCATAACATACTGTACTTAAGTATATTTTAGCTCTAATTTCAATGTAGAAGGGAAAACTTGTAAAATCGTACATAGTAGAAGCAGTAAGGGGTAAATAATCCAACCTACACCGGCGTTGCATTGGTGAATTTAAGTACACATCGCTTTAAGTTCAAGTCACACGGTGAAGGGTTGTCTAAAAATATTTACCAGTTTCAATGATTTTAAATTACGTACGGAATAATTCAAAGTTTTTTTTTAAATTATGAAATAAATTGTATTTATAATAAAACTACTCTATTTCAAAAAAATAATACGCTTTATATTGATATACTGAGTTTCTTCAAATTTCTCCTAAATAAGTACACCAATTTTCGATAATTTCAATATTCATACCTTAAACAAAACAATCCGGTACAGGCTCAAAGACGGCTGCGTCTTACACGTTCAATCGTGTGTATGATGTGTGGGCTATGTCTAAGAAATAAAAGATTTTGATTTAATCTTGTAAACCCAGGAAAATCTGTACATGGTAAAAAATGGTACCAAGGTATTATAAAACAGTCTACCAATTTCTAGTTATTAGAGGCCATTTTATACAAATAAAACAACCAAATATATGATAATGTTGGCCTAAAACTTAAAGGTATACCTTACTCCCATATCTGTATTTTAGCATAAAGTTTTTATAATGTTTTTACAATGTTTTTATTAAAAGGGTTCTTTTATAATACGCGAATGATATAGAGTTTTGAAAGTCCTCAAAAGGTAAAATACATTTTAAAAATGCGAATTTAATTTTACTAATGACAATGAAATGGCAATCATTGTTACATGTTATTTGATAAAAGAAAATAAACATTAAAATGTATTTATATTGTTAAAACACATTCTTTTGTCAAGTAATTGCGAGATTATGTACAAGGATTGTATTATAATCTCAGGGCGTTTTAAGCCAATGCCTCCATAAAGTTTCTTCAGTGCCACCTGGACTTATACGAGTTTAATGCACTTTAACCCATTGTATTATCTGTTCGAGCTTCTATTGAAGTATTCACTCAGAAGCAAATGTGACTAAAAAAATAAGTTTTTAAAAATATTTCTTCAAATTCATACAAATTCTGTATGATTTATTTTCTTTTTACATTAACCACAAATATAACTCACTTTCTTTACAAAAGTTTAAAAATCGCACAGATTATTTTTTAAATTTTAAAATAGTGGCTTTATGTAACACATACTTTGAGGAAGAATAAAGCCTAACCTACGTCTTGCGGTGTATTATAGCTTATTGTGTGTAGTCCAATTATATCCTTATGTGTATTGTATTTTAAAAATTTCTAATTTGGAATTAGAAAATTATTGTAAAAACGTAATTTTCATCTCTTAATCTAAACATTTGAATAAAATCAGTAATAATCTCTCTAGTTACTGGAATTTCGGTCAAATTTACCAAGTAAATTAAGTTTTAACAATTCGTTTAATAATTTTTGTTAATAACAAATAATAAGGGCCTTTAAACTTCAAAATAGTGGCCACTTGAAAAACAGTTTTTTGGGTTCTTCTTATCATAAGATTCTAAGTTATCCTATTTGTCCAGTTGTGCAATCTGTACCAAACTCCCAAATCTTATTAAACGACACTAGTTTTTTTATGTGTCGGCGTATCAACTGCGTGGTTAGTTTTATTTTAACTTAAAACTGGTTTTTGTTTCCACCACTCTCTGGTCAGACGTTAATCATTTTAAATAGGTTGGAAATTTCATAGACCAATTTTGAAATTATTGACTTCGAATAAAAAACATTGGATGACTAATAAGTTTTATTTGAATCCTTGGTGTTCCATTTTAAGACAATTCCGTTAAATTTGTTTATCGGAGTTCGAGAAAATTTAAAATATTCTCTTTCTTTTTAAAATTTTTTGCATTATAACATTTTAGTTATGAAATGAAAAATACGTCTGAAGATTCGACCAAAATAGCCAAAAGAAATAATCTACCATGTTCTCAAAGTTATTTTGTTTTTTGCTGTGACATTACTTTCCATCGTATTCTGCATGTTTGTGAGAAATAAACTTTGGATGCCCTCTCTCACACAGCCATGCACAAAAATCCAAAACTTAATTAAGCTAAATAGTTATGAAAAATTTATTCTGTTCATTCACTTTTTTACGTATAATTCTGTGATAGATATATTTAATTTTGTTTCAGATTTCGATCAAAATCTTTAAAGTTGGTAATGATAAAATCGAAATTGGAAACAAAAGTTAAAAACAATTCTATATATGTTTTGCCAATGTACTGACATCATAGTAAAGCCGCTTTAGAGTATAGAATTCTCAAAACGGATATTTAAGTCACTGACGGATAGTAACCAACATGTTTTGTTTAGAGACTACAATGTAGCACAATATTATCAAAATGTTTAAATCTGATTTTAAGAAAATTTATTTATTTATTAATAATCAAAGAAAATACGAAAACTTAACATATGCCTTACTTATCCAAGTGTCGAGACAAACAGATATTATCGTATAAACGACTTTTTATACACTTTTTTGGACCCTTAATCTCACGAAAATCTTGCATTTCGAATATGCTCAAAACGGCTTCTCCATACAATGTATATGGAAAGTAAACACTAGACAATTTGAATATTAGCTGGAATATCTTGAACATGATCATAGGTTATTTACAATATTTATCCAAATGAATGATTGCACACTATTATAATAAGGAACTAAGATAATAGCTCCTTAGCGCCTGCAACATTCATCATAGGCTATATACAATAAGAGTAATAAATGTACGGCTGCAGCTCCAATTTAATTAGGCGCTGTGATAAAGTTATGAACGGAGCTTATAACCTGAGCGCCTTCCACAGTGGTCGCAGGCTTTTTACAGTATTTATATAAATGAGGAACTCACTATGTTAATATTATAGAAGGAACGATAAACTCTTAGTATTTACGTTTATCTCTTTGATTGATTTTCCTCTTTATTTTCTGATAATTACGAAACATGGAGGAAGTTGTTTCATGAGATTAAAAATCTAAGTTGAGTTTTTGTGTAAATAACCATTTTGAAATTGTCCTAAACACTCGTTTTTGAAATGACCTTTGTCGCCTGTGCTAATTGACAAATTTACAGTGTATACCAATTTCCAAAGCCCCACGAAGAAATATTAAAAATTATCTTTTGCTGCTTATACTAGTACTCTCTGACCACCATTGAGTATATTTTAGTGTTTTCAAAATTTCTGGTGAACTGTTATTTTCTTTTGAGTTAGGTATGATACATATTGGTACAGATCATCATCTTTCACAGTACTTAAAAAATCATTCACTATCTCTTTTAAAAGTTAAATTTTACTAATCGACTTTTAAGAAAAACATTTGGAAAGATGTCAGAGAATTTTATTTTCTTGTGTATGAGTGTTTGAGAATGTTTTAGCAATGTCCATCGATAGTTTTTACTTCCTCATATAAAGAAAGTTATGTGTTGTAAAGAAAATGTTGTTAATAATTGACCTAACATTTCCAAAATAAGTATGCTTTCCATAGATTTTCATAATATCAGTGAAAATTCACACAATTTGTTTTCTACAGTTAAAAAATGGAAATAAACCATGACATTAGGGTTAAGGTTAATAATAGAAATATTTTGAAAATTCTCAAAATAAAAACTATGTTTTGAGTGTAAGTGCATGTATTTGATAAATTTGTATGGCAAGTGTACAAATTAATTAACTAAATGTTACGGTCATTAATTTGTTTCAGCAATATATCCCATATTCTTCAAGAAACTCAACAGGAAGATCGCCAGCAGTAGGTGGGTATGGACTTTACGACAGAAAAACGGATGACGGGTCAAATTTTCAGATAACAAATCAAAGAGGAGACTCCGCAAATTGTATACCAAAATGTTTTGCAGAAAAAGGAAGTCGAGTGAGTATACAATTTAATTTAAACTTATTCATATAACATACCAATTTAACTGCTCTAATTATTATTTCCTTTCAAATAATATTATTATTGTTTCAAATATTGTTATTGTTTTTCTACATTTGGTATCATTTACTAGAAAGTAAGTAAAAAACAAAAACAAAAACAAATACTGTGATCACTAGCCAGTATCTTGACTGGAGTTGTGTAAGAAGTTTTGGTTCCCCTACTTATAACATGTCTTGATATCCTGAAGAGTTGATCGAGTTCTGTTTAAGTTGTTTAGGAAAGCAAATAATTTCTAAAAACCACAACAATTAGGAGATGGATCAGAATTAACTAACTCTGAATAATGCTTTGTTATCATCATAGTCTCAAATAGTCAACTACATAGGTAGATAATTTAAATAAAGAACCTTTAGAATTATGTGGTTTTATTAATATAGATTGTTAAATATAATAAATGGCAATATTTTTATTTTAATCTCTTTAACTTTAGATACTCTGGAATTAATCTTCTAAATTATTACAAAAAATAGAAATAATAAATTTGAATTAAATAAATTATTTTATAATATTGTCAATAGGACATGTCACAAAGATATGTTTACATAATATAATCTTTTAAATTACATGATGGTTATTATCAATTCCGGGCTTCATTTAAACAGATAAAAGTATGAAGGATATCAGCTGGTATATATATTTGAAATTGGTCTTATTACATCTAAATTAATTAATATATACATTTTTTTTAAATAAATCTTTATGATAAAACCCGTTGTAGGCCTAGGACTGCTAGATACTGTTCAAATGATATAGGATCAGCACATCAAGTTTCCATAAATTCCTTTATATAATATATTATTTTAATTTTTTGAAGTACTAGTAAAGGTTGTCTCAGGTAAACATGCAAAACAGTTTTATACTTGAAAATAACTATATGTTATTATTCCATAATTACAGTAATATGTCGTCTTCCCTTGTTTTACAGGAGGCCTAGAATTAGCCATTAGCTGAACACTTTGCTGTCAATAAAACTGGTGTCATTGAACATCTGACTTATCCTACCAAATGTACTTTATCTGCTAGATATTCATCACTCTAGCATTAGTAGCACATCTCTCCAATGAGACAAATTTATTGACTAACCTTTATTAGATTCAGCATACTTTTTTCAGAATTTCTTTTGCAGCAACAAATAAAGTAATAGATTATAATTTTACTATTACAATGTAAACAATCTTACATGTTTATCAACAAAGACTTATAAATCAATACATTTATAAATAAACACAAAAACTTAAATTTGGAAAAAATAAATATATATAGTCAAAATTAACTCATCATATACATTTTAATTATATTTAGGACTTTATAAGAGTTGCATTTTGTTATTATTATTATTATTATAAGACCTATTTTGAATCAAATTACACAAGTTCATTAACTATGTGTTACCACACATGTGTCATACAATATTTTACGTAAGCCCACTGTAACAAAACTATTTATAAGTTTAAATATAAAATTTAAAGCCTACGAGCTGTATGCTAACCATGATATGTTAGATTTTATAGAAACAAACATGTTGCTATGATTTTAATAATCAAAACCATATCATTAATAACAGCTAATAGAATATTCGCTGAGCCGAGCAATTTATAAAAATATTGGCCTTCACTAATCGAAACATACAAAAAGTATACATTTATCATACATGTTATTATAATAAATGTCACCCAGATGTATATACTGTTTCTGTAACACACGAGTATATAACTATTAACTAAAAAAAAAAAAAAAGAAAAAAAAAAAAATCATTACAAAAATAATAAAAATGATGTTAAAGTTTTTTTAAAAACCAAAACCATTTTGAAAATGCTTGCTTTAAAAACCACAACATTGCTGTGATGTTTGATGCCTTTAGCAGAATTGATTGTTTTATAATGATCCCTATACATAGATGATGAAGATATGATAGAAAATAAATCCAAAATTCTAATAAAAACACCAGTTAGACCTAATCAAAGTAGTCTTAAAAAGATTTTTTACAATATAAAATCAGGTATGGCAGATTTGTAAAACTGCCTATAAAATTTATCATCATAAATAAGTAATGATAATTTCAGCTTTATGTATAAGAAAAAAAAGTTTATGTTTAATTAAAATGTAGGTTGTAAAAAAAAATAAAGTAAATTTATTACATTATGTTAGTTTCTTTTATTTTGAGCAATGTCAAACTGTTTTGATATGGTAAAATCTGGGTAAAGGTCGGTCGGCCATAGAATAAATGAGACAAGTCGGACGTTGTTTATGTTCCGTTCCTATTTCTTCCAATAGGCTATGTAACAATTATTTTTTTAAGCCAAATAGACCAGTTAAAAGACCTTAGTGTCCCCACATCACTCCAAAATCTAAGAAGCAGTCTATGGATTGGAGCCACACTAGATACTGGAAGAAACAAAAGTGTAACAAAACTCATATCCATGTGTTATTGGATTAGAAACTGTGGTCTTCCCTGGTTGATTTTTCAACAAGAAGTGAAACAGTACATCCTGAAAGGTATTGTGATGTTCTCATAAGACTTCCCCAATGCAGTTCAAAACAGAAGGTGGTGCATGCTTAGTTGTGAAATTGTTTTGCATCATAACAACGACACTCAACCATATTTTGCTTGTTCCACATAATACCTGATCACACAGTTTAGCTGAGAGCAGCAGGAACATCCACCTTACAGCCCAGACTTGGCGTCAAGTAACTCCCACTTCTTTCTGATCTGAAGCAATCTCTACTCGGCCAGTTCTATATCAATGATGGTGATATGAAAAATGATGCGCTACAGTGGCTAGATTAATCTATGAAGAGTGCATATAAAAGCTTGTAACCTGATATGATAATGGTCTTATCAATTCTTAATAATGGTGAAAATTATGTAGAAAAGTTTAAGGTCTGTCCTTTGTTGTAAAAAAAAAAAAAAAAAAGTAAAAAAATTGTATTTAATTTTTATACCAAACAGTACTTACTTTCTGGATAAACCCTGTATAATGTTTAAATATAAAAAAAACTAAAGTTTTATTATGTAAATATTGCATTTAATTTCAACGCCTGATTTTACAGTTTTTTAAAATAAAATAATCAATTCCTAATTCAAGGAAGTTTAAATTCAAATTATTTTTGCAATTTACTTCTTAGATCAATAACTTAATAAAGAGCATTTATTATATTCTAGGGTTTTCCTGGTTCACCAGGACTTCAGGGGCCTCCTGGACAGCAAGGATTTCCTGGAATGGAAGGTTTACCCGGACCTGTTGGTGACAAAGGAGAATCAGGACCCCAAGGTCCTCAAGGAATTAAGGGTGACCGTGTAAGTCTTATTTTACTTAAAACTTAATACTTGATATGATTCTGTTTTTGTTATGTATAAAAAAAAATTTTGTCTGGGTTATTTAAAGGCAGAATAACAACATTTGTATATGACATAGAATCATCTTATGTAAATTCCAATGTTAATGATTAACATTGGAATTTACATAATGCTCATCAGTATACTGCATAAGTTTATGGTTTTACTTTTAATATCTTTATGACTCATTAATGAAATTTTAAGCATTTCACTTTAAAAAAATTTCCTTTTTCTTAATTTTGTGTCAGATTTATATGATATGAATTAGCTAGGCATATTATACTAAGTTAAGGATATATTAAATACTTAAACGTATAACATGATCAAAATACTTGACATATTGTTTTAAACTGACTTTAAATACTGTGATGTAATAAAGTAATTGTAATATATTGAACTGAATTATCACTCCAATATATTAATTATATAAAAGGAGATTACAAAATAGCAAGACAAAACTTGATTAATTACTTGTGGGACTGGTCACCATGCGCTGTAGTTGCTTGTTGCAGTTCCCGGAATTCCTTCCCGCCGAAAAGTTGTACATTCTTCTCAACTGCTTCTAGAATTGTTGTTTAATAGTAGTTGCTTATTTGTCAAATGTAGCTGAGTTTCTTGCAGAAATAGTTGGTTAATATTTTCATTTTGTAAGCTGTTCACTAGACGATCCCTTAAAAAATCAATTAATGAATCTTTAAATTCAAAATAGGTAGACAATTTTTAAAAGTTTACCACATTTTTAGCAATATTTTCATGTTCCAATTGATTTCTTAAACTAACTTTATATATTTCCACAATAAAATATGGACATAGATGTAACTTACTGTAGTAACTTAACTATTATATCATATCTTTTAGAAACTTTTTTTCCTGGTATACACAAGTCTCTTAATAGGTTATACATTCAGGGCCGGATTTAGAAAATACAGGCCCCTAGGCTCCACCTATGGTGCGGGCCCTTGGCTCGTGGAGCATCGGGGGGTTTGGAGAGTATGGAATAATTTGAAAAATTAGGTAAAAATTTTGATTTTTAAAGGAATTTGCACCAAATATTCTGCATTGTCTGGCCTGAAAATATTAATGCTTCGCCAGTTATAAAATAATTATTGTACCCATTTGGATGAGAAAATGTAAGACATTAGAAAACTTTAACATCGTTAATTTATAACTCAGGTTATTTTAGGTAAAGATAAGCCACAAAAGTAAACAATCATAATTTTAACACTTTAATGTACATTGGTAAGTCTACAAGAAAAGTACAAGTCAATATTAAGTACTTATGAATAAATCTTCTTTTTTTTTAATATTAAATGTACTGCGAATCATGTTCACTTCAGTCACTCTTGCTGATTGGTTTCCGTCTAAGCTTCTCTGTAATGAAGGCGTTTATGATGTGCTCATGGTTGACTTGTCTCAGAACGTCGTGTTCTATACTAAGCAAGGCCAAAAAGTTTAGCCTGTCTTCTGACATAGAGGTCCGGAGTCTGTTCTTGATCAGCTTCAGCTTAGAGAATGATCTTTCTGCAGAGCAATTAGTCACCATCAAGGAAAGGTACATTCTTAACGCCACTTCTACATTAGGAAAGCAATCTTTTACTTTGTTTTCCAACATAAGTTGATACAGCCACCTTTCTTTACTAATGTGCTTTTTACTTTTCTCATATTCATTTTTAAACTGGTTGGAAAAATTCTTGAATTGTAAAACTTCGTTGCCCAATTCTTCGTCTAGATCTTCGTTGTAGCTGTCTACTAACGTTTTGCTTGCTGCTAACACCTCTTCATTAGAGAGCATGTCCAATTTGTTAAGGAACCCAAACCTCGTATCGATAAGTTCGTATGCTTGAAGCCTCTTTGTCAATGCACCTTCTAGTTCATCTATGACTGTAATGAAGCTTTGGGTCCAAAATGTAACCGTTTGGTTTTCGGGCTGTCGGAAATTGTTACTGGTAATTGGCTCATCTACGTCGTCATTCATGACGTCGTTGTTTTCTGCCGTTTCAGAAACAGATGTTGATGGTGTCGCATTGCACTTTGTTATAAAGTCAGTCATTCGACGTGATTTGGCTAGGACCTCTTTATTCTTTTTCTCCTTTTCTTTTGCCATCTTTCGTTTTGCACTGCCGCTTTTGAACATCTCTTTCGTTTTATGACGATTATTTTGTGTTTTATGACGGTCCATACTGGAATCTTGCTAAAAGAAATACTTGCATGTAATAACAGCAACAACAATAAAAGTGATATATTTCATGTATCAAATAATGATAGACCCACAGAGGAGAGAATCAAACATGTTCTATTCATATTCCTATGGGAACGGTGTACGGATATACGGATAGGCCAAAGCAAGGGCCCGTCAATGAAGATATAACTTTTTCAATTTAAAAAAATATCAATTAACTTTGTTTTCTATTTTTGGAAAATAAACGTACTTGCAGTTATCGAATTTATAAAATAATTCCAAACTGATGAGCAGGACCTATAGACATAAAATATGACTCACCTTTTCAATGTGATTAAATAATCCAACAATAGTCTTCTTTGGGCAAACTCATTGAACACACAGCATTAATTTGACAAAATCACAGACTTGGCTGTTTAACAACTAAACGGGCGCACCTACATAACATTCGTATCAAGAGCGTGAGAAATAACAATACAGTGCTATGATGCTACCGCTCCATTCACAAATACACTAGCCCTGTTTCCTGTACATACACAATCATAGTCTTGTATCAAGTATGTACGTACAACGTACTACCTACGATAATAAAACATGACCCGTGAAATTATTTTGTAATTTTTTTGTGGTGCGGGCCCCTTTGTGGTGCGGGCCCCTAGGCGCGCGCCTATATCGCCTATGCTTAAATCCGGCCCTGTATACATTTTACCATCAATAATATGCTAACTTTTTAATTTTAATTAATGTCATTGCAATAAAAAACAATTTAAACAATTCTATATAAGATTGCACGTTTCCTCTGCTGTGTTAAATTCCGTTGTGTGATCGATCATCACCATCTTGTCTAGGTTTTGTTCAAAAAATAAATTACCTTAATGTTTACGCCTTACTGTACATGATTTATTTAAGAATGTGTTAAGCCTTTCCACACAAAATTTACATTTTTTAAATGTGTAACCCCTTCCCGCACATGACTTATTTTAATAATAAACCTTGTAGAATAGCAGCCATAGTTTAATTGCACAATATACACCACATTCCATATTTCACTTCACTGATACTAAACACATAACTGGATTCTTTTTAAAAATCAACATCGCTACTATAATATATTGAACTTAATTATTACTCCAGTATATTAACTAGAAAATGTCTATTATAAAATAATCCAACAAGACATGATTAATTACTACATTGTCGACTTGCTGGATAGGGTAGGACTGACTCGGAAACAAGTTGTAAAACTTAGTACCTTGGACTCAGGGAGGAAAAGTAGCGACCAATCACTTTTTTGGAATATAACATTATCTGTTATGTAACTTAACAATACATTAAACCACTACAGGACATTTTACAAAACTTGCCATAACATAAAAATATCTCATATCGATTTACACATATTATATACAATGAATTATTGTTATTCATTGTTTAAATACATTCCAGTAATAATAACACTAAGTAATTACATCAGCAGAAAGAGTAGGAATTTCCTAAGAGACTTAAACTTATCTGAACTTTTTGTACTACCTTCTCTGCTGTAGCCACAGGTTCATCTCCATTACTGTACTTACTTTAAGCAATAAATTGATGACTACAATCACTAAAAAAATTGATGATGAAAGTGTATTTAAAAAATAATTAGAAATTCAATTCATATATACTATATACAAGATTTTGTTCTTGTGATATATGTAACAACAAATTAATTCTTTTGATTTAAATTACAGGGTAAAATGGGTATGCCTGGTTTCTCTGGCATCAATGGTATTCCTGGTGTGGCAGGTCCACCAGGATTTCCAGGCCCTCCAGGTTTGGATGGATGCAACGGAACTGATGTAAGTGTTTTAATATTTAATAAACTTTTACAGAATATTTAATTTATTTGAATATTTTTTCTTATAATTTATAATTTTAAAATATCCCACCTAAGAACTTTGATTTGTATTGTGTATATGGTTTAAGATGATTTAAGACTTAACCTAATCTTATTAAGTTTTTATTTAATGTGTCTGCACAGATATTCTGCTCACTATTAATATTGTGATATGATACTTAATATATTTAAATAAACATTGATATAATTAAAGTATTACTTGTTTGATTATTTTAAAATTTCAATTTGACATTATTTAGACAAACAAGTCATAAAATGACCTCGAACTTAACAAAATATTTGGGTTAGTGGAGTTTTATCATAATAAAATAGCTACCAATGAAATAGACACTAGCTTCCTCATACAAACCCATATTAAGGAGGGTACATTTTAATAAAATCTTTTTACAGTTGAGAATAATTTTGCATTTTCCAACTTCTTTTAGTATAATTTGTCAGTTATTCTGTTAAAATTCTATTTCTTACATTCCCATATTTATTGTTTTAGATGTTAACTATTGGTATTATAGGATGCAGATGTCAATTTTCATAAAATGAACAGATCATTACTAGATCTTTGTGTAAAAAGGTATTTATAAGAAATGGATGGAATGCTTTTTCCATTTTTCAATTCATTTGTCTCGTTAGCCAGAAATATATAGATAGATATATGTGGATATTGCTTCTCTTGAACACTAAAATTAGGACTACTAGTTCCTCTTTTATATTTAACCCTATACACTACATCAGATAAATCAAAATTACAATAAATGCAATAGAAAATATATACATGAACACATTATTTACATACATATTTTACTCAAGAACAAAAATTACTATTATTCATATGCTCAATCAACATATATATATATATATATATATATATATATATATATATATATATATATATATATATTCTATATAATCAAAGTATTTATTCTGAGCTTATATATTAATGTTTTTTTACTCCTTTCTTTAAAAAAACTAGTATTAGTATTATTTTCTAACGTGGCCCTAGGCAATGTTGGCTATTTTCCTATTTCTCTGATTCCATCATTTAAAAATGGAAATTGATCCATACTCTTAAAATGCTGTGTATGTCTTTTATATACACAAATAATGGCAAATGTCTGACTAATCTATGTCAATAAAATTAATTTATTCACACAGCAAGTAGTAATCAGTCCACGATGGAAGGTTGTGCATGGCGATTGTGATAATTTTAAATATTATCACAAGAAAAAAGGGTGAAGCTACTTTATTTATTAATTGCCCCATGAGTTGGGCGACAATTGTGATAATTTAAATATTATCAACAAGAAAAAGAAAGAAAAGAATTTATTTTGAACATGAAGAGTTCTCAAATTTTATTTTATCTTGAAGAAAAGTGAGTTTATGTGTGGTTATTTTAATATTATTGGGCGCCAGACTTTCGTCATTATTTAACATAAAAAAAATGAATTTAATAAATTTATAATCTCAAGGGTCGTAAGCTCTTTTAACAGTGTACTCCACAGTGATATTGGTTTTTTTATAAATGAAAACATTTGTAGCTGAAATTTAACAAAAAATATTTATTAATTAAAATCGTACACATACATGAATAATTCAAATATAAAATTATAAATTATACATCCTATTTTAAATTTGTTATATTTCCCTTTGAGGAAGGTTTTAAATTCTGACAAAAAAATTCTTGACTACTTTAAATTTTATGTTGCAACTTCTGAAAGTTATTTAGTGAAACAAACAGTTTAGTATCATCTGTAAGTCTTTCATTTGAATTTACTTTATTCAACCAAATGTTGAATTCATGAAATATCTTTGATTTCAAAGATATGAAATAATGATTTTTAAAAGTTATTAAAATTATAAATTCTTACATAAAAACATAGAACAAATAGTTATTATAAATGTTTTAACAATACTTGATATTTTTAGTGTTCTTTAACACTGAGTTCAGGTCCTTTGTTGAATTTTCATCCAGTACTCCAGTCCGCTGAGACGTAGGCTTTTGTGATGGTACCTGCTTGTTATCTACACATGTTGAGAGATTAGTTGTCATAATTTTGGTCACACACGTCGATAATACCTTTTAAAACGTCTTTTGACACAAAGTATACAGTTCTTTATTTTCATAAAAACTTATGTCTATCTCGAAAGTTCATTGTTCGTTTTGTTGAACACGTGCAAATATTGCATCATCTATATAAAATGTGCATTTCTTAGTCTTTTTATAAAACAAAAAGTCAATTCATAAGCAAACCTCATTCACTAATACATGTCTATGCTCGAATAACCGATTTTCGATACTTTAGCACTACATTCTATAAACAATTTCTGACCGCTCTGAAAACAGAAATATGTCTCTACTCTTTGAGTACTGAACCTAGACTTACAACCTACCATCTCAACTTCCCAACTAAGACTGTCTTACCACGTTTCTCCTATCTATAACTGGAAACCGGTCCTCATTTCGCTGTTACAAACAGTTCACACACCCTTTGATTTTGATTTTGATTTGGAATGGGGTGGAATCCTAATTTAAGAAGGATTCCCTGCTCGTCAACCATTGGCTTATTGTACCCCCTGTGTGCCGTTCCTGGAAGGTTAGAACCCTGTTCCTCGAACGAGGTTCAGGATTTTTTCCACCAGGTACGTATCCTCTTCATCTCCCGGTTGCTGGATACCAAAGAGCTCCCTCCTTCTACGCTCCAGCATCCCGCAATCGAATATGACGTGTCTTGCAGACTCCACGGCCTGCCCGCAGAGCCGACAGCTTTGGTCTCCTTCGAAGACTCCCACTGTTGCAAGATGTTTCCTGAACTGGCCATGTCCAGTGATGAGTCCTACAACTCTTTTAAGCTGTAGCCTGTCTAGCTTGATTAATGACTTCGTAAGGTTAGTACTGGGTCCTTTAATCAGCTGTTTGCTTTGTGTGAGCCCGGGAGTCCTGCGCCATCTCTGGCGTTGCTTTTCCTTGGCCCAGTTGTTAACTGCGCTTTTAGCCATGCTGCGGCTGATACAGCACATAGGTTCTGGCCCCATGAAGGGTGTAGATGCTCCTTTCTTTGCGAGAGTATCTGCCATCTCATTACCTTGGATGCCACGATGACCTGGCACCCATCTCAATTCCACCATGTTCCTTGTGGAGAGTTTCTTTAGTGTTAAGAGGCAGTCCTTCACCAGTTTTGAAGTGATTAGTACTGAGTCTAGCGCTTTTAATGCTGCTTGACTGTCTGAGAGAATAAGGATTTGTCTATCTCGAAAGCCTTTTGACAATCCCAGATGGGCGCAGGCAGAGATAGCTAGTAACTCTGCTTGAAATACCGTACAGTGCTTGCCAAGACTTACACTAATGTTTGTCCTTGGTGATGAGCTGTAAATACCATAACCTGAGTTTCCTTCCATAAGAGACCCATCGGTGTACCAGACAAGAGTCCCTCTGGAGGATCCTGGTTTACTGTTTCCTTCCCTGTCTTCTCGGTTACCAAGGGTTACCGTGAAGGGTCTGTTGAAGATGTACTCGGTGTGCATTGCGTCTGGCACTATGTCTAACACCGATCACACACCCTTACTTCCTCGCACACATTATTAAATACTTGTAAAAAAAAATGAACACTTGTAATTTATTATGTTATACTAAAATTAAACACTTGTAATTAATTATGTTATACTAATATTAAACATGGTTATTTATTTTTTTAATCTTGAAAATTAATTTTGTTCCTATAAATGAATTTACTGAAGACTGAAAATTGTTACAAAAGCTTCCCTCTCCCTTGTACTTTTAACGCACACTCTTAAATATGTGGTAAACTCTGACTCTAATTTTTCACATTATTACACGATTTTGCATTTAAGAATAGATAGCATTTTTACCCCTTTCATGTGTTTTTAGGAATAATGTTTGAGAAGAAAACAAGCTATTTTACACACAAGTCGGGACTCTACATTGTTGTGTGACATTTAACAAACACAATACAATGTAAATTCACTATTTTTTAAAAAGAGATAATTGTTTAGAGTAGAAATTAATGTGATCATTATGTTTTAGATAAAATAAAAATCATTTACAATATTTTCGTGCTCTGTGAAATTAGTTATACATTTCAAAAGTCAAGTTACTAAGTACATTAAGAAGCACTTAAATGTATGCCATTATTAATGATTCTACAAGAAGGTACCTAATATGAAATGGAAGAAAATTTATCATTTTTTTTTAAGTGTGCACTTCTACAAGTACTTTGTTACATGCTTCAGTTATGTATTTAGTCCAGGTTAATCTATTATTAATTGAGATTCACAAATTTTGAACATTCCATCAGTATTTCAAACATAGTATTTGAAATGTTCACCATCAATATTAAGAGTACAAAGAACATTAAAGTCTATGAAAGAAAATTTCCCAAAACCACAATCGAACACTAACAACACAAAGACTATAGTTATGTTTATTCTACCTTATGCACATTTCAATAGCACTGCTATCATCTTCAGAGGTACAATATACAGAGGTATAATACATAGTGTGTATTGTACCTCAGAACATGAAAGCAGTGCTATTGAAATGTACATTAGGTAGAGTAAACATAACTATACAATCTTTATGTTGTTAGAGTAATTCAAAACCCATCCAGATAAAGTAGATCTACTTATATAGGAAAAAAATTGTATGAAAATTACAACAGCAGTTTCAGTTATAAGCTTACAGATAGACAGAGAGAAGTTGTATTTTATAATATGTATGTGGCGATGATGTTTATCATAGCATTGTACAAAGATTCTTCTTCAATTAAGAATGTGATTTTAAAAAGAGGTAGGTTATTTTCAGCAATTTTAATTTTGGGTTAAGTTTCACCAAAACTAGTGTCAACATAATTAAAAATTGGAAAACTAAAGATTTCACTAAAATGAGAATGTATTAGCAATGAGAATGTAAATCATTTGGAATTTTTTAGCATTGGAAATTCCAAATTGCATACGGTAATCTAGACTATTTTTAAATCCACAGTTTTAAATTTCTTGGTTGTTACATTTAATGTATGTTAAAGAATTTAAAATGTTATTAAAAACTGAATTAGTAGAATGTTTAGATACCAATAAATTAATTTTTAAATTTATCTATTAAAAGATCTGGAGAAAAAAGTTATTTTTATAATTGTAACTAAACAACCTCCTGAGAGTTAAAAAATAAGGTGGTTATGCAATTTTACTAACACACCAAAAAAATTAATAAAATGAGATTGTTATGAATGTAATTTAATTTACAGTCATTTTTGTTATTGTATCATTCACTCCATAATTTATTTATTATAATTTATAATCTTAGGATAGTAAATTATTAGATAATTTGCTTACACATAATAAAATTTGTGAACCATATTATCAATGACTTTAAAATGTAACACCTAAAAAAGGTTAATTTGAATAATAACATAATATTAATAATATTACAAAAACCATCTACACATATACCGTATATCTTTTTATTAAGTGTAACAAAAGTCAAACTATAAATAACTATTGAGTTTGACTTGTGAGATGGTATACTTACTAGAATAAAACTTGAATACAAATTCTCACAAATAGTATGTTTATTTATTGAAACTTGTTTCAACGACAAAGGTGCCATCTTTAGTGATGCACAAGCTACAATAACTAAACTATAACTAAAATTATAACTCGTGCAACACTGAAGATGCCAACTTTGTTATTGAAACCCGTATGAATAAATAAGCATACTATATGTAAGAATTTGTGTTCAAGTTTTATTCCATTGATAACACCAACTTTGACTCAATTGCATAATTCTCCCCCTTCCCTTTCATCATACATAATGTTGATAAAATTTTATCTGCAAACCAGGTCTATTTGATAGGTAAGTTACCCAATAGATCATATTATGTCAAACTTATTTTTTGAGCCATAAAAGGAACACACAAGGATATAGGTCCTTGTGACTTTCCCATTTCTTTCAATCAGGTGGGTTTCCCTTTTTAGATGGTTCCTATCAGACTAAGATATTGGATACTCTTTTGTTAATTTAGTATACAAAAAGACATTTTTTTAATCTATGATTATTGACAAAAAATGTAAAGCAAAGTAGATACATTTTGTAGACAAAATGAATAAGAGAATATAAACTTAAAAAATCACAGAATTAATATGTGATTAAAAATTAAACATTTAAAATGCAAATTAATTTAAATGAGTTGACTTTACATTCCATTTAACATTATTAAACATTTGGAATATCAAAGCTACGATTGTTTTTAATCATCCAATATTGGTTTCTGATTTCAATATTTACATATATTTAAATAGGTTACAATATTTAAATAACCATTCTAAATTTGTATTGTGGCTATATTTAAAAAAATTTTTACTCTTACAAAATGCACATAATTTATGTTGAGAAGTAAAATTACTGTATGTGATCATAGCCATCAACATAGCTCATGCCTTTGTAGTTTAACAACTTAACTATGATTTAATAGATGATATATTTATTGCCAATCTTACTTTCCAGGGTGCTCCAGGACCACAAGGTTTTCACGGGCCTACTGGACCAAGAGGTATTCCAGGTGTTCCTGGTGGAAAAGGTGATAAAGGCCAGGCAGCATTTGGTGGAGTGTATCCTAAAGGCCAAAAAGGAGAACCTGGCTTGAATGGAGTAACAGGACCAACTGGAGTACCAGGAGCTCCTGGCCCTCTAGGTTACCAAGGACTAAAAGGAGAAATCGGAATGAAGGTGAAAGAATTTACAATTTTTAAATAAAGGAAAAGTAATTATTAAACTAATCACAATAGTTCCTACAAAATTGAAGTAAAAAACAATAATATAAATTTACAAAAAAAAATATTTTATATAAAGGAACCATTTATTAACAAAATCTTCTGTTATTACCATTTATATCATAAACTGTTTTTAATGGTTTATTATTATAAACACTAATTAAGTTCATTATCTGATTGTAGGGTCCTCAAGGCCCAACTGGCATGAAGGGAGAGAAAGGAACTATGGGTATTGGTTATGAAGGAATGAAAGGTGACAAAGGTACCAAGGGTGAAAGAGGTCCAGAAGGAAGACCAGCTTATCCATTTACAGAACCCAAAGGTACCAGTATAGGACCAAGAGGAGAGCCTGGACCAAAAGGAGACAGGGTAAAAAAAATCAACATTTCATTTGGCTTATTAAATAAACTCTAATTATCAATAATAAATCAAAAGTTAAATTTTTATTATTGATAATAAATATATTTTTTTGTAAATGCCAGTTTTTTTTATACCATTCTATATATAAGTACTGTATCTTGAAAATAACTTGTATAGTTTTACAGGGTGATAATGGACCACCTGGAGTGAAGGGAGAACCAGGATATATTGGTGATCATGGACTACCTGGTGGCCCTGGAATGAAGGGTGAAAAAGGATTGCTTGGACCTCCAGGACCTAGGGTAAGTTGTATCCACCTTTTTACCAGTAAATCTTTATTTTATCTTTTTAAAACATGTTTTATATTAATATGTCTTCTTACATACACGAGTTAAATGATCCATCACAATTTAGTATGTAATAATTGTATTCAAACTGTTTACATTTTCATAAATATTTCAACAGGTCTGACTTAACATTATTGGACTCAGTTAAGTAACTTATACTCATATATAACAATTTAAATATACAGCAATTGCACTTGTTTATTTTGTGATATTTTTAATTTGGTCAAATTGTACATAGTATTCTGTTTAATACATTAAGCACATTACTATGTTAAAGTTAAATACTAATTTTTGTGTGTGTGAAATATGTACGTAGATTATAGTTTATTATTAATTATAAACACTGATAAATTAAAATTACACTGATACTATCAATGTGCAATGCAGTCTGGCAGTCTTAGAATAAATAATTTAACTAAATTTAGTAAATAATAGTTTAAATAAAGAGATATTTCCATTACCATGTTATCTGATGTGAAATTGATAATTTTAAACTTTATATATAAGTTAAGTACAAATTTTTAAAGCAAGAGGTCCTGCTGTTTCTTAATAAAAATGTTACTGGTATACTTTCTAAGTAACCATTTGTCTGTTCTGTTTTATTATTTTAAGTTTTTATTTATTTTTAAATTATTATTTTAATTATTATTTTTAGCTTTTTTGAGATATTAGAATGCTTTGGTACCTAACCAAATACTTCTCATAAAACTTGTCCTCCTAATTTAAAACTCCTTTCAAAATTTGTTTGAGCTATGATTAAATTTCATTAAAGGACAAGATTTTCATAAAATTTATTTTTCTATTCTTCACATGCCATCGGACAGGGGCAATAGCTGTTTCTGGAACGATCTCTCCGGCAAATTGTCCCGAGAATGGATATTTAGCAGTAATGCAAAGCTGTTGTTCTAAGTACAGTTATTATGATTTAGTAATGTTACTCTTCCAATCGTTAGTAGTGTGAACTACATACAGTACACACGTATCAGCACACAAAAGTGCTATAATAACTATCAATATTACTTTAAATGTTGATACAATCTTTAAGATGCATTTTTTTTTCTTGATCCAATCAGACTGTATATCCTTCTGTAATAAATTTGAATACTTAAAAAAATAAAACAAATTTAACACTATATATTAATGAAAAAAGTAAAACGTGAGATTTATTTATAAATATTGGTTCAGTCTGAAATTTTGGTTCTTGTTGTGTGTGTTTTTTGTCAAGTTCTTTTTTCCTAGGCTTGTGCATTAATTAGGCCAAAAGAATGGGAATAGATTTTACATTTTTATAATTAGAATTGAAATCGTATATTTCATCACTAGTACCGAAAGTGGTCTTTTCCGGCACACAATCGTGTTTTCAAATCAAAGACTAAATCAACATTTTAGGTATGAGTTATGAACAATATTTTTCATTACACTATAAATAATAATAATAATAATAAAAGAATTATAATTTATCAGCATAATGTAATTACCCACCAAAATATAACTTTTTAACCAAACATTTATAAACATTAATTTCTATATATTAAACTTCATTTTTGTATTGACAATTAATTTACTTATGAATGAATATTTATATGAATATTGCAGTTTTCATTGTTATTTATGTTTATTCCTTTGTTGGGCAATTTATTCTAAAGGATCTAAAATGTTTGTTAGTGTTGAGTTTCCATTGCATTACATTCAGCTGCTTTGTTGCTGGTACTCATAATTAATAAGAACAGCTGATTTCAAATACATAACTGCTACTGATAGAAGCAACATGCTACTAACACAACTGCTGTTAGAGTGCATAACTACAGGGAAAATCTCCAGCTGTCTTTCCCGGACTAAACAGGGAAAATATTACTGACTTTCAATATTCACAGCTGTAATTGAAAATTATTAATTTCGATACTCTATGATGAAAAATACAATTTGATCCAATTGGACCAGAATTAAAACATATTATTATAAAGGATTCATATTAGAATAGGTTTTGTATTAATATATGAAGGACATTTATATATAAGTTCTAGAGATAATATTACTAAATTAAATTAGCATTCAAGAGTAGACATGAAATATTGTATACAGCACTTAAGTTGTTAATCTTTACCACTATGCCTTAAAAATGTTGTGAAATAAAATGATATCAAATTAAATAGTTATAAATTTTATAAAATACCTTCAGATTTAATTCTTACTTTATATTTCTAAACCTAAAGGGAAGAGATGGTTACACCGGTGGGCCAGGACCTGTGGGACAGAAGGGCGATCGAGGCGTAGATGGATTGCATGGTCTTAGTGGACGCCCTGGACTAAAAGGTGAACCTGGTATAGATGGACCTCCGGGACCTTCTGGATTAAGAGGACCTGCAGGACCACCTGGTGTAAGTTGTCCTACATATGACATATTTATAAAATGACTGAAACTAATTTTTCTAACAAGACCCAAAAATTTTATTTGACACTTTTTTGACTTTTTGTTATAATTTTGAAATTTCAATTTTCTTTAAAAATGATGTAAAGTAAATATCTACTAATATACTCTAACAAAGTCAGAATTTTCACTACATTAATTTCTGATGTTGGTCACTTAACCACAATACAATATAACATTTGGTATATTGTTCCAAATTATGAAAATTTATTACAGGATAAACCTCCCTTCAATTAATTCAATCCTCTAATAATTCATAATCAGTTTAGAAGTTAGATTTATAAGTAATATTTAACGTTCTTAAGCTAAGCTAAACTGACAGGAAAAATAATAATAATAATATCGGTATATAGCTACATAGCGCTGACATAAGTTAACTCAATTATGTTTTTATTGGACGAACAAAATGGTTGTGTGATTTTCAGTTTTATAAAATACCCAAACTGAGAACTCAACTAATTAGCATAATGCTACTATGATTTTTATATATTTGTGTTTACCACTTACTACCACTCATTTATTTCATTAATTACTGTATTTTTATTCACTATTCAAGTTTAAAATTCAGGAATTTAAGGTCCAAAGGTAAATGTGGATATTGCTTCATTATTTTGTTCAGTAGAAAGTTGAGGTTGATATAACTAGGTACAAATTCATAACCTGCATATTACGACATAATTTATGATTTTATTAATTAAATTATTTATTACACAGCTATGGCCAAAACTAAAACCTAAAAAAGATCCTGAGTAACAAATTTAAACGAAATTGAAAAATATTACTGTTAAATATAAAGTTATAATTGTATATACTGTACAAAATTTTAAAAACCACTAAAAACATGTTCTGGGATTAGTAAATATATTACAACCACGAGCAAAGGTTTTACCTCATGGGACGCTGAAGCAGCTCATTTTCTGTATGAAAACTCACTAAAAATCAGTTTTACCAGAATGTTTAGACCACTTGTATGATGACAAAAGAGTCAGTTGGATGTTTAATATGGAGGGCAGAATGATGATTACATCTGTAAAAAAAGAAGAATATTGTAATTTATAGAAGTTTTTATTACAGGAATTATTACTTTATTAAATACGTATTTAGATTTAAAACTGAATGTATTGTTTCTCTAAATACAGTAGTAGTTCATGATAATACCAACGTCAAAAATCTCCATCATGGAATCACTCAAGCTCATATAAAGTATTGTCATTTGGTTTAAAAGATTTATAAATATTTTTGTACACTAATAATATATACCGGTATATACAGTAATGATATAAATGAAATATTATAATATCCTATCTCGACATTAAAATTTGATACCTGCCATTATAACATATTTTTTATAGTTGACAATATTTTGTGCTTTTTTCATTACGGATGACATGAATTGTGGTTATTTAGATGTTTTTGATGGAACCTTGGGTAAATATAGATTAGATCAAAAGTTTATGTAATAACAACTATTTGAGACGAGCTCTAAAAATTCTCAAAAGAGAGGGTCTGAAAATATTCTTTCCTCAGAACTTTCAATTTCTCTTGGTAGTCTACTTATATTAGTAAACTATTTAACATTTTACTTATTTCTATTAAAAATAATAAATAAAAGAAAATAGAAATGACAAACACTAATTAATTTCAAATAAAAAAAACAAAAAAAAAAAGTTATTTTATACTATTGAAAAAAGGTGAAACCAAAATATAAAGTGGTTTTCATTTATTTATTTCAAACAAATTTTAATTAAATTAAATTTAATTATTATTTTGTGTGTGTGTATGTGTGTGTAATATATAAACTAAATACTGAAAACCTTAATGAATTTGTTTTTTACATAAGGGTGGAAAAGGACAACCAGGACCTCCAGGCCCACCTGGCCCCAGAGGGTATGCTGGACCTCAAGGACCAAAAGGGTTAGATGGTATTGATGGTGCTCCTGGAGATCGTGGTCCAATTGGTCCACCAGGAGGCTCTGGAATACCTGGAACACCAGGACCTGAAGGCTATCCTGGAGAAAAAGGATCAAAAGGAGAACCTGGAATCACAGGTGACATACTAAATTATTTTGCATTTATTAGTTTTATAAATATATTATTAATATGTATTCAAAATACAATAATTTGAGTCATTCATTTTAAATACTCTTAATTAGGACTTCGAATACCAATATTTTTTCACTTCTTTCTCTCTCATATAACAAAGTAAATTAAAACAATCTGCCCTGCCGCTCACTGACCCCTTATTACTGTTTATCCCCCTCCACAAAACAAATAACTACTTGAATATTGAATATACTTCCTGAAATGTTAAATAAAAATCAGCTGATAAAGTACTGTTTTAATGACTTGTAATATTAATACATAATGTAATTAATTAAATAAACAGTGCAGTGCATTAAATGACAAATTATCATATATTTTTTTTCTGAAACTTAACTATTTTGGTCAACGTTTCCAGCTGCAATAGGTAATCACAAATATTTTCAGTCTATTGTAGGCAGCAAAACACAACAAACCATTGCCATAATAAAAATGTTGAATATTTGGGAAATTTTGTTTTATTTTTTCTATACTGAATCAAATTTGCAATTAAGCAGTATTCATAACAGTATGGAAACCTCTACAAAAATGACTAGCAATAAATTATTTGTTCTCTGATGAGTAATAATCAGCAAGGAAGGTTTTCCTAATAAAGCAGCCTCTTCGCTAAACATGTATTTAACCGAAAGTTTATTGCTTATGTACATCAATAAAACTTCTATAGGGAAAAAAAACTTAAAATACCTTAACACAAACACTACTATTTCAATGTATTATACTTGTGTAAAGATAAAACAAAAACACATAATTTCTAGAATTTCTAGTAGCAAATATATTTCAAATTAAATGTTTTTACATTTTCATTATTAGAGTTTTACATGTCTATTAGGGTTAGATATGTTTACTGTCTACAGAGATTTTTTAATTTCTGAAAATATTATATCAATGACTGTACTTGAAGAGTTCTTTTGGTGAAGTTTAATCTAAGTAGAAGTTGAAGTGTAACTGAGACATACATACCGGTACTAACAATGTTTGATTTTTTAGGATTTCCTGGACCTGTTGGACCAAGAGGGTACACTGGAATACAAGGACCCCCGGGTGCTCCTGGATTTCCTGGAGATAAAGGTCTTTCAATTCCTGTAAGTTATGCATATTAATCTAGGTTGTTTTATATTTTTTTTTCAAAAAATTTCACTTTTGTACTGCATAAAGCTAATTATATATTTGAATATTAAAACCAAACACAGATGACAAATTTAACTAAAATCTGACTGAAATTCTGATAGATTATCAGATGGATCATTAGTGATGCTTCTTTTATTTTTTAACATTCAGGTAATTAAAACAAAATGAAAAATTCATTAAATTGTTTCAATTTCGACTATTAGAATGATATTACTAATTTTTTGTTCTAATTTTTAGGATATTACATTAAAATTTATGTTTCATAACTGTCTTAATTTTAATAGTAGAAAACTCTAAATAAATGGACGCACATTGTCAAATTGCACAGTGAGTTGTTATGGAACATTTTATAACGTGAGACTACTCTCAAGAAATTATTTGCAATTTACACCTAAAAAATAAAATATTAGAAGTTTTATCATAATTGGTTAAAATATTTCATTTTTTTTTATTTTTAGAGGGTTCTTGAAACTCTAAACACAAACTGATGTCAAATTTTATCGTAAGGCTCCAAAATATATCAATGTCACAAGTTTTGTCAAAACTATAAAGCTAATACAAGTTTTTAAGAAATAGAGCAACTTTTCACCAAGCATTTATAATTTTCTTAACATAAATATTCCCTTTGTCATTTTTTTCTCAATGTGTTCACTCATTTGAAATTAAGTTCAATTTATATACTAAAACAAATTACAAATTAACCAACCCGAGATTAATCTTTTCTATTAATATTAAATCACACATGTTCTCTTCATTAATAATTAATGACTTAACCAGAAATCCATCTTTAACTAAATCACTCTTAACCTCCACATGATTTCATCTTCCATGTCATTTCAATTTTTGGCCTATTCGGGGATAGGCAAATAAAAATATGTTCTATTTATACTATATATTATATATTTTTTTTTAAGGGAAATACTTATATTATAAGTTAAATCTTAAATATAAATAATAAACTAAACTGGTCCTAATATTGATCCCTGTGGCACCAATGGGCAAGTATATTGAAAAAAAAATATTGTAAAATACAGATTGATATCAACTTACTAAATCTGTATGAAAACAATAGAAATGTAGCAAAGTCTCATGACAAACTGTATCAAAGTCAAAAAATCTCCAAATTCTTGTTTTGTATTCCATTCATTCTTCTATAAGTAAACTGATGCATTACAAGTAATTTTATTTCATATAAAACCATATTGACATTTGTAGAATAATTTTTTTTTCTGAAGAAAAGTTCAACAGTCTTGTGTTTGCATTAACAAGAACTTCAAAAAACTTTGACACCACTGGAATTATCAACAGAAGACTATAATTATTAAAATGTGACACTACATTCTTTATAATTGATATTAATTTCTCACATATTTATATAAACCAGGGAAAATATATTCATCTATATACAAATTTAAAAAAAAAGTCAAATCTTCTGTGATATTATTTTCAATCAATTTAACCTGTTGAAGAGTACAGGAAAATACCGATTAACGAGTACGGCCGTTCTTGAACGTCCTCTGTGCTGTTTGCGTAAATGAGTATGGACGTTCCGGAACGTTTTAGGTTACGTCTGAGCAATAAAAGTATTTATCATAAAACAAATTAGTCATGGCTTATTGTGTTGTCACAATTCAACAAGAAATAGTATTAAGAACACATGAAATCGGGTTTTTCACAATTGTAAGGCAGGACAACTCTAGGGCGCGTGGTTTCAGGAGAATTCACCATGCGTATTGATTGGCGCGTAAATGTAGGTGGTGGCATCGTCTTCTCCGCGGTTGTTTCCCCCCTACACACACCTGTACCTATGTTCCTTGTCTAGTATAAGTGATTTGTATCATTATATTATGTTACGTATATTATACATCAAACATGAAAAATTAAACACTACAAAGCTTTTTTACAGATTCCCCTCTGTCTAGTATTTTGACACATTTAACCGCGTCTCAAACGAAACCAACACACGCTTCCAAGAAAACTGAAAAGAAATGTTATATTTTCCATAATGTAGGCTATACTAAATTGATTTGTGGAAAAAAAGCGGCCCATCAAACGTTTTTGTCTGTGTATGTCTGCTATACCGACGGGTGACAATGCCACGGTGTTTTTATGCCGCCGACAATGGGATACCGCTATCAGTAAAAAAATTTATCAGTGTAAATTTTTATTCTTACAAGTTTTTAACTCAATATGATATTATTATCACACATTTGTAACCAATAAAACAACTATTTTCAAATTTTTTTTTCTTACTCCTTGACAACAATTTTCTTGTAAATACTTACTAACCAGCTGGTGGCTATTTGGGACGTTCAGGAACGGCCACACTCATCAACAGGTTAAGAGCAGCTGAATCTAAACTATACATATCCAAGCTTTTAGAATTATTTAAGTTCATAATCTTTCAAAAACCATTTTCAGTGTCACATGTTGTAGGGAAAAAATGCTTTTGGAAGCTCTCATAGCTTATTATGAAACAAGAATATTTTTATCATTAGGCACACAATCAACAATAGGCTACCTTCAAATAATAACAAGGCAATAATTAAAATGATCAAAACTTATATTATGATTACAAGATTTTTCATTTACATTAAATTTTTATTTTATTTATTAAATGGCTTTATAAAATTATATATCATTCAACGTGTTTTAACAAAATAATTTATTTATCATTATTATTTAAGAATTATTCAATTATTACAAAATGAGTACTTGCTAAAGTTAATCTCAGGATTCAGAAGCTCAATAGTCTCTAACTCTTGCTTTGGCTAGTCTTAGAACCATTTTGGGTGCACAACATAAATTAAAACTATAGAACTATAAAAATTAATCTAAACAATTAGGATTGTGATATCTATAAATGTTTTTTTGTTCTTAGTTTTGAGTTTGTTATGAATTTCAAAAGAGTTGTAATTTTTGTTGGTTCATTTTGGCTGGATATAGTCTGGATGAAAGGTGAATTTATAATGTTGAATCACTCATCAATGTTTTTAAGCTCAAATATTATATTTTAGCTACTTTGCTGTTTCTTTTTTTTTTTCATCACTGATATAATTATTTAAAACTTCTAAACTTCCTGGATCGATAACAATTATGTTGTCTCTTTGGATGTTTTGAATAAAATATTCCATAACCTTCTTTTTTCCTTTGCCATAGAGACTTCCTTTTCCTCCCAAGTGATAGTTTTTCTTTTATTTTAACTCATGCCATATTATGAGAATTTTTCTTAATGTTGTAACAATTTTAATACTCTGGGATGATAATCTTAATATTTCAATAAAAGTTGGGCACCATTTTGAAATGTTTATTACAAAAAAAAATTAAAAATTTTATAAAGAAGTACTGTTGAAGAGAGCATAAAAGTTTCTTTGAGGTTGCAAGTTCTTTAAAACAGTGCACTTTGGAGAATTTTAAATAAAATACAGAATCCTTCTTTCTAAAATGCACATTTTATTATTAATAAACATTTTATATTAAATTTCATACAAAATCAAAATATTACCTGAGAAGACAAAATTATACTAAACATCCTACTCTCTATATTAATCCAAAATTATAATTCATTATTACTGTATTTATTATTAATATTATGGTTGCAACCTAATTTCAAAATAAAATATCTAATTATTCAAAATGTAATATTTTTATATTACACAATCTCTTTTACAAAATATTTATTTTTATTAAATTTAAAACATCTAATTCAACAAATCAAACAATGAATATAGTCTTTTAATTACACAATCTTTTAATTGTAAAGTTCTTTAAACATTATCTTCAAACAAAATATTTTTCTTTATTGAAAAAACACATGATAATTCTGCATACATAATATTCATGTTTCATTAGTGAATTACCATTACTAGTTATTTTTATGTTTAATTTATTATAGAACATAATTTAAACATGTTATACCAAGCATGTAATTATACACAGAAGTTAAATTGTACATTTTACATAAAACTTTGAATTAATTCACACTATGTTCTAGCAAAAATCACGTCTCTTTTTAGAAAATAACTTTTTCAGTTTTATTTTTCACTTTTCTAATAATCACAATTGTCTACTTTTTCGTCTATTCAAAACATACTACTTAACTCACATATTTTTCCTTAAAAACACAAGTACTTGTCCATTTTTGATTACGTTTTCCTGCTTCCGTGGTACAGCTTTGTCTATTTCATCATTTTTTTACAACCATGTCTACTCACTCTAAAAGTGAATTTTTTGCTTATTCAAAATAACTCATAAAATCACATGATAATTCTTTAAATATAATTTATAGTCCTTTTATAAAAACACTTTCTTTCGACGGTTCGGCTTTGTCTCTACAAACATACTTATTTTTTCATACATCTTTCCTCTTAGAAAGCCTAGATCCAACTGGCTTGAATACTAATTTATTAACTCACATAATACTTTTATAAATTGAAACTCTTATACTTTTATAAAAACACTTTGTTTCGATGGTTCGGCTTTGTCTCAGCAAACATACTTATTTTTTTATATGTCTTTCCTCTCAGAACATCTAGATCCATCTGGCTTGAACCTGGTTGGCAACAGTATTCCCCACCCTCACTCACAATGCTGATGTCATTATTGTTTTAATAACTATAATTATATCCGTTCTAATTATTAACATACTTTTAACAAATTTCTCTGATAATTTTGTACTAATTATTATCTCTTAATTCATTTATTTTATTCAAAAACATAATACATTTCCTGTTTACTGTTTCGAGTCAAACTTATTTTCCAAGATTACCAAATTGAAAAATGTACACTATTACAATGTATATTACGCAAATTATATTTATGGAGATACAAAATATGAATGATATTTATCTCTACAGTGGTATTGGTTTTTATGAAATGAGTTATGTTTTTGGTCGGTATTAATGAATGGGCTTAATTGGCTGATTTTTATGTTTTGATCTTATAACTTTGCAATTTCAGTATTATTACAGCTTCTTCACTATATTGAATATTTAGGAATTATATTTAATCTTTACTCTTCTAATTTCATTTTTTAAAATTAATTTTCACTATTTTATATTTATCTCTAAAACAACTTAGGACTAAGTCAACAAGTTTTCAAACATCATATAATCTTATTAATTTTTTTAACTAAGCCTGTTTTTCATTATTATTTCTCTTAATATAATCTCACATAGATCTTATAAACGAAACCTATAACATTTTACTTATTATGTAACAGAAAAGTAAAATAGTGTGATAAACACATACTTTTATATGTCATAACTGAAAACTGATGTTAAATTTGACATATGTTAAAAAATATATATAATTAATAAATATTTCAATATAATTTCAAAATGTTATTTTTTACAAACTGTTTTAAATTGTGTATAATCTAAATTTATTTCTTCGAAAGCTAGTTAAATTGCTTCTTTTATGTTTCCGAGTTTTCATTTTTCATAGCATATTTTATCTTTCACAACATTTCAAGAAAATAAGGGGTAACATTTTACTTTAGAGGCTTGTCATCCAACCTCTTTGCCACTATAGACTTCGTTAACAAAATCTTACAATCTTATACTGAAATAGCAGACTATGTCAACCTCCCGAAAATACAAATTTTAGAAATTATTGAAATTCATTTGCAGTTATAGAACCATAAGAACTATAGTCTTAACAGTCTTTAAAAAAACTGGTTCAACTAAATTATGAGGCAAACATTTTGTTACATTATTTTGCTAGAGGCTGCTGCCATTATAAATGTAATAAAATTATAACCTAAAAATAACACAAGCAAATGAGTTTACAGTAAAACCTCTGTTAACCAGCCTCGGATTAACCGGTCCTCGGATTAACCGGCCTATATCGTAGTGTACTGGTTGGATGAGAGTTTCCGAAAATAAATTATAATTTGAAACACCAAAGCGGCGGCGATATCAAACGACTTTGTAGAAAGCAGAATCCCATTGTCGGCGGCGTAAAAACACCGTGGCACCAAAGCGGCGGCGAGTCAAACGACTTTGTCGATATCGGTATCCTATTGTCGGCGGCATAAAAACACCGCACCAATGGCACCTGTCGGTATAGCAGACATGCACCCACAAAAACGTTTGATGGGCCGCTTTTTTTTCCACGAATCATTTTAGTATACATTATGGAAAATATAACATTTCTTTTCAGTTTTCTTCTTGTCTTTGACTGGTTATGATCTACATACAGTATATATAGTAAATAAAAATGAGTGAGTTACGAATACGGAAGCGTGTGTTGGTTTCGTTTGAGACGCGGTTAAATGTGTCAAAAGACTTGACAGAGGGGAATCTGTAAAAAAGCTTTGTAGTGTTTAATTTTTTCATGTTTGATGTATAATATACATAACATAATATATACGATGCATTTATGTACAATAAAATGAGTTGCAATAACATCTTAATTGCATAATTCTTAGCGTTACCTAATTAAATAAGCTTTCTTTGAACAAAAACCGATTTTTCACTGGAACCTTGGATTAACCGGCCAAACGGGCAACCGGTTCGGGTGTCAGTCCCGACTAGACCGGTTAAGAGGGGTTCTACTGTATATATTACCTTAAAACTATTTCTGTTTACTGTAGGCTAGGTCTAACTAATTTTTCATATGTATAATCTATTTCAATGATACACAATGCACTTCATTACATTATGTTTCTTAGGCTACTAATATTAAATTAATAGTAAAAAAGACACAATAATTTCAAAACACTACTAGTAATTCAATACAACGACAAACATATAACAAAGTTTTATATAACACGATGTTAGAGGTTGGAATAATACGTCTTAATAACACAGAGTAATCAGCTAAAACTTTAGATGAAAATATGATGATTTTGTCCTGTGTAAACAGTTGTTTTGTCATAAATAAATTGTTATAAAAATATTTGTAAAGGTTCAGCACCTTCTAGTAAAGCACAGAAAACAATGTTTATTACCAATAACAATTTTTCGTTTTTCCCCCAAACATTTTAAAAATAGGTTTTCACTTTGGGTATGTTTGGCCGTCCCCACTTCTTTTGACCAGCTGGAAGCTCCGGGTGGCTGGAGCCTGCATATAGTTTAGCCGAATCTTGTCAGGATGGGCCAAGGAGTACACAACTTAGGATGCTAAATGAACGTACACAACGCAAGTTAAATTAAATGTTATCTTTTATTCTAAAACCGAATTAGAAAAATACAGTAATAATTATAATTCATAAAAAAGACATAACGGCTAGATAAAGGCCTTAATAGTGGCCGAAAAACATACCAATTAATTTAGATAGTACGTGGCCGAAAATGGATTGACCTCGTCCCGTCCCGTAGCGGTCTGCTGTTTGACCTTCTTCTCGCGGCTCTCTGAACAGATTCTCTCCCAGCTCGCTGGTTCAAGCTTCACTCCTCGTCTCTCCCCCCCTTCTACGTGATCTTGCACTGCTCAACAAAATCGCAAGTGCCAATTGATGTTTTATTATATAGAATCCCTTCCCGTTACATCCCAACTTATTCTCATTATAGTTTTTATTTAGTGGGCTCCTTGGCTGGGCCACATATGAAAGTGTTTTCATATCAATTGACAAACACTTGTAATAGGGTACATTTTCAGTTATGTAGACTTGGTCTGACTAGAGAAATTAGTTTGACTCAGGGCGGTAAATAAGGAATGTATTGAGGAATAGGTTAATAATAATAAAAATAATGGATACAGATAAATAAATATACAAATAAATTAAGAAGGCAGTTAGTAATAAATGATTGGAGAGATCTGTTATAAGTAAGTTAATTAAAAACGTATATAGTATAAAATGTAAGAGAAATATGGCAACAGGGTAGATGTGCATAAAACTTTGAGAAATGTGACATCAGTGTGTTGTGTGTAGAGGAGGGGACAGAAGACAGAGCTAAAAAAATTAAAAGTTACTTGGTTGGAGATGAGATGTGGAAGAGTTGAGTAGAAATTAGGAAAGAGGACATGTGAGTTGAACAATGAAGTAGTTTGAGTCCAGTGTAAATTTTGAGTATATTGCAGATTTTAGGTTCAGTGTTGGCATGCTTGGTATGACACGCTCAAATTACTTTTTATAAAGACATAAATATAAAAATAGCTGGAACTCTCAGTTTGTTAACAATTTTGGATAGGATGTTTGCAGAGATATCACGTGGTTTGAAATAAGAAGATAATGTGTTTTAAAAAAATAAAATAAATAAACTTTAATAAAAGATGTTCATGAGTTGATTCTATTGTAATTAGGATTTGATGCTTAAAAATATGTAATTAGTAAAAGGAATTTGGTCGTATAAGAATAATATTGTATTATGAGTTTGAGTATATTGCAGACTTAGATATGAAAGATATTTTTTATTTTCAGAATTAGGTTGCAACCACAATCAATTTTAAATTGAGTATGTGTGAGTTAGAAATTTATGATGTTATATAAAAATGTGTTATGATTTATGTTTTTTCCGAAAATGCTTTTACTTATGTACAATCTATAATTTTGTTTTATGATAATTAAATGTAAATTTTAGAAATTAGATTCTGTATTTTTTATTTTGAATTCTCCAAAGTACTGATAAAGAATTCATGACCCAATTAGAAATTTTCAATATAAGTTTTAAATTAAAATCAATAATTAAAAATCACATATGCTCTATTCAAGAGTATTTATTTTTTTATTTTTTAAAATATTAATTTTTATATATTACAAAATGATGTAACAACGTGGGGCATTATTTTTTAAATAACATAACACACTTTGGTGTCTATTCATGCCTTCCTCTTATTGTTGTGGATTAAAGGGGTGTTTGCATTTTTAAAGCACTGAGGTTTTTATAATTTACCAATTAATTAGAAGCATCAGTATTTTGTGAGTTCCGGTGGCATTAGCAGAAAACATAAGAGAGGCTCATTCCTTGCTGGCTTTTTACTCGGAGGGCTGACTTTTCATGTTTGGATTCCAACATTTTAGATGGTAGTGACTTCCAAAAAAAGGCCCGTTTCACCACGTTACATGCAAGTTCTAGATCATACTTGCAGTCTTTAATGTGCAAAATGTTTGGCAAACGAAACTGTATTGAGGCATCTGCACTCAATATTTCACCTTGAATATGTCAAGCTCCTGAATCCCATGTCATTGTTACTTACATAACCACCCAACACTTGCCAAGTTTTTGGTTAAATCCCAATAATTTCTCACTTAACATAGAGCCAGTCATTGGTTGACCACTTGCCCATTTCTGCTAGAACTATGAGTAAATAGCTTTGTCCATGGGCTCGTGCTTAGTTTTTTCATCACTTTACAATGAGTACTGCCATTCTCACTGTCCAAATACTGTGAATATGCATCAATGACTCTGAAATCTTCTTGATATCTGAAATGGTGGAGCTATGTCATATGGATCAGCTAAAACATGACTGGATACACCACTTTTAAACACTAAAATGTCCACTTTGTTTTGATTAGATAGGACAACTTTCTTTCTTTTGGCATTGTGTCAATAAGTCAAACACAAACTGGAACAAAATACAGCAGTGGACAAATAAACTACAAGTGAAATGTACAAACTCTACTACAACACTGCTCTTGTGTAGTGACAGAAATGTGTCCTCCAAGCAAGAAATGTCCCTATGAACAAGGGGAGTGTGCACCATTTGAGGATTCATATAAATATGGGAGGATTTATGTAAATATGGGAGGATTCAGTTAACAGGATTTCGGATAAGGAGGTCTCTACTACATATGAATTGCAACCACTGACATGTTCAACACCACTGTGTACAATAGTTTCTTAAATAAATGCTTCTGTTAAGGAGATATTTTTATTTCAATTTTAAAAAGGTTGGTTTTAGACATAATATATTTAAAAGCAATTACCATAACTCACAACTTTGTTTTGTTTAATTTTTCTTTTGTTATATATTGTTAGTAATAGAATTTTGTAAATTTGTATTTATCTTGGTCTAATTGTATTATTTTATTGGCTATTTAAAAAAAAAATACAAATACTAAATTATTGTAAGAATTTATTACTAATATGGTACATAATATTATTGATGTTTAAATATATATTGTTGCTGTTTACTATAGGGTCCTAAAGGTATTGATGGAGCTCCTGGAAAAGAAGGGGGAAAAGGAGATAAAGGTGAGCGTGGATATCCTGGCTCAAGAGGAGTTCCGGGAGATTCACAACAAGGCATTCCAGGACCACAAGGTATTCAAGGATCCCCAGGAGATAAGGGCTCAGACGGACAACCAGGCACACCGGGAATCCCAGGTTATTTGTTTAAACTAACTTAATTAGGACTACAAAGTTATTCTCAGTTAAGTCACTATTGACATATAAAATATAGTTGTTTAAAGTAATATCATTAAATGTTGTAACATTTGTTAACTAATGTATAATTGATTTAGGTTATGATGGAGAAAAAGGTGACCGAGGAGGCACATGCTTAGACTGCACACCTGGACTACGGGGAGAAAAAGGTGATAGAGGATACGAAGGTATTCCTGGTAAAGAAGGACCTCGAGGACCACCTGGAGAATTAGGACATGTCGGAGTCCCTGGAGAGATTGGTAATCCCGGTGCACAAGGACCTCAGGGCTTACCAGTATGTTTCCTAATTTGTTAATTTAATAAATATTGAAAGTTTAGAATAAAATAGAGTGGTGGATGGATACAGTATTAGGAACTTGTATAAAACCATTTAAATATATAAATTTTTAACCATGAACTTCTAACTGCTATTTCCAAAACAAATTCCAAACATTTTGCTTAAAAATAGAAGAATTTCTTTAACTTATACTTTAGAAGAAAAGAAAATATTCACTTTGATATATTTTTAATACCTTACTAGGGTAGGGATGGAGAAACTGGTCCTGTAGGAAGTCAAGGACAAAAAGGAGAACCGGCATTAATACCCGATAGTCACACAAAAGTAGAAAAAGGAGAACCTGGGCTAAAAGGAGATACTGGAAGAGAAGGACCTATAGGGCCATCAGGACCTGCAGGATCTCCAGGAAGGGATGGCATTGCTGGATTCCCAGGAGAACGAGGAGATAAGGTGGGAATTTATTTATTTTATTTATAAAACACTACAATTTTAACTTATTCACTTTCCACTACAAATGTAAATTTTTCATTTAGTTGAGTATAATTTATTTTGATTTTAATATATTTTTTTATAACACTTTTAGACTAGGAAGACTAAATGTAATTTATATTTGTATATTATTATTATTTTTAATGAGAATGTTTAAATACAAAGAAAACTGATTTAAGTTTACAATAATTGTGAAGTTTTATGTTCACTTAATTTATATTTGAGTTATTTTAAACTTCTAAGCCTCATTGAGGGTACAGGTATTGGCTTGCCTATGTACTATGTAATAATTGTAAATAACTGAAGGTTATTATAAAAAATTATTACTTTATTAATAAAAAAGCTATTCGTAGTTAGTTTTAAATATTGCTCGGTTGTTAGGGCGCCAGGTGGAATTAACTCACCAATTTTGAAAACAAACAAATTTATGAATTATAAATATCTCGGGATGGATTCTCTTAAAGTGTACTCCCAGTGATGCTTTGGTTGTGAATGAGAAACTCTTGTTGACTGAAATTTTAACATGAATTTATTAAAATAATATTAATACATGACATTTATCATCACAAAAATATCAAATGAATTGATTATAACTAACATCCTATCCAATTAAATTTTTTATTGCCTTTCAAGAAGGACTATTTTTTAAAAACTTGAATTAAACTTTATGTTGCAACTAAAAAAAAAAATATTTATGAAACAAAACAGATTAAAATATCCGTTTTTTAATATTGAATTTACTTTATCTTTGAGAAAAAGAAATATGTCAATCGACATTTATTGTTTATTCATATAGAAAATATACTTATTTAAATATCAAATTATAAGATTGGAACATGAAACATATTAAATTTTATATAATACATTGTTACCATTAGATGTTTTTTTAATTTATCAAATATTTAAGAATTTTTTCTTGGAACCAGTTTGGTAACATGTTTAAAAAAATAAAACGAAGCAATTCATTAACTGTGCTGAAATTTATTAATATCGGATTAAATTAACCATTCACAAAAGGTAAATACCAGCTTAAGATTACTTAACAACACAAAAGCTTATTAATGAATAAGTTTACAAGTTGAATAATAAAAAGATTACATGCCCTTAATAATAAAAAAATTTACAATTAACTTTTAACATTTATCCCCCCTTTTATACAAACTGTTATAGATAAAAAAAAAAAAATTAAGAGTAAAAAAAAAGGATTCTATCATCAAAATTAAATTTAAGTTCAAAAGGTATATTAATTCTAACAAGTTTTCATGATTAAATTACTTATAAATTATCATAATTTTGTTTATTAAATTTCTTACATTCTAAGTTGGCCAACTAGTATATATATATATATATATATATATATATATATATATATATATATATATATATATATATTATAACAAAACGAAGTTTGTTATATTAATTATTTCTTTGATTACTCTAATTTAATCTTGCCACACGTCGTGCGACCAAAATACAACAAAAGACGTTTTAATTAATCTTATTTAATTTATTTTAATCGAGCCCACACGTTGTTGCGCCAAAATATAACTTTAAAACTGATGTTATATTTATTTTTAATCTACTATTTATTTATTTATTTTGAATATTTTTGAATAATAATTATTATTAGATTTTAATAATTCAATATTATTTTTGATTACCTGTTATTTGTTTAGTTCTTCCTAAATCTGCATAATGTGGAAATATAAATAATACACCTGACACAATATATCACTTAAAGACAAACCTTAATTTATTGAAGCAACATATCAAAGAATCATAAAAAAACGTACATTTATTCAATTAATGTCTAAAATTTACTTCACTCATTCCTCAAGCATTCCTTAATGTTATGTAAGATACAAATTTATCTTAACTAATTGTCCTTTCTTATGCTAGACTCTATAACTAAAACATCAAGTTTCCACAATATGGCGTTATTTTGAATGAAATTAATCTGTTATATGAATTACTTTTATTTTTTACCACAATTAATAATGCTTTATTAACACACAAACAATTATTTCCTTTACAAAATTAATTTTTATTAAAATCTTTATTCAATTTGTTAGTTATTAATTTATTTTCTAGCTCTTTTTAATTATTTAATTAATTCTCTTATCTCTTTATACGGGTCGTTAGGTTCTTTTATGGCTCAATTAAAGTGAATTCTTTTAGAAAGTGAATTTATAATTTTACGTGAACAAGAATTAAAATTGTACTTATCGTTGGTACAGCCTTCCCATTTGATCGACGAAAACACTCTCCACAACACAACACAATGATGGCTTTAGATTGATTTAGATATATAAAAAAACAAAACACTCCACACACTATATCCAACAACTTAATCCTGGAATTCGAACTGGTGCTCCTCTCCAAGTATCCACTGGCGATGAATTAGATCCTCCAACTCTTCTCTCGACAACTCCTCCAAAATATTTTAACCTGCTCCAAAATCTCAACAAAACTTTGAATAAAACTACTAAACTCTCTTTTCAACTTTGATTCACAACTAATTAATCTACTCGACGTATTGACACAGAGAACCCTAGTCTCGTGGTCAATATAACTCCGCTTTCTCTGGCCCACAGAATGCTCTCCGTGCCAGGACCTCTCCTCACCACTCCAGATTTTAGACTCCTCTTCTTTTTTTTAAAATTTTCGACGCCAAAACCTCTCCCTTCTTCCCAACACTTCCCTTCGCTTTCACTCCTCCGATTCGCTCGCTGAATTCTAGATTTCTCCCCAGATGTTGTTCTTTTTTCTTAGTGGCTGTATTTTTTTAAATTCGTTAGCTTTCACCATGTGGCTGGTTTCTGATTGGCCGACCTAATTCCTTTTGTCGGTTTCTCATGTTTTTTTTTTTAGAAGTACCGTTATACTTTCTAGCGTGTCCCATCAGGTCTCTCACCCTGTAAATTTCTCTTTTTTTTATACATCCAGCTGCGCGACATAAAATCTCCCGTTAGATACCGTGACAAATTGTTTAATGTTAGCACGTGTACACTACAAGGTTAGTGAAACTGCCTCTTTTCTCTTTGGCACGCTTTCTCTCCTAATTTGTTGTGCACAGATGTCCTTTTGATTTTTTTTAAAAATAATATTTTCTGTTACCAGATGATACTAGTTGTCCTTTATATTTCTATCATTTAATTTAGTTTCCCCTTTATATCATAAGTTACTTGTAATTACTCATTATTATAGAGATCGTTGTTATCCTTTGTTTATTTTATTATTTTTTTAATTTGATAAAACGATATCGTTATAATATATATATATATATATATATATATATATATAAAGAAAAAGCAGGAAATTTGTTTATAATATAAAGAAAATTAAATTTTTATTGACGTCAATACCTTTTTTTTTATTTTGAAAATTAACCCCTTTGGGGTCGTGGGCCGAAAAATTTTGCATATGCTGTCCCATCCATAAATTAATTTTAAAGTTAGTACATGTGATTTCACCAAGAATAATCACTAAGACGATTTCACTTTATTATCCCTTATTTCTCTCTAAAGTTTTTTTTTGTTTTATGAAACACAGATAAAGTTCTTTTCAGATAGTCTGAGATACATTTTCAGGAAAAAGATTTTTTTATAGTTGAGCTCTTATGAGCTAGGATGTTCAGAGTTGTGTTTGAGCTAGACTTTTATCCTGACCTTGAACCAGCGTAAGCTGCACAAAAGACGACTTGTTAAGAGAAGTTTAGACAAACTCATACATGTTTTTTTTTAACAAGACTTTTTACATGTAAAGAAGTTAAGTTTAGAATAGTTTAAAAAAGAAAAATATTTTCACAAATATAAAATATCTTAAAAGGAAATTAGAAAATAAATTTTTATTAATAAAGAAGCCAAGATGACTTGGTCTTTGTCTGAATTCCAAATGATACAAATTACAAGAAATAGAAAATCAAAAAATTTTTTTTTAATTAAGATGAAAGTTTGATTAATTAATCTTTGATTTTATAATTATCTTAAAAATTATGATTTTTCAAGTTAATTAGTTTTTTTTTTTATGAATGAAACCTGATTACGTTATTTTTATAAAATTTATGTTTTTAAAGAAATTACTGACAGATCAAGAAAATTAAATACAATTAAACTATTTCTACACAATACATGGCCAAAATTTAAATTTAAAGATACAGACAAGAATTTGTTAAGATGGTTAATTTAAATCTTATTACCTGGAGTTCCGTCTCAAGACATGTGAGCTTAAAACAAAGAAAATCGCCTCAAGGAACCATTCTGACGAGTCACGCACTATTTATGCGAACTATTAAATTTTACACATGATTATTAATTTTGAGTATGAAACGTAAAGAGAAGGCTCGCTTCGGTCTGATTAAAGAAAATTAACTTGAATATCACATTATTCGACCGACTTTAGATGCGACCGGCCTGTCTACATGGCAGTTGCTTGATTGAATAGAATAAAAAAAATCCGAGGTTAAGGTACAATATCCGGTCGTACGATATTGTTTTCAAGGCCACCCAGTAGATGGTAGCATGACATGTAATACCAAAAATGGTAATTTTAACCAAGATAACCAAAAAATGGTTATATTGAGATTTGAATATTTAAAGTAACCCGGGAAACGTTAAAGTTGAATAAGGGAGGGGGTTTTAGAAGTCAAAAAGATGACTCAAATATATAGATTATTAAAACTAGGGTAATAAAAATTAAATATAGGTTTCCAAAATAATAATGTTATGTATAAAATATTAATTCTAAGTTGTAATAAATATTTAGGTAGTATTTGTATTGTGTTGGGCAAAATAATTTGAACAGAGTCAGTGTTGCTAGGTGTGAGAATAATTCTCGCATACGTTGCATATTAAATAGGACGCTTGGTTTGGAAGCTGGACAAAGAGACATGTGGTTTTGGTCAGTCTTCTTGGGGAGAGAGTCTTAGAGAGGGGTCTGAGGTGGTAGGACGTATTTTCAGTATAGAGAAACTTTCTCAAAATGTAGCAAAAGTAGTTAATTAAGGTCCTATGGTGACATTTAGTTCAGGGAGAGATGTTTTTAAATAAAAGAAGCTTCAGAACATTAATGGTAAAGATTCAGTGAGTTTAGAGACAGTTTGACGTGGTAAGACTTAGTTTGCGTTTTGGACAATAACTATTGTTAAAGTGATGATAATCTTTGTACAATACCATGAATTTAAAGGGATAATTAATCGTCAGGTGTATAGATTGAGTCTGCAAGGTCTTTGCAACACAGAATGAAAGGAACTTGGCACGTGGAGGCTTCCAATCTACCGGATCGGTTATGCGGTAACAAAAAATCAGAGACATTTTAAAATAAAATAATTTTGTAAAAGAAAAAGAACTTTTTATATGAACTTTCTAAATGTATTTAAATATATAATCTTTGTTTAATAATTAGACATTCAAATTTCATGTTAATAATAATAATAATAATCATCTTTGTTACGTGAGAATTTTAAAGCTCACCATAAAAATAGTTTTCTTTCAAGTTGCAACTACTAATTTTAGAAGTATAAAAAAGAATTTAAGCCTCTAAGGCAGAATTTAAAGTCAAAGGACACTGAGATTTCAAATAATAGTAAGATATGCTTTATGAATATGTATGTATAACCTTGTATAAATGTATAATCTTAATTTAATAAATTATGTTCACTTTCAGCACAACAAAATAAGATTTTCTTTATTTCACCGAGAACCACTGTAAGTACACTTTTAAAAGGATTTGCGACCCTGAGAGATTTTAAAAATAACAATTAACTTCCTTTTTTCAAAATTGGTAAGCTAACGCTACCTGGCGCCCATAAAGCTTGGCATATTTTTATAAATAATAACAATAAAAATTTACTTTCAATTTTTTTGTAATAAAGATAAGAACGCTTCAAGTTAAACAAGCATATATATATAAAATATTTATTACAATTGTCGATCCAACGATTGGGGCTGTATTCTTATATTGAAAAATATAAGGATATAAGTCGAAAAAACAGTGGTTTCTTGGTGGATTAGAAATTCTTATCAAAAAGGTAAGAATATTCATAGTCAACATAAAAATAAGAATGTTCTCTCTAAAATTTTTTTAATAATAAGTAGATAAGTAATTTTAAAATAACTAATTCTAAATTTAAAGTTTAAATAATAATAATAATTAAAAATGGAGGGTACAATTAATAATAATTTAATAAGTGAGAAAGACAGAGTAATGGTAGAATTTAAAATTATGAAAAAAGAAGCTGATAAGTATTTTGGTAAAGTTAGTAAATGTTTTAGGAAGGAAGATTTGAAATTGGATGATTTGGGTAATAGAACTGAACTATGGTGTATAGAAATAAGTAGGGATGATTTAAATGAATATTGGTATAAAGAATTAGGAAGGGATGGAATAAATAAAGAATTAGAGTTAAAGGAAATAATTAAAATGTTACATGCTGTTCTCAAAGTAAGAAATGAAGTTTATAATAAAATGTTAAATAGATTAGCTGTAAAAGAAAAAATTAACTTCCAATTAAAAGTTTTTATTAAAAATGATCAAACTGAAATAATAGAGAATATTTGTATGAATGATTATGTTTTTGAACAAGTAAACAATGGATTAAGTAACAATGAGATGAAATTAGAACTTAAGAAAGATGAAATGTGTCAGAATGAGCCTATGGAGAACAATGATTTAAAACAGTTAACAGGTAATGTTGAAATTAAGAAAAATGATGGGGTTACCAATTTTGATGGGGTTAGAGAGATTGTAAATGATTTAAATAACAAGGGTAAAATTAAAGTGAATGAGTGTTTAATTAAGATAAATGATGTAATAACAAAAGAGTTAGCTATTTATGTGAGAAAGCAAAGCTATCATAAAACTTTATGTTTTGAAAAAATAGCAATATTAAAATTTAGAAATATATTTAAAATGCAAGAACAACAGATTAAAAGTCTCTTTGAGAAAAACAATTTTGAGTGTGAGTTTAAAAAAGCAATTGTGGAAGAAATCTATGTAAATGTAAGCAAAGTCAGTAGAGTTCAGTATTCCAAGCTGACAGATAACAAAAGTAGGTCATTGTGTCTTAAGATGTCTAAAAAGGAGGAATACAATGGAGTGTTTGAAAGGAAGAATGAAGGGAGTGAGAGTTTGTCAATAGGAAGATGTAATGTCAACAAGGGAGAATCTTTTGTTGAGACAAGGTCATTTGTAAGATCTAGCTTAGAACAGGTCTCTAAGTTAGAGACGGTATTTAACATTGCAATTATGTTAAGAAAGCAGGCAATATGTTATAAATTGTTTCACCAATCGGGAAACCATCGAAAAAAAATAGATAATTTATAATTGAGTTATAATAAATTGAATTTTGGAATGACAATAATAATGTATAAAGTTTTTTATAAAGCAAACGGACATGAGTAAGAATAATATTAGGTAAGAATTTTTTGTTAGTTATTAAGGTTAAGATTAGTAGATAATTAAGATTTCAGGATAATTATAAGTTGTGTTTAGTAAAATTTTGTAAAGCAGAGATAGTGTCATAAAGAAATAATATTGAAGGAACTAAAAGGTTTCAGTTAGAATGGAAGTGTAATATCAACTGTTTACCATAACAAAGATTAGGATTGTATAATAAACATAGATAAGGCTGGTGCAGGTTTACTTTCGAAGGGTGTTGATGCCGCTTACAGTGAGATTAAGATTGTGCATTGAAAATATTATCGCATTGGAGATTGAATAATATCAAAACTTAGGAATCTAGATAGAATACAGTTGTGACAAAATTCAGGGTTCAGATTTTGATTACTTGTTTTAAAAAAAGGTAGTTTTAAAAGTTTTTCTTTGCACATAACTCAAAATTGAACAAAATGTAAAACGAATGCAATAATTAATTGGGAATATAATATTTCGAGTTAGGTTCAATGATAAAAAATAGTTTTGGGAAATAATAATTTCAAGTCGAGTTGAATAAAAATCTTGAGGAAAGATTACATCATGCAGTAATACCGAGTCTAACAAATGACAGAGCTAGCCAATGTTTAAGTTATAGAGATAGGAAGAAGATAAGACTTGTTGATCACAGACAGATGTCTGCAGGAGTATAGTCAGTGTACAAAAGGTACAGTCAGATTTGGGCAACGCATCTCAAACTCAACTCAACCGATTTTGATAAATTTTTTTTATTTTTATTTTTTATTGTTCTCATACATGAATAAGGAAGTTTAACATATGGGTTCCTTGGTTTTAAAATAAAACCAAGAGCGAAGAGGTTGGGTTAAACAATAGTTGACAATGTCTTAAAAAAAAAAAAAAAAAGGCATAAAGAACAGCATTGAAAGGGTTTATGGGATAATGGTATGTAGTGGGTATAGTTTGAATTGAGTAGGGCTATGCATAACCATTACATATCAGAAGTCCATATTACCTGATTCAATGAGAGAGTTCACCACACAATTAGAAGAAAACGAATTGTAGGTTTACAGAATTGATCAATCTGTAAATGAGTTAACTGGACGTGACTGATTTGGAGTTTTAAAGGAAGAAAAATGAACTTTTTCTAAAAATGTATAAATTTAGTTGTAATTAGTATGTAATTTGATTGTATGTAATAAAGTATTGAAAGATTTGTTAGAGAATGTTAAGGTTTAGGTAAATAAGTAATAATTAGTAAGAATAATGTCATAATTTGTGTAAATAAGATGTAATTTGGAAAGGGCAAAGGAACTTTAAAAAAAGAATGCAAGATTGTAAGGAGAGTTAGATATTTTGATTGTTTAAGATTGCTAGAAGTTTAAAAATATTAAAAGTTTTTGTTTGAAATGATAAAATAATAGTAGATTGGAGTAATGGATATAAAATAATTTCACTAAATGGGTAATAAAGTTAAAATATTAAAGTTTTTGTTTTGAGTTTTTTAATATAAAGAATAAGTAATATAATGTAAAGTAATTTGAAGTAGGTTTAATAATTTTGAGGGTAAATAATTGTAAATTGAGTTAAATAAAGAATAATAAGGAAGTTTGAAGATAAAATGTTTTAGATGAATAATTTGATTAAAAAGATTGATTATGTTTAGCGAAAATAAGGTGATTTGCTGGGAAAATAATTAAAAGCAGGTTTTTATGAAATAGTTTAAAAAAAAAAAATTTAAGGAAATATGAGGAGATTTTTCAAAGAAAATAATGAAATGAGAATTTTTAAGATTAATGAAGGAGATATAAAGTTTACAAGAATATTGAAAAGTGGTGTCAAAGAGAGAAATAAGTCTATAAGGAGGTTTTGCTGTGAAAAAAGGTAATTTGATTGCATTAAGAGTTAGTTTTTAAGTTAAGAAGAATTTTTTTTTTATGATCTACGGTGAAATAATGATGATATACGACGATGTTGAAGGAAAAAGGATGTTTTATTATGGAGGTTTCTACGAGAATTGCGACGAATTATTGAGGTTTTTAATGATTTCTACGAGGAAATATTTTTTAATGCGACGAAATATGTTAGTGACCTAAGGGGCTACATATAAATAATTAAGGAAGTTTTTTGAGGAGTTAATGCAATCTAGTTATTAAGTTATAGAGAGCCTGTAATGAGATGAGTTTTGAAATAAGATACTATGATGTAATATGATTGTTGAAGTTTATTGAAGGTAATAAGATGATTTTTTTTTGTATTTTAAAGAAGAATAAGTAATATTGTAATTTGAAGCGTTTGTAATTTGATAATGAAGTTTTTAATGTTTTATTAGATTTGTGGAAGAAATTTTATGTGTTGTCCCAGCAAGAAAAATAAGTAATTTGAGAATTTTTAAATAAAAGGAAGATTAATGAGTAATAATAACTTAAGTAATAAATTTTTGGGTGAATGATAAGATAGTTTAAAAAAAAAAAAAAAATGAAATGCGATTTGGATGGGGTAAATAACACAATTTAGTGAAAAAATATAACTTTAAATATTAATTAAAAGATTTTTAAATTATATAATAAAAAATGAAAATTGTTAATTCTAAAAAGTATAATTGATAACTAGAAGGTCTATGGAATAATTTGATGCAGACTTGGTAGAAAAGAGATAGAGATTTTTTTTTTCCTTTTAGCAATCAGGAGTAGACACTCTGACGGAATTAGGTCATGAGATAAAAGTTGAGTGATGGACAGCTCAACGATAAGAAGTTGATAGAGGTTTTTTGATGATGAATAAGATTTGATTATAAGTGGTTTGATTGATTATGATATGCAACTAGGTAGATTTAGTGAATCAATAGATTATATAATAAGATGATTAATGTAAGTTAAGAGAGAATATTTCTTATTTTAAAGTTTTTTTTTTTAAAGGGAATATGAATATTCTTAGTTTGCTGAAACTTTTTTATTTTTGGAAATCTATAGGGACCGGATTTGAAAGTTTTTTTTTTGAAGTTAAAATTTTTTTTTTGTTGAATAAAAGAGAAATCTGTGTTTCAATATTTATATATATAGAATCACAGCTTTGATGGGGTATCTGTAATACCAAAAATGGTAATTTTAACCAAGATAACCAAAAAATGGTTATATTGAGATTTGAATATTTAAAGTAACCCGGGAAACGTTAAAGTTGAATAAGGGAGGGGGTTTTAGAAGTCAAAAAGATGACTCAAATATATAGATTATTAAAACTAGGGTAATAAAAATTAAATATAGGTTTCCAAAATAATAATGTTATGTATAAAATATTAATTCTAAGTTGTAATAAATATTTAGGTAGTATTTGTATTGTGTTGGGCAAAATAATTTGAACAGAGTCAGTGTTGCTAGGTGTGAGAATAATTCTCGCATACGTTGCATATTAAATAGGACGCTTGGTTTGGAAGCTGGACAAAGAGACATGTGGTTTTGGTCAGTCTTCTTGGGGAGAGAGTCTTAGAGAGGGGTCTGAGGTGGTAGGACGTATTTTCAGTATAGAGAAACTTTCTCAAAATGTAGCAAAAGTAGTTAATTAAGGTCCTATGGTGACATTTAGTTCAGGGAGAGATGTTTTTAAATAAAAGAAGCTTCAGAACATTAATGGTAAAGATTCAGTGAGTTTAGAGACAGTTTGACGTGGTAAGACTTAGTTTGCGTTTTGGACAATAACTATTGTTAAAGTGATGATAATCTTTGTACAATACCATGAATTTAAAGGGATAATTAATCGTCAGGTGTATAGATTGAGTCTGCAAGGTCTTTGCAACACAGAATGAAAGGAACTTGGCACGTGGAGGCTTCCAATCTACCGGATCGGTTATGCGGTAACAAAAAATCAGAGACATTTTAAAATAAAATAATTTTGTAAAAGAAAAAGAACTTTTTATATGAACTTTCTAAATGTATTTAAATATATAATCTTTGTTTAATAATTAGACATTCAAATTTCATGTTAATAATAATAATAATAATCATCTTTGTTACGTGAGAATTTTAAAGCTCACCATAAAAATAGTTTTCTTTCAAGTTGCAACTACTAATTTTAGAAGTATAAAAAAGAATTTAAGCCTCTAAGGCAGAATTTAAAGTCAAAGGACACTGAGATTTCAAATAATAGTAAGATATGCTTTATGAATATGTATGTATAACCTTGTATAAATGTATAATCTTAATTTAATAAATTATGTTCACTTTCAGCACAACAAAATAAGATTTTCTTTATTTCACCGAGAACCACTGTAAGTACACTTTTAAAAGGATTTGCGACCCTGAGAGATTTTAAAAATAACAATTAACTTCCTTTTTTCAAAATTGGTAAGCTAACGCTACCTGGCGCCCATAAAGCTTGGCATATTTTTATAAATAATAACAATAAAAATTTACTTTCAATTTTTTTGTAATAAAGATAAGAACGCTTCAAGTTAAACAAGCATATATATATAAAATATTTATTACAGACACAAGCAAGTCTATTGAAGTATACAAATTTAATCTGTACTGCAGATAATTTATGGATCTGCAGTCAGTTGATAATTTAGGCTCCCGTTACAACATAGATCAAGTTTATTGTGTTATATAACACATTTTACCAGTCCGTTGTCGCAAAACACATTACACAGTTGTGGTGCATGTAACATGGCATTTGATGATAGTTCGTTGTCCTGTCCGCGGAGAACGAGGTCCATCGAAATCACTTCAATCACACTTTGTAAATGTTTGTGTTAAGAATGTCTATCAACATTATTAGTTCATTTTTTACACTTTATGAATGTTCATTATTCGACCGTTTTAATACGAGACGCCTTAATTGTCAATTGTCATTGTGCATAACACGTTACTCGTTTTAAACTCTTTGTCCGTTCTAATCAATATATTACCATTTAACACACTCGACTATACTGTTCAGATTACTCTGTTAATGATATTAGTTTGGTACAAAATAATATATCTTAAACACTTTAAGATCAAATCAAGACTTTAAACTACATCGTCCTTTCCACCTAAAACTCTCATCTCCTCAACACTACTACTCAGGCAGCTTTAACCCATCTTACACCTCCAAGCTCTGATCTAAGACTCTACTAAACACATCTTACACCTCCAACCGCTGAACTAATACTCTATTAAACACGTCTAACCATCTTAACTCCTCAACCAAGTCTGATTATTAACACATCTTTCACTTTGAAACTCTGATCTAAGACTTCACTAAAAACATCTTACTCCTCCAACCGCTGAACTAAGACTGCTTTTAGAACGCATGGTGAATTTCTATATCCTATGGTCCAGGGTTCACAGATTCTTTCACACGGACGCCTACTAAATTCCCGCTGTGTTTGCGATAAATGTCTCTCGCAACTCTTGCATACACTGTTCATATTTCTCACATGACAACAAGTTCTTTTGATTAATTTTATTACACACACAACCTATTTAATTAATTTATTAATTACAGCTAATATTTTACACATTGTTATTTACTTTAGTTTGGAAATCTAGTTAATTTAATTTCCCTTACTTTAAATTATTATTAAAAGTCATGTTTTCGACTCATTTACCCCATATAACTATATCGATTCCCGATTATTTTTATTATTCTATTTAAATTAACACTTTTTTAGGTATTACAACTAGGTCCTTGGGGTGATACAATACGCTTAGGTTGACATACAAGGTTCTTAAGACTTCATACCCCAATAATCTAATCAACCTATCTTATGAAATAAAAACTAATTCAATACTTTAAAAAAGATTTTCATTCAAGCTCAAACCTCATCAACAAAATCTGTAAAAAAAAATCTAGTCTCATTGAGATTCTGCGTAATTTCATGTTATGGACAATTTAAAAAAAAAAGAATTGTCTACAAAATTACACTATAATCTCAAGTATAGTTATCAAGATATTGGTCAACAAACTTTTTTATACAAATATTTATATTCAAGGGAGTACCTAAAATAACCAGAATGATGTTTAGAAAAATTAGCGTTGATGTGTTTATATTCCATTTAAGTTCGAAAGAGAACTGGACCTTTGGCTACCTAAGTTGATCAACCATAATAATCTCCTCCAGCCAGACTCGGAGCGCCTATTCGATTCATTAGTTAACTAGTAGCTGCCTATACTTGTAAAATGACTTTTTTAATTTGTTAAAATATTGCACTTATTCTAATATTTTTTTCAATACAATGAAATAATAATTAAAATTGATACCAAACATGACCTAATTATGTTGAAAAACAATTAATTGTGTGGGTTGAAACAACAAACTATCAATACCTATTTTTTACATTATGTTTATTAGTTAATAGTGTTGAATAAACTATTAAAATAATTTAAAATTAATAATTTTTTTATTTTTAATATTTAAAAATGTATTACGTTAAACTCTCTTGCAGTAATTTATAGTGGGTGGGGTGTTAATATCAGTAAGGCAAATAGGGTTACTATAATCTAAATAACTAAACTGGAATTTTCATTGGGATGTAAGGGGTAGATCTTTATGTTTCAGCTCTTTCTATATTCACGCACATTACACCAACAACTACACTTATGTGCTAATTTCACTTACCCAGCCATTTTGATGAGTCTAAATAATACCACTAATTAATGATAAGAACTTAAACATATTTAATATTAAGGTAGATGCAGTAAAAATTAGATTAATGAGATGGTTTAAACTGTAATACCAAAAATGGTTATTTTAACTTAGATAACCAAAAAATGGTTATATTGAGATTTGAATATTTAAAGTAACCCGGGAAACGTTAAAGTTGAATAAGGGAGGGGGTTTTAGAAGTCAAAAGAATGACTCAAAATACATATTAAGACAAGGGAGTATAAAAAGTAAATATAGGGTTCCAAAATAATAATGTCATGTATAAAATATTAATAATAAGTTGTAATAAAAATTTAGGTAGTATTTGTGTTGTGAAAATAGACAAAGCTTGTTGTCAGAAGAATAATTTGAACAGTGTCTGTGTTGCTATGTGAGAATAATTCTTGCGGACGTTGCAAGATTAGATATATAACGGTAAAGGAAGTGAAAAATGCCCATGCGGTGGACAGTCTCACTGGAACGTTCAAGGTGGTAGGACATGTTTTCAGCGTAGAGAAATTTTCTCAAAATGTAGAGGAAGTTGTTAAAAGTAGAGTTCTATTGTGACATTTGAGTCAGTGAGAGATATTTTTGTCTAAAAGAAGTTATAGAACAGTGATGGTGACGATTCAGCGAGTACAGAGACAGTTTTGTCATGGTAAGACGTAGTTTGCGTTTGAAGAGTGTATTCGACAATAACTTTTAGTAAAGTGATGAAAATCTTTGTGTAGTAATATGAACTTGAAAGGACAATTGATCATCATGTGTGTAAATAGCGTCTACAAGGTGATTACATTGCAACATGAAAGAAACTCACCACGAGAAGCCTAGGACCTACTGGAACGGTTATGCGGTAGCACAGAATCATAGATAATTGTATAATAATTTTGTATAAAAGGAACTTTTTTGTATGAACTTTCTAAATTTATTCAAATGAATAATCTTTGTATAATAATTAGTAAATTTAGAGAACTTAAATTCATTTTAAAATAATAATAATCTTTGCTACGTGAGAATATAAAAACTCACTATAAAAAATATTTTGTTTTAAGTTGCAACTGCTAATTTAGAATCATAAAAAAGGATTTAAGCCTCTTCAAGGCAGAATTTTAAAGTTAAAAGATACAGAGATCTCGAATAGTGGTAAGACATGTATTATGAGAATATATGTGTAATTTTATTTAAATAAATCATGTTTAGTTTCAGCCAACAAAATAAGATTTCTTTATTTCACCAAAAAAGCCAACTGTAAGTACACTTTTAAAAGGATTTGCGACCCTGAGGTATTTTTAACAATTAATTATTAACTTCTCTTTTTCAAAATTGGTAAGCTAAGCTACTTGGCACCCATTGTCGAGCAAATTATTTTATTCTTTTTAATAAAAAATCAGATTAACATTAAATTCGACCCAGTATATTTAAATATTTACAAAACTTGCACAAACCCGAACTTGGTGAGGTAACTCAGTAAGAATTTATAGATTTCATAAACTTACTGTTCCAAAAATATGGGCGTGAGTGTTTACCCCATCTTGGGTCATACTACCCATTCTAAAATGTACTAGCTGATCATTTTGGGGATAACGAATACACTGGTGATGACTGGTGAAATCCCTTCTGTACACAACAAGTTTGTGACGCACACTGTGGGGTCGAACTAGCAAAGGCTTGCACATCCTATCTGGTCACATGGGAGGAAATATTGATTTCGATGGCTATACTGAATCTTATATCTCAGGCATAGACCAGAAGCAAGCCGTGGAGGTTCAATGGGCAACCTGCTTGTGATCAACTGCGGAAGTGATACATATATCATCACACTCTTATCTACAAGTAGGCCAGTTACAGTTGATTTAAAAATATATATTTTAAACTCAAAATAATAAAAATAAGTATTTATGAAAATATATAGTTGAGCAAACAAAGTTAGCCATAATTGTATGGTATTATATGAATTAATTATAAAAGTATAACATATTATTATAAATATAAATATAATTACTTGTAAAAACTACCTAAAATTATTACATCATATTCAACTTAATACGTAATACCTTCTTATAAAAGTTATAGTTAATATGAAGAACTCAATAGTGCATGAAGGCAGAGGGAGGTTATATTTAAAAAGCTGACTATTTTCGTAAGTAAATATCATGCTGCCCGAGTGCACATGTGGATTTTCTCGAAATCAAGCAATAAATACTTTTGATTTATTGAAAAATAAAGTTCCTTTTATTGAATGTGTAACTTCAAAATAGAGTAGTTAGCGGTTTAAGTCATTTAAAATTTTAAAATTGCAGCATATGATGCATCACTTTACAGTTATAGGTCTGTGTAAATAAAAATTTGAGTATCTTATACACTTACATGGATATGCCGTCTATATTGTTTATTATCAGTAACTGTAGTCCTCATCTGAGTCTTCTGGAGCCAAGCATATAAAAAGTTCTTGAACACTTAACTCATCGAGTTCTTTAAGAGCTATCACTATTCATGTCCTTCTGTACATGTTGGATATCCAACGTCCACAAATCTGTTTTGAAAGAATTAACAGCTTCCATGAATAATTTCTTCAGATTGTTTAAATTAAACATGGTGTTGCACACTATTTTGTAGGTGTGCCCAAACCATCTTGATTGGGTTATAAGGACAGTGATAAGGTGGAAGTCTTATTATTATCCTAGTTCGGTACCTTTTTTATCAATCACATTTGATATCAACTGAGGTGTATGACTTGATTGTACAATTCAGGCTTGTGCATATCCTCTCCATGGATAATTCCACACGATCTTAATCATACAATCATTTATCATTGAGACAGAAGTAGGGATAGAGTTCTTTGTCCGGTAAGGGTACGGCTCATTGTTAATTACAATAGTCGAACCCACCAGAATTGAAAAAAGTAAAACTCCCTTTTTAACTTTGTCAACTTCAACAAAATATTTCCCTTTTAAGTCTACAAAAGAACAGAAAAATGTTCTACAGAGTAAGATCAAGTGAATAGGGATAACCACTATATATATATATATATATATATATATATATATATATATATATATATATATATATATATAAGAAAAGAGGAGATGAAGATTAAGGGGCTTTTAGGACATATTATAATAAAATTTATAAAACTATTAACTCAACAGCAAGATAATTTAAAGAAGATGTTCAATATTTTATTTCATTTTTCAAATGTGTTTTTTCAAATAAGATATATATTTTAACCAAATTCTTTCTTATCTAACAGGGTGAAAAGGGTTACCCTGGTATTGATGGAACACCTGGTCAACAAGGGCGTCATGGACTAAAAGGAGAGAAAGGGCATAGCGTCAAAGGAGAATCAGGAACACCGGGAAGATATGGCTTTAAAGGAGATAAGGGAGAACCAGGATTATATGGTATAAAAGGAGAACCTGGTGAGTTATCATAAGTTTTTTAATTCATAAAATTAAAAGAACTATTGTTATTAACCCTAGATTAATACACATTCATCTCTTAGATGACACCAATTTCCAAGAAACGAAGCTATGGAATGATGTCACATAAGAGAGGGGCTAAGCCCCTTTCTTATCCTTTCCTCACCCTTACAGTCAGTGATGTTAGTGTCTGTAATATATGCTCGTTGCCACTGTAATATATGGTAACGATATTACTAAATTTGGGTTCATTTTAAATAAAACACATTGTATTAGATTATAGCTACGACTGCATGTTTCAGGTAGGAAGGTGAGTTCAAGACTGGCATGAATATGTAGCCAGGGAAAGCGTCAGTAATAAGGGATGGTGGGAAAAGGTACTGGATTGCAGCCAATAGCATTTATTAATTTGTCGTATGACATATCGAACCATTATGACGTCACACATCATACGATGTCACGCGATACTCCCACTCTTGTACAATTGTATACATCACAATTCCTCCCTCTTAATTCTTTTAAACAATACAATACACAATTTTAGTTTTTTATATAAAACTTAATATATAGTCGTATAACTTTTAAACCTAGAAACTTGAAACAATTTGACAATTAAACTGGTAACTTAAATTAACAAATGATAACTTATTATCAAAATTAAATTAGCAATTTAAACAAATAAAATCAATTAATTTTTCTTAATTGTAAATTTTTTTTAAAAAACAATTCTATCCAGAACACAAACATTTTACAAAATATATACATAATATATTATTTAATAATCAAGTCTTACAACAGGTTTCCTTAATCTAATTGGATATCTTCTTTCAACAACATCAGTAGTATTATTCTTTACAACGGATGTTGGAGAATTCCGTGTTTGAATCATAACGGGACTGGAATGTCTCATAACAATTGGTGGAGAGCGGATGCTCTTCCGGGGTGAGTTATTTCCCCCTGTTTGAATGGTATCTGTCACTAAGTCAGTCAATGTTTTTGTTTATTTTCAGAAGGAGGCGAATTGACACCAATTAGTTGGTCAATATGCCTTCTCCATATTATACCAGAATTTAACCTTACTAAATACATTACTGGACTAATTTGCTTAATAACAATACCTTGTATCCATTTATCATTTGAACGATATTGTCTTATTAATACTGATTGATTTACAAACAATTTTCGTGTTCCCGTTCCTCTAAAATAATGAGTTTGTTTTTCTTGCTTTAACTCTACTGTTTTGGCAATATTAGGTCTAATTAAATCTAACCTTGTTTTCATTGATCGATTAAACATTAACTTAGCAGGCGTTTCTTGAGTTGTAACATGAACTGAATTTCTATAATCAAACAAAATTCAATACAATGCTCGTTTAGTATCTATACCTTCTCTAAATGCACATTTTAATTTTGTTTTAACATACTTCACAGAATTTTCTGCTAAACCATTAGATTGTGGGTGATATGGTGCAGAACTAGAATGTTTAATACCATTACATTTTACAAACTGCTCAAACTCAAACGAATTGAAAGGCGGACCGTTGTCCGTATGAATTACTTCCGGTAAACCAAATCTACTGAACAATTCCCTTAATTTATCTATTGTCTGACTGGCGGAAGTCGACTTCACTTCAAAAACTTCTAACCATTTAGTATGTGAATCTATAACAATTAAATACATTTTCCCTTTAAATGGACCCATGAAGTCTGCATGTAATCGTTCCCAAGGTCTACTGGCATACTGCCAATAATGTAATTGATTCTTTGTAGGATTTTGTCTTTCAAAAAGACAGGAAGAACAACCATCCGCCAGATTTTCTATATCTGCATCTATGTTTGGCCACCAAATATATGATCTCGCTACCGATTTCATTTTTACTATCCCTAGATGACTTGTGTGTAATTCATCTAATATGTATTTACGGAATTTATTTGGAATAATTACTTTATAACCCCACATTATAATTCCCTGTTCGATTGTTAATTCTTCCTTTCTTTTGAAATATGGACCTAATTCAGGATATTCTACAGAAACATGATTTGGCCATCCATACATTACATAATTATACACTTTTCTTAATATTATATCTTTTTGGGTTTCACTTTTAATGTCCTCACAAGTAATAGGTAATGAACTTTCTTTAACATAATATAGATAAGTTCCTAACTAATCTAACTCTTTTTTATTGTCACCATGCTCGACTTTGAGCGGCAAACGTGATAATTCATCTGCATTAGAATGTTTAGCTAATTGTACATACTCAATCTTAAAACTATAGCCAGATAAAAACAAAGCATATCGTTGCAAACGACTTGCTGCAAAAGCAGGTAATCCCTTTTTGGACCCAAAAATACTTAATAATGGTTTATGATCTGTACATAAAATAAATTTTCGTCCCCATAAATATTGATTAAATATCTTTACCCCATAAACCAAACTCAAAGCTCCTTTATCAATTTGTGAATATGCTTTCTCTGCCGTGGATAAAGTTCGCGAAGCGTATGCTATCGGCCTCTCAACACTGTCTTTTCCAATAATAGACAACACACAACCTAAACCGGTTGGTGATGCGTCACACGCCAATTTAATAGGTAATTCAGGATCATAATGCGCTAATACTTTAGAAGAAGCTAACAGTTTCTTGACTGTATTAAAAGCTTTTACACATTTTTCATCAAATTTAAACAATACATCCTTTTTAAGTAAATTATAAATAGGATTCAAAACACTTGACATATTTGGCACAAATTTACCATAATAATTAACTAATCCTAAAAATGATTTTACCTCTGTAACATTAGAAGGTGTTGGGGCATCTAGCATAGCTTTAATTTTCGCTTTGGATGTGTGCAGACCTTCCTTGTCGATAATAAATCCTAAATATTCTAATTTATCAGAGAAAAACCTACGTTTATCTTTTTTCAAGGTAAACCCTTTTTGGTTTAACTTACTACAAACTTCTTGTAACCTACTGAAATGTTGTTAAGTATTTTCAGCTGTTATCAATATATCGTCAACAAAAGCTACAACACCTTGTAAACCTTGAATCGTCTGCTCAATAACCCTTTGAAAAATTCCCGGTGCAGAATTAATACCATATGGCATTTTTGTGTATGCAAATAAACCTTTATGGGTGCTTATTGTACACAATTTCTGTGATTCATTGTCAAGCGCTAGTTGCATATATGCTTGGCTTAAATCTATTTTTGAAAACAATTTCCCCTTTTTCATACAAGCAAAAATATCCTCTATTCTTGGTACTGGATAACGATCTATTTCTAAAGATGGATTTAGAGTAACTTTAAAATCACCACAAATGCGTAATTTACCATTTTTCTTTAAAACTGGAACTATTGGTGTTCCCCATTCAGAACTTTTTACAGGAATTAAGATTTTATCTTCTACTAATCTGTCTAACTCATTTTCTACTTTACCTCTCATAGAAAAAGGTAAGGGTCTTGGTTTAAAATATTTAGGTCTAAAATTCTCTTTCAATTTCAAAGAAACAATTTCTGTTTTACATGTACCTAATTCTTCAGTAAATACGTCTGGAAATTCCATACATAATTTATTTACTAAATCTTCGCGTTTAGCTTCATTTACAACTTTGTTTGGGTTTGACTGACCCAATACTCATAACAATTTATTTTCAAAACAAATATTTATTTCCAAGGTCTTTAACCAATCTCTGCCCATTAAAAGATGACCCCCCCCCCTTTTAATTACATACAAATCAAGCATTTTACTTAATTTACCATGTTTAACATTAACCTTTAATTTTCCAGTTGGGACTATTTCTTCATTAGTATAAGAATTTAATGTTAAATCATTAGGATATAGTTTACAATTACAAAAATTTCTCAAATAAAAGTTTTCATTCACTACAGTTACTACAGATCCTGTATCTACTTCAAAAGAAATAACTTTACTCCCTACCATTACCTCAACTGTAATAGGCTCTACTTTAACTCTTTTTGTATTATTTTCATCCTCTACTTTAAACAGATTATTTAAATCATACACATCATCGTCTACATTTGACACTCTATCTCTATCTAATTCTTGAGTATTTTTCACTCCAACGAAATGACTTTTGTTGTGTTTATGAAAATTATAATTATTTCTAGATACATATTTATTCTTATTCTGAGATTTGTTAACACTTTGAAGCCTAAGCCTGAGTATAGGTCGGGCAGTGCGACAGCGCTGGCCGCCGAAGCCCGAGTATACATCAGGCTGCGCTAAATAATTCTATTCGATCACAATGTCGGCATATAATCGGGTTTCGGCACTTTTGCTTAGCTAATTGGTTATTTATCTTTGCATGTCTTTGATTTTCGAATAGTCTGTGCTGTTGATATGGACTAAATATAAATATTATAAAGTTGATGCTAGGCAACGTAACACGTCTACAAGGAACGTAGCAGACGTTTGTTTAGTTCAAAGTTAGTGACTGAGTAATCAAGATTCGTTATGTTTGTTTGTTGTTTTTCTTGAATACTAAATACTTTTTGAGTCATGGTGGTGCCCAGAATGTTCAGTACCCCTTTGTGTACCTCAATGTTTCAAACTGTATCATACAAAGGCCAATTATGTTTAGTGAAGTGCTGTGTAGCTATTTTTGTTTGTGTGTGTATATTTTACCCTTTTTCAAGACTAAGGAGTCTTGACTGTGAGTAAAATATCTATTTACATGTATATATTTTTAAAAAGGTAATTTCTTTAGGTTTAAAATGATATATAATAAGTCATATATGATAAATATAACAAATACCACAATTTTTTAAAAACATGTCCAAAACCCCCAGGCACAGTAGTATAGCAGCTGGTTTAAGAGTTAGGCTTCAAAGTGTTAACCTTTTTCCTACATACCTTCGCCATTTGTCCTTTAATTCCACAATTGTGACACACACTATTTTTATGAAAACACTTATTACTAAAATGACCTTGCTGGCCGCAACAATAACACATCACTTTTCGTTGACACTTTGAATTCTTTGTGCTTCCCAGGTTTCCATTGTCTCGATGAAACTGCCATTCTCTGCATTCTGAGTTGAAGGTCGCTGCCTCCGGCTATTGTTTTCGCATCCTTTTCAATAGAAGTACTAATTTTTACTGCCCTCTCGTATGTCAGGGTAGTCTCGGATAAAAGTCTTTGTTTGATTGCGTCACTTTTTAAACCGCTAACCAATCTGTCTCTTAAATGTTCGTTTAATGTCGCGCCAAACTCACAATAAGTTGATAATTTTTTTAAGTTAGCAATATATTCGACAATGCTTTCGTGTTCGTGTTGCGTTCTTAAACTGAATTTATATCTTTCGGATATAAAAGAAGGTTTAGGGTATAAATGTTCCCTAATTATTGTTACTAATTCATTTACGTTTTTGTTCCGGGTTAATTCGGAGTGCACAAGTCTCGTAATAAGCTAAATGTTTTTACACCTACAACCGTTAATAAGGTAGACACTTTTTTATCACCTGGAATGCTGTTACATTCCACAAACATTTCTATATACAAACTCCAAGTCTCTTCCACACTATTAAATTCAGAGAGTTTCCCAATTATTGTGGTAGACATGTTGCTTACACTGGACACTGAAATATTCTGATTCTCAGACATGAGAGAAAAAATAGTACTGCCACTACACGTTCTTTTCCCTCCATAACTTTACACTTTTGTCACTAACGAGAACTTACTTAAACATTTTGCAATAACTTCCCTAACACGTCTTCATGTCGTTTAATCTTCTACAATTCATTATAAATCGCTATCCTCGTCGCCACTGTAATATATGGTAACGATATTACTAAATTTGGGTTCACTTTAAATAAAACACATTGTATTAGATTATAGCTACGACTGCGTGTTTCAGGTAAGAAGGTGAGTTCAAGACTGGCTTGAATATGTAGCCAGGAAAAGCGTCAGTAATAAGGGCTGGTGGTTAAAGGTACTGGATTGCAGCCAATAGCATTTATTAATTTGACGTATGACATATCGAACCATATGACATCACACATCATATGATGTCACGCGATACTCCCACTCTTGTACAATTGTATACATCACAGTGTCGTTGACCATGAAACTACTTTCATTTGAAGTTATTGCCTATGCTTAGTCTCACAGATGAATGATAATGAATAGTGACAGTACATTTTTTAATCTTGTAAATATTGTATTCAAATAGAAAACTTGTAAATAATATTTTGAATTGAAATATTATTGATTTTAACAATTAGTGAGTATTTCAAATCTGACAAATATATAAAAGCAGTTTTGAATGAATTGGTCAAGTGTAGAGAATCTGAATTTATGGATGAAAATTATAATATTGAAGATAGTGAAGTGGAGGACAATATTGAATATAAGGCATGGAATGGATGTTGATGACACAGAGGAAGACCCGACCTATTACCCATTGGATTCAGATCTACATGAAGATCAGCCCAATCTGTTAGCACATAGGAAGAATCGTGAAAACATTTAATTTCAGACTATGACTTACCATCAACAAGTCGAATTAGTAATAGATGTGTTTTTTGTCATAACGCTCATGCAAAAAAATGAAGAAACAATAGACTTAGATGATTTTTCTATTGATACTTCTTTGAACTAGCCAAAGATAATTTGTTTGAAAAATAATTTTGGATTCAGTATGGCAAAGAACAAAAAAACACAAAAATCTAAGGCTAAATTTCACTTCAAAGTGCAATTGAGCGTAGAAAATTTTGTTTTACATTTTTTTCAAGTATTACAAATGTTTTCTAGTATAAATGTGAATAACATTTCCAAATAAAAAAAAAGTTTTCCTGTATAAGTGGAAGTCGACAAAAGGTAGGTTAGGTTTGTAACCTCTACAACTTAGGCCTAACTAGTAACTTTCTAAAGCTAGGCCTAAGACAAAATCAATAGATTTCACTAAAACAATAAACTTTACAAAAAATAACACACATATAATCTTGTATACACTTGTATAATCAAATAAAAACACTCCATATAAGAAAATTTGCTTTTAGGCCTAGGCTTGTAACTCTTCTAGAGGTTAGTCCAAATATAAACCATTCAAAAACTAGAACTTCACTCAAAAAAATAAACTTTAGAAATAAAACACATATATTGTAACTTGTATACACAATTTATATACAATTTGTATTCACAAACCTTCATAATAACAGAAATATATAATCCCAAAACAATATGCTCCACGCCTTTCCATTTCAGTGTATGTCACAAACTTTAGCTATATTCCGAGTTGAAAACAAAAACCTCAAAGTAACTCTAAGATATATAAAGTAATACCAACTTGTAGAATGAAACCTTCTCTACAACATACTATAAAGATCGGTTACAAAATATCGATTGAATAATCGATTATCTTATTTAGTAAAATTCGCCGAATGCCAAATGAACAGCAATTTTTGGAATTTTATTTATAACGTTTTCTGGTTTTTTTGCATGGTTATGCATCTACGGATCATTACTTTCCAACGGTATTTTATTTATTGCGATAGGACGATTCTAAGTGGGCGAAATGTTGAATTGCAACGACGGATGGGTCGTATCGGGTCAGTTGAAGTGTGGAGGGTTAATTATGAGGGAAGGAGATTTTTAAATATCTCACGTATATGGAAATTTATATGTTTTCTAAAGGAAAAAAAAATGTATTTTGCGTTTTTGAATGAATTATATATCAGCAGTTGGTCTGTTTGTCTACTGGTATATCCATCTAAGCACTCAGGTACAACCTTCTGAAAAGATTCTCTTCAAAAGAGAGTACTGCTATAGAGTTCTATAATTTTGTATGTTTTTCTCTGAAGTCTGTTTGGCATGTTTTGAAATGAATTTAGGCGAATTGTGAAAGTGATTGACCCAAACCAATCAGACTGTATAAAAGAGGGTTACATAAAAGTATTAAAATTCATTTTGGCCGCTACTATTAAACAAAATATAAGTTAACTTGAATAAAAATATATTTATTATTTTTTCTTGAAATATGTTTAAAATTGTGAAATAAACAGAATAATTCATTTTTTAAATTTATATCCCTCCCCCTTGTTTGAATGGTTACAAATCTACTATATCTATCCTAACTAGCTTTTTAGCATATTGTTTGACATGTTTTTTAAGTCATCCATCTTTAGAATTAGTAGTAGTGTTACAAGTCCTGAAGATGAACTCTATAGAAAAAGTCAAACAAATCCTTCAACACATCAGTTAAAGCTAAATTATTGAGGTAAAATATTTATAAAAATGTAAAACTCCTGTTTGTAACATATCTCATTTTAAGTATCAAGTTTTTTCTATATGTATTTAATTCAAATTTTGTTCAATCATGTTTTAGTCTGAAATTTACTCAAAACAAATAAATGTTCTATAGTATTCAAACACACAGATATGTAAATAACTTATAATCTTCCCATAGTATGAAAATCTCAAGATAATTTATAAATTAATTCAAATTTTAAAGGAAAATGTGCCCCAATGGATTTTATTGAAGGCTTAAAAGGAGAAAGAGGACCTCAGGGGCCAAAAGGAGAGCCTGGTCCACCTGGGTTAGATGGGGTTCCTGGAGATAAAGGACTGGAAGGATTAAGAGTAAGTTTATAAAGTATTAAAAGTTTAGGCAATATAATGATTGCTATGACTGTCTTAGACGTTAAACTCAAATTTATTTAATCATGAATTTATTGAGATTAATGTATCTATTTTTAATAAGTATTAAAAAGCTTTTTAAAATTGATTCAAATAGTAGACTCCATGTTCACATTATCAAATCTAGGTCTTCCTATATAATAGCTAATTTTCTTAATACAGAAATTTATCTGCTGTACCAAGAACAATATAAATGGTAAATATGCCAAATATATATATATATATATATATATATATATATATATATATATATTCTCCCCATAGGGCAACACTCTGTGAAAAGCCTAGGTCTGCTGGACGGCTTTTCAGTGGAATAATATATGGTTACCACACAGAAATTACCTCCATCCCCATTATTCTTGTTTCCTCAACCAGACTTCACTAATTGTAGCTTTCCAATTTTCCTTATGACACTGAGTCAACACCTCTAATATGTTATTACACACTGATTTTTGTTTTTACTATCAAATCAAATATGTTTCAAATAAAAAATAAAATAATAAATATGATATAATATGCAAAATATTAAGCAATATTATAAATTAATGCCTTATCGTATTACAAATCAAAAGATTATCTTAATAAATGCTAGTTCAGCCCTCTTTGGCCTTTAACATAATATTAAAGCATAAGTCAGTCAGTGGATCTTCCTACCTCATAGAGTAAATGAGGTAGATGTTTCAACATATTAATAATTTTAGTATTATTACAGTTTGGTAAAAATATAATATTTTCTTCATTATTTTTATGCAGAATCAGGTGTCATTTTCTTATACAAGTAGTTTATTTTTTAATATGGTAAGTGTTGTAATAGTTTACATTTTCAGTAAGGTGATCTTAGATTGAATGGAGAGTACGTTTAACTCGGATGCAATAAGCAAGAAACGTATTTTGTTTTTTGAATAAAATCAATAAAGAGTAGAATAAATAAAGAAAGTAATTAGTACAAAATGATCAGAGAAATTTATTAAAAGTGTTGTTAATATTTTAAACAGGTATAATTTTAGTTATAAGAAAAATGCTACATTAACATTTTGGAATATAGTGGGAGGCTGTTGCTAACCAAGTTTTGCACCAGTTGGATCTAGATTTTCAAGACTTATCAAAAATAAGTATTTTTGCCAGAACAAAGCCGAATCGTCGAAAGAAAGTATTTTTTATAAAGGACTAAAAGTTACATTTAAAGAACTATTATGTAATTATGTGAGTTAGTTTAAATAAGAGAGAAATAAACTTTTTAAAGTGAGAATACGTGTTTATATAAATGATGCAATAGACAAAGCCTACTGCTTAAACAGAAAAACATACTTAAAAAAGGACAAGTATTTATGTTTTTAAGAAAAACTATGTTATTTAACTAAAATGTTTTGAATAAAAGACGAAATATATAATTGTGGCTATTAGAAAAGTAAAATGTAAAACTCAAAAAGTTATTTTTTTAAAGAGAGACAGGATTTTTGATAGAACGACGCCATGTGATTTCAACCAGGAAATAGTATGAATTAATTAAAAGTTTCATGTAAAATACACAATTTAACTTCTGTGTATAAATGCATGTCTGGTATAACATGCTTAAACTTGTTTTTATAGAAATTTAAATATAAAAATAACTAGAATTTTAATTCATTGATGAAATTTGAATCCTCCTAACATGTTTGTAGAATAATCATGTTTTTTTCAATAAGAAAAAATATTTTATTTCAACATAATCATTTTTGAATTTTATAATTAAAAGATATTCACTGTTTAACTTGTTGAATTGTAAGTTTTAAATTAAAAAAGAATGAATGTTTTATAAAAGAGATTGTGTAATATAAAAATATTATCTTTTGAAAAATAAGAGATTTCATTTTGAAATTAGGTTGCAACCATAATATTGATATCAAATAAAGTTTTAATGAAACATAGTTTTGATTAATATATAGTTTAAGATGTTTAGTATAATTTTGTCTTTTCAGGTAATATTTTGATTTTGTATGAAATTTAACATCAAAAATGTTTATTAAAAATAAAATGTGCATTTCAGAAAAAAAAGATTCTGTACTTTATGATTCTCTAAAGTACCCTGTTAGAACTTGCGACCTCAGAGAAACTTTATGCTCTCTTCAAGAGTAATTTTTTTTGTAATTATTTCTATTTTTATGTTTTGTAATAAACATTACAAAATGGCGCCCAACGTTTATTAAAATAATCAACAAAAAACATCCCCATAGAAAAAGAATTGTTTTAATGTATGAGTGACAATTATTTATATTTAAGTGAAATTGATCGTGATTTTGATAATGATGTAAATGATGTAAGTGAAACTTTAATGGAAGTTCAGGGATGACTATTGTGTTTAGTGATGTAGCATGAAATTGAATGCTATAATAATTTGGTACATAATAGGGCTAGTAGATCTAGGCCTAACTTTGAATCACTTTTGGAATGAACATATAAAACTATGCTGAGTATACTTTATTTCAATTAAATTATGGTGTAAAATATAATCTATCAGTTGATTCATAAGAAATAGAATTTTTTTTTACTGTCTGTTGAAAGTGTAAGAATATTTTATATTTACATACAGGCTAAACTAATAAATATGATATTTATATAAAACAGTATACAACAGCTTGCTGTCGGACATTAGAGATTAATCTAGCAGTGTTTTTTTTACCTCTTAACTTTTTACTTAAATATTCAGAAATATTTTAATGACATCGCATAACAGATATAAAACCTTAATTTGAATTATTTTGTAAATTATCGTGTATCAAACTCTTGAAATGAAAAAATAAACACAAAACAAAAACCTTTTTCTAATGCATTGTATATTCGATGATTTGTTTAATCAAAATAAAATAAATTTTACATCATTTTATATCCCAAACATTCTTTTGGCATTATACATGTATATTATGTTTGTAATTTTATAGAACAGTTCAACAAATAATTTTATTTTAAAAGTAAGTATAGTATTAGTATCACACGAGTAGTGATATAAAGGTAAATGGGGTGTGATTGGACTATGCATGTTTTTTAATACAAGTGGGAGAGGATTAAATTGATATTATTTTAATTTGTTTTAAAATTTGATTCTTAGAACTTCTACAAATAGTGTACAGATCTCACAACTACTAAAACCAACTACAAATGTTGCTTGAAAATGCCTAACGGCGAAACATATGTCGGAATTAAAGCTGTTTTGTGGAATTAAATAATCATCTCATTATTTCCATTATCATGGAATTCCATCATGTACCTACTGTTGTAACATTAAATTACAATTGTATTTGTTTGTTTTAGGGTTTGACAGGTTCGCAAGGCAGTCCAGGCCCTCCAGGTCCGGTTGGACCAAGAGGATTACCCGGAGCAAGAGGTGAAAAGGGAGACACAGGAACTATGGGCTTCCCTGGTGAACCAGGACGAGATGGACCACGAGGACTTCCAGGCATTACAGCTGCAAAAGGTACAAATATGAATACAAGTTAACACGTTCACTGCTGAGAACGCCAATTGGTGTCATGCGACTTCTATGTAGTGTGTGGCTGATACCAATTGGCGTTTAGTGTAAACAAAGTTTTCCCGCCTTATCTTATCGAGGTGGGTTAGTATGTGGTTGTCATTGATATTGTTTGGACATGATTAGAGGATATACATCGTAAATGTGTTCTTCGTTTCTGTTTCTCATGTAAATTATTGCTTTTAAAATGAGTTACAATAAATCGGGTTGTTCTCGTGATACTAAAATGCTGACTGTTAGTGAGATTGATAGATTTTTTGATACTGATTCTCAATCAGAATATTACAGTAGTAATGAGCCAAGTGAAAGTGATGTAGGTAGTGAAAGTGAACTGGGAGAGTTAGACGATGATCCAAACTTGTCTGTTATTCCAAGCACCCCAGACACACCAACCGTAACACCTTCATATATTGAACGTTGTGGGCGGAATAAGAAACAGGAAGTACAGTTGGACTGGAATGATACTCCTGCAATGAAAACCTTTTTACTCAACCAAGATACTGGTTTGCGGGTACCACTTCCAGGTAACAATGAACCTTTGGATGTTTTTAATCCGATAGTGGATTTTTTTTTGCAGTCTGTAATTACACATACCGTACTAATAAATATGCAGAAGAGTTATTTTTGTCTGAAACTACTCAGGAAAAATTAAGAATCTGCCAATGGAAAGACAACTCTACAGGTGCTAAAAACCTTTTTAGGATTTTTTTTCCATACAGGAATGGTAAAAATGCCATCACTCCAGCATTACTGTCAAACAGACAAATATTTCAAAACATGTCTTGGAGAATACGTGTCCAGAGATAGATTTTTACTCATACTTCGTTGTTTGCATTTTTCTAAGAACAATTCTAACAGTGATGACCGTTTACATAAGATTAGGCCAGTTGTAGATTATTTTAATAATAAAATGCTTTGTATTTATTTACTTTGCAAAGAACTCTCTTTTGAGGAGTCAATGGTGTTATGGAGGGGGCATCTAGTCTTCAAACAATTTATAAAGAACAAAAGGCACAAGTATGGTATTAAATTGTACATACTAACAGAACCAAACGGTCTTGTATTTAAGTCCTGTGTGTATGCAGATGCTTTATCAGGAGCTGGACACACAGAAAAAGTTGTGTCATATCTACTTTCAGAAAGATTGAATAAAGGACATTCAGTATTTGTACATAACTTTTACAACAGTGTTACACTATCAAAGTCCCTTCTCTAACGAAAAAACGTATATTAGGCCTACTGGCACACTTCCTGTGGATAGAAAGGATAACTCCCCCCCCCAGAAGTAGTAGCAAAGAAACTGAAAAAAGGGGGAACCATTGCTCAATACCACGAAGGAACTATGGTTGGTAAATGGAAAGATGTAAGGTCTGTTTTGTACATATCCAGCCAATTTGAAATTCAGATGATTACTGTTCAAACAAAAGAGGCCAAGAAAAAAAAACCCCCTACCTATAGCAAAATACAATGAATCGACAAGACCAGCTAATGAGTCCATATTATCCATCTGAATGAAAATCTATTCGCTGGTATAAAAAACTATTTATTCATATTTTGCAAATGTCAATGCTGAATGCCTTTTTTATTTACAACAAATACAGTATGTAATAATTATAAAAAATGAGGTTTTGTTTTCAATTTATTTTATGAAAAGAGAAGAAGAAATTACTTGTTTTACTTGTTTTTTGAGCGCCAGGCAGCATTACGCTTACCAAATTATACTAATTGAATTTTGAACTTTTATTGACTTTAAAATATGATCAGGGTTGTAGATCCTTTTAAAAGTGTACTCCAAATGGTATTATGGCAAATTAGAAACTCTTTCTGGTTTTTCTGAAACTGAACATGTTTATTAAGAACATTAAATCATACATGTACAGAAATTTATCATTAGAAATTATCTTATACTGAAATTTTTTAGATTTTAATCATGTTTTCGTTGTCTATTCAGACTAATCATTCTCTTAAGGAGACTTTAATTTTTAATGAATGACTCTATTTTTTATAGTTGCAACTCTTGCTAAATCGATTACTATATAAGCATATTTTGTCTTATATGTTCAAAACTATCTTGGATTAATTTGTTTAATTTAAATTTGAATCTTTATAATAGACATCCTTTGTCAAAAAAAAAACTTGAGAACACAAAAAGTTTATAATATAGTGTTTTCCACAGATTGTGGCTGGTGTAATAATTGAATAAATGAGGGAGAAGTTACTTTATACAAAAATGTCACATGTTGTGCGACGATTGTGATAATTTAGAAAATGAAACTGAATTTACTTTATACAAAAATGTTTACTGATCTAAGTTCGGCGCCATGGCAATTAGATAATTACCAATTATTTGAAACTCAAAATCTACAATATTACATTGGTACTCATAAATTGAAAAGATTGATTCTTTCTGACTTTCTCAATTTAATACATTAAATTCATAAGTTCTTTAATTAAAAATGTTTCAATGTAATATATTATAATGTAACCATAACGTAGGCGCCTATACTAAAATGCCAGCACTGATTTAGCAAATTTCAAATTAAAAACTCTTTTCTCTAATACTGCTCATTTGTAGGACGGCTCACTCGAAGCGAAGCAAAATGAAGTGAATTGCCGATCACACTAATGAGAAGTTCTGTGAAAACGGAGAAAAAGTCAAAAATGACTTCTCTCCGTGGTAGTGTTGAGCAAGTCCAGTCACCAGATCTGAAAGTATTGGTATTGATTAGTTCTGTTAGCCAATTGGAACTGCTAATTACCGATACTCCCAGATCTGAGCAAAGTTGTCGACACACAAGTCACTACACTGATTTTTATATATTGGGACATTAGTTTTTATGAATAATTTCAATTTTATATATATTTTACAAGACACATATTAATGTAATATTTAACTACTGTTATTATTAGTATTTAACATATTTTCATTCATTTGATTCAGTCACTCATGGTTCTGCAACACTTACCAATTTCCGAAACTTGTCTGTCCGTTTAGACTTCATTACGATATCTGATTGACACCTGTATGATGCAATTTATTACATTATATTTAGTCCACCTCACTTACCGAACAAGGTATTAACCTGAAATTAAACACACAAAATATTGATTACATGGTAAACTATAAGATTATCAAATTATTATAAATTAATACCAAAACATGTCTGGTCACTTTTTACTAAAATGACTAAATATTTTTTAAATGCTTATTTTATTGTGAAGAACTGAGATTACAGTTACTGGTAATCTAGTGGAGGTATTAGTGTGAATTAATTTATATATGATTTTATATAAACATATGATGTTGAAATTACTGGTACTTTAATACATTTTAGGGGTGATGAAGTGAATGTAATAGGTGTATATCGTTCTCCAAGTGAAAATTGGATTTATTTTTTTATCACTTTGATTCTCTACTGCCAAAACTATACTTAAAAGTAATAAATTTGTGGGGATTTTATTTTAACTTTAATGTTTTTAGTAATACTCCACTGAAAGATTTAGGGATTTCTGGCTACCCATGATCTTAAGTGGTGGGTAGACTCTTTCACTAGAGCATTTGGGTCCTCTATTATAGCAATTTTGTTTCAAATATATCTTGTGAAAATGTATCTTGGGGATTGTAGACCACTAGGCATAGGTGATAAATATTTATAAGTTTTCACCCATAATTATCAAGTTAAATTTTAGTGAAATTAGGGACTATCAACCTCTAAATATCAATCTTTTAAAATTATGACTGTCTTGATATGATTAATGATCTTAATGAATAATTTGATTATTTTTATGACTCTTTTGAATTTTTCCTTAACATCGCTTGACCCTTTAAAAATAAGAGGAGAAGGAAATATCAATAACAAATCTAATTGGATTACTAAAGAAATTCTCATCTCAAGGAATAAATTAAAGTTTTACTATGAAATTTACAAAACTACTAATAGTCAAGATTTTTTTTAAAGTATAAAAAGTATAAACTAATTAATAAATATGCAATTTTTGCAGATAAATACTATGACATGTCCAAATTGATTTGTAGTACATGCAATGTTGGAAGTACATACCCTTTTAAAAGAAAACACGACCCTGAGAACATTTTAATTTAACTTTTTTCAATTTTTTCAAAATTGGTGAGTTAATTCCACCTGGGGCCATTAATGCTGAGCAAATTTCTTTAAAAAAATAAAATATTTAAATTCAAAACCCTTCATTTTTTTAATTATTACACAATTAATTCCAAACCTTTTAAAAACATTATTTATTTGGAATTAATTGGAAACCACAGATGACTAAGAATGAATATGAAATTAGAAAATAACAACAAAACAAAGAAAAAGTAAAGAGTAAAACAAAACACACAAAAGAGTGTTAAAACGGGAGCATTAATATCTTTAACAACTTAATTAGCATAAAGAATTAACCCTGGATTTGGCACATGTTAATTTGTTTTTAAATTCTTCGTTTGTTTAAAAATTAATAAAATATATTAATATATAACAAAACCTAACTTATAAGACATCATTTTTCTCAGAAAGATGCTTAGAATTTATCTATGTAATAAAAAAAAATTTTTTTGAAACGGTTTTGGAGTAAGTATGTTACATGTCAAAAAATCATGTTACCATTTTTCAGAAATACCTATATCACCCAAAATCAAAAGCTTACAACCTTTTTCTAAGATGTACACAATTTTAGTGATATATTTGTGAATACATTTCGGAAAAAATATATCAAAATTTGTTACATTTTGAATATTAAAAAAATTGTCTTACAAAAAAAGAGGAATGGTCCAGATATTTTCAATAAATCACCAAAAATTGTAATATTTATGGAAAACCAACTTCTAAATATAATTATGTTCAGAAATGTGCATAGAATTTAGTAGTGTAATTTAAAAAAAATTTGAAAAATAATTTTGGAGTCAGTATTACAAAGAACAAAAAAAAACACGAAAATCAAAGGCCAAATTTCACTTCAGAGTCCAATCGAGCGTAGAAAATCTATTTTTACATTTTTACGAGTATTACAAAAGTTTTCTAGCATAAATATGAATAACAATTGGTAAAAAAAAAAAATCAAATTCTAATATTTTCAAAATAAAATAACCATTTACCTGTAATAAGTTATAAATGCAAGTTTTACGCACTAACGCCTTGGTACTAATGATTTGTAGGCCTAAATCAACATTCACTAGATTTCACTATAACAATAAGACACAATAGATTCTACAAAGAATAACACATATATAAACTTATATAATACACTTTTATAATCAATCAAAACACTCGATTTATCACAACAAATATGTTGAAAATGAACACAAACGCGCGCCATATTGGTTTGGCTCGCAACGTACACTTTGAAACTCAGTTCTAAATCCTACACATGATTGACTAAAACTTGATGGTTTATATCATTGGAAAGGTCTGTATTTTGTCTATACAAAGAGATAAACATCTGTCAGCTAGGGGAGATATAAATCTATTTATAGACTAAAGAAGAAAGGATGTGGGTCACAGATTTATTAGCCGTCGAGTGATGGTATCTGCCGGGGAAACAGTAAACTTCCAATAATTATTGAATTTTGTCTAAATGTAGCAAGATAATCAAATTTCATAACTCTAAAAGCTTGAAATATGAGCTTTTCAATGGTGTATAATTCATGTTTCTAAGAATTCATTTACTAGGGTAAAGTGGACTTGAAGAAAACAACTTTTTTTTTGCTCTAAAAATGTTTTTTTGTGTTGACCACAATCTAAAATGAAAACGATTTGTCTTTCTGACATGTGGCGAACTCTGTTGGATAGGTAAAGATTTGTACTAAGAACAGTATAATTGTCAAGGAAAATGGTTGATAAACGAATACCTTCACAAAGTGCTAAAGGAAGACTCCATTTTGTTTCCTTTGCCAACCGTCATGTTTCTGTCTAAAACACGCCAAACTTTACCAATTAATTAAATATTTTTATAGCGTTTTATGAACTTTTGATTACATGTATATGCATCTACGAAACGTCAGCTTTACAATGGTATAACATTTATTTCGATAGGATGGTTTTAAGTAACGCTAATGATGAGTTGCATTATTAGAGTTTTTTACAGTGGTCTGTTTGCTTCAGTAGCCGTCATCGACTCATTTTGAGTCGTATGCCACTGAATGAGTTAATAGTATGTGGATAATTTTGCTTGAAAACAATATTTGATATAAATGTTTTATTAATTAACTGTAACCTCTATAAGCAACTACAATATATTTAGCAAACTTTAATAGTAACAATGGTACAAAGACATTTTTAAAACAATTTATAATTACAGTTAAAATTACAAATTTTGAACTTAGAGGGTGGAGCAAGGATTAAAATTTAAAATAATAATCACTCAGGAAGCAGACTAAATATTAAAATGACATACAACAATTCAATCAACAGATAAGCCGGCCCATATCTCATATGAGTCTTGAGATATCCCATATCTCAACTGGGTTAGCTTTGAAAGTCAGTTATAAAGCAAATAGTTTGCTACAAAAGTGGTATTCTTCTAATAACAACTACTTCAGACTTGTTTAATAATAAAACAAGATCTACACAATCAAAAGCTTTGGAGAGGTCCTGAAAGATACTCATGACTTTTTTTTTCTTTCAAGACCTTTCAATAAAAATTCCATAAGAACATCTGTGGTATCTATTTTTGTTAACAACCAAATTGTTAACCTGTTGAATCCAATCGACGCGGCTGCTCGTCCGTGCACTAGCCCCGCAACCAGCCCAGCGCCGCGTCCATGGTACAGTTTGAACTTGCCGCGCTTTCTAAATCGAAGTAAGAAGAAGAAATATGCCGTGTTTGTTACCGTTCTGTTTGGGAAAATCTGTCCTTTCGATTGGTATATTTAGTTTTGCGCTAGCTGGAACAGCATCCCTGCAGCGATTGATAAACTGCAGCTGTTGTCGTATTATTTGTAGATCATCTGTTGCGTAGTATTGGATGTTTGTTTACTATGGCGAGTCGTGTGGGTCCGTCTCGAACTCTTTGTGACAATGACAACTGAATATTTAGACATTGATAATCTAAGTTTTTATTTTTTATTTTGACTATTTAGCCTGTGTTTTTTACTCAATAAAAATAAATATGTATTTTCAGTAAAATGAAATGAATTATTTCAGCAATGTTGCAGAACAGCACTAAAATCTGTAATTTTTACTTATACAGCCTACTGCATTTTTGGACATAATTCATTTTGGTGATAAGATTTTTTTATTTTATAAACATTTCTATGTAGGAAATTGAATTTCCTACAAAAAGTATATATTGGATTTAATAAAAAAAATTGTTTAATTTTACTGTAACTTTGCTTTTGAAATTTCTGGTAAAAATTTGAATTTTTTTTTGGTTTTTTAGATTTTTTTAGAAAAAAAATTGTATATGTTATTTTTTATACTATTTTCAGCTTCTCCTGTTCTTTCTGAACAAAACACATACATATATTATGTTTACTTCATTTTTAGATTTGTACAAATTTTTAAAAAAGAGTCTGCAAATTAGCAAAAAAATCCGGGCTGGGGGGAATGCCTGGCTCTGCTATACCTGGGATTCAAAAGGTTAACAACATAGGATATCAAACCCGCCTAGATTTATTAACAGCTGTTGTATTAGATAAAGTTTTTCAAAAACCTTACGAAACACTGACGAAGTGAAATAGGCAACTATTTTTATCACTTTTTTTCTCCCTTTTTAAACTAAGGAAGAATAATTTTAGCATATTTTAATTTAAAAGGAATAATTCCTCCAGGAAAGAATATTTTATTAAATTTTGAAAAGGTTTGTCCAGTTTATCAGAACCCAGTTTGATGAGCCAATATGAGACTTTACAAATGTCTGTAATTTTATGTTTTTAAATTTTCTGATCACCATGGAGACATCTTTCCCATACAAAGATGATAAAAACATAGATTCCTCTCTCTCTCTTTTGAACTATTGATGTCACCGGTTTAAGAAACCTACCCTGGGTAGTAAAATCTTTGATGAAAAAAAATCATTAAATCAATTTGCCACAACTGATGACTCTGTATAACGAACATCATCAATATCTATATTAATGGAACCAATATCAATCTTTTTCTTGCAAAAGTTATTTATAATTAATTGCCCATGAAGTTTTACCAACATTGTCTATGCTACAAATCAATTTGGACATGTCATAGTATATATAATATATTTTACTCTTGAAGTAAAAGCAATTTCATTTCTGTAAACTTGATTGAAATTTCTTAGTTTAGGTTGTCAGCATTTTCATGAAGACATTCTAATAGCTAGAATGTTTTAATAGCTATAGTTATATTGAAATTTCAACTAGAGTTAAGGTAAAAGGTTTATCAGTTTTATTTTTCTATACATATTATTTGTAAACCTCATTACCTAGCACAATTCCGAAGTATTGCCATAGATGGTATATATTTTTCTTTGCACACTATCATATGAGTTGGGATTTTCACCAATGGTTTAATAGTGTAAGAGAAACTGGTTAGATCAATTATTACTTTTAAAATGATTTGATTCTATGTGAATTTACTATTAAAGGCGACTTTATCAAACTTATGGCTACCAAACAAAGCATATTTTGCACAAAGGATTCTTTCAGTTCTTAGACCTAGCAAAGCTTTAACCCTTCCCACGCGGCAAATGAGTATAGCCGCAATGGTAGACTTTGACCCAAACGCGAATGACGATTAAAGTCGTAAAAATATATTTTAGCCTATGGTTAGTTAATTAGTTCATCAAAGTTCCTGTAGAATGCAGAGGTATGTCCGCTGTCTATTCAGGAATAGAAAAACCTTTTGTTGAAAGTTCTACGCCTCAAAGCAGTGGAGGGGGACGCTATTTTGTCTGGAATTGCCCGGCGGCGCACGCACTCTATAGCTTCTACAGAGCGGATAACGGCTATACTCGCAGTCTCATTAGTCTGATAGGCGACGACCTCCGTGTTTGCATTTGAGCATTGTTTTGAAGAAGTATTGTTTTTTTGTTTTTTAAACATTACCTTGTATTTTTTATATATAATTTCACAATATAACTGTTCCAATTTACAAAAAATTAAATTTTTTTTTGCAATTTTTCACTATTTTGTTGTATGTAATAAAAAAGTGTTAAATGTAGCCGATGACATTATTTTTTAAATTAACCTTTCACATACAAAACGAAAGTTATTTTAGCATTGAGGTGAAATAAGGCAAATTTTATTCAGCGTGCGAAGGGTTAAAATTTTAACAATTAGAAATGAACCTCTCTAATTAATTACTTAATTTTAATTTGTACTGGTCATCTCAATAAAGTTATAGTAGACCATTCATGAACCCATAGGATCTCAACCAAAGGTTTGAGCAAAATTTCACTACCTTATAAGAATCATGGAAATAATATTATGACCTGTATTTATGTGTATGCTTTAGGTCAGAAAGGTGAACAAGGTATACCAGGTGTGGGACCACCAGGTCCAGTTGGACCTTTTGGAGAAAAAGGAGAAAAGGGCTTACCAGGGCCAGTCGGGAAATATGGATTTACTGGAGAACCAGGTATGTCAATTCATATGACTAAAATCATAATGGATGAGTGATGGAAAACAATGCTAATTCAACAAAACTTATGAAATATAACATAATTTTAGAAAATTTGAGTTGAATATATTAAAATAAAATTATGTATTTAACCTGATCAAATTTACACAAATAAATAACTCAGTCTTAGCAGTAATAAGGATTTAAAGTTTGTAATTACATAAAATATTTAGTTTATCATTTTGTTAGGTTAAATTGGACTGGAATAAGAGGTTACTTGACTAAAAATCCCCAGAAAAGTGACTGAATACAGTCTTTTGGCAACTGAGTCACTAAGAGACTAGTTACTAGATTTGTCTCCTCAATAAGTTTTATTAGTTATCTAATTAGCTATTCATACAAGAAATCAACAGGAGATTTAATTCCTGATAAATTTAAACTCTTAACAGTAAGAACCACTAAGTCAAAGATTAAATAGCCAACTATTTCATTGTCTGGTTTGCTTATGCTGATCTGTGTAAGTAATAAGAGATTCAAAGCCTTGTTCTGCTGAAATTGTACACCAAATATTTATTAAAATGATATTTCATGTTACAAATAAAATCAGAAATATGAATGATAATATATATTCTATAATTAAACATTTGTTCAAAAAATCTTTTATCTGAGTCGACTTCTTTATTTTAAAATCTAAAGTTATGTTTTATGTATTTCTTACTTTGCATTTTAATGTTGCAACAAAAAGAATTTAAATTATTTAAAGAAAGATATTTTATGTCTCAAAAGGAGACTTAATTATATATAAAAAAATTTATTATCTTGAATTTATCCTGACAAATATAAAAACACAAATACATCTAGCAAAATCATTATCTACTCATAATACACATAAATAAGATAAAGAATTGTTAATGATGTCTATACCACAACATCTATATATATATATATATATATATATATATATATATATATAAAAATAATATTCGTAGAGATGAATCCTGGTATCCTTTGATTCCATGGATGTTGCCAAATCGTAGTTCTTCCCGTACTCAGCACTCGTGCAGTCTCCAACTTCTGATACAACATGATTTGAAATCCCTTATAAGGATTTGCAAAAATGTTCATTACATATTAACACAGTTCTACATTGTTCTTTAGAGAGTCATAAAAACTGGGACATAACACTTCTCGAAATTGTTCTGAAAAATTATTTTTTATATTGACTCACACTATTGTCTTCTTTATTTCAAAAGTTCTCTTTCCACAATCCTATCATGTTAAACATTCCTGATCCACTGTTTTTAACACATGTTTAAAGTTTTACTTACATCACATACGTCTTGCCATTTCAAAGATTCCCTTTCAACTTTATTAAACACATCTACTCACTTCAAAGGTTCCCTTCCAACTGTCCTAAAACACATCTTAATCCCTCGAACGTTCCTGACCAACTGCCCTCCTGCCTAGCATCCCAAGTTAAGTGTCTATATACAGATCTACTAACACAGCAAATTTTTATTAATTACGTTCATACACTCACTTGTATAATAATATACCAAAACTTTAATTATAAATTCATTCTAAACCTATTTATTTTACAATGTTATCTTCTTGGATGTTTTTAGTTAAAAATTTACAGTTTTTAAATTAATTTACAGCATCTCTCCCATTCTCCAACAACCAATCAAAATCTTTGACCTATTTGTGCTTGGTCCAATCACATGTCTTCCTTTTAAAACTATACAATACTCATATATTCCACATATATTACAATCTGGAGAGTAATAAATAATTCATCCTGGCCAGAGCCCTGCTTATCCAGATAAGGCTGAAATGAGACTGGAATTTAGAGTTTATATACTAGAGATTAAACTCTCCTTTAGTTGATCAGAGTTTGATTAACAATAACATTTAAATGGACCATAAAAATATAAATTGAAATAAAATGTATCTGGGAGAAATTAAGTGTAGGCAACTTTTATTAAAACTAACTCAAAAAGTTGGAGCATGTGTCTTATGATCATTTACATGGTTTGGAAATAATGTTTTGTAACTATGTGTTGAAACAAAGTAGCAAGAAATATTTCCATAATTGTTAAGTTACTATAATAATATAAGATTAAAGACTAAAGCTCAATTAGCTCGATTAGCGAAATTATACCATGGTTTGAGTAATAAAAAGTAGTGCAATAATTGATAATAGAACTTAGCAACCAGATGTGGTAGAACTTAGTTAATATATTAATTGTTTTCATGTTTTCAATAATTATTGATGTTTTTTCCCTCTTAATACTAATAATAGACATTGTGAAAAATGGACTGAGGAGCTTTTGTTTTATGACACAACCTTTATTTACTCATCATACTTACGACTCTTTTATTTAAATTCAGTAAGTATATAATTCCAGCTCGTTAATTTATTGTTTCATGGTAAATTTTATGTTCATCTAGCCATTTGACTTCTAAAAATGGAATAAAATATTGTACTAAATAATATCATAATGCCCATTATCGTTTTTTTTTTAAAGTAGGTAGTAAATGTGTTCTACTATTTCTGTAAATATAACCTTGTACGATAATGTACGGGATTTTGGTTTATATCTCTATGTGAGAAAATAATGGAATTTTTCTAGAGGACCATTCAATGACAGTTCAAACATAAGTTCTGCATATAGAAAATGACAATATATGATTAACAATTGCAGGTTTGTACTTACGTGATTGTCTGATCGTCTGCTCTTAGACGTATCGGTAGATGGGCGCACTATAAAACACTTAAAAAATTGCTTTTAGTTTCATACCAAAACTGCACGTTCATTACATACAAACTACAATTTCACACATTGCACAATCCACATACAAAAAAACTAGAACTGCACTGATAGAAAAATATGATGATAAATTGGAACTGGACCAATATAAAAAAACACTTGTTAGTTGCTGGTGAAATTCATCGTTGACGTTGACGACTTACGGAGTAGGAATTTGGAGCCAAACTGACTGTAATGAAGCCGAGGCCTCGACAAGGGTAGGAACATGACGCCTTTCAAGAACCAATCAGAATTCAGTTTCTGAAGGACAATCTCGGATGATACATGGGGTGATGTGATGACGTAACATGGTGTACGTAACAGTTCACAGGTGTTAAGGATGCAGGCAAATTAGAGCGTTGTTGCCAAACTTTGGACAGCCAATATTTCATACCTTGACGAAAGAAAAAAGCGTTGTCAGACTGGAGGTCTGGCAACAATGTGCGTTATTGTTTTATATTATTACATTGAACGAAACAGACAGGAAGACCAATCGTCGCTATGCGAATTGAAGGTTTTTTTAGAAATATCATTTATACGTTTTGTTAGTTGGAATTGAATACATTATTTTTATCTTGTTTTTAATCAAAACAAAAGGGTTAATAAAAAGACGTAATATTTACGCAACATAGTCCCGGCCTTGAACGATGGGCGTTCAACAGGAATTATGAGAGAGTGAAAGAATAATGAGAGGAATAAAAAAATTAGAGACGGATAGAATGGGAGGGTTAATCCGAAGATAGGATTAAAAGGAGGGTACCCGTAAGGTTAGGAAACAGGTTGAGAGGAATTTCCTGTTAGAAGGTAACATGGCTACAACATGCAAGTTTGATGTGTAGGAGCTTTGTATAAAAATATTGTAGGAATATTTTAATATAAAATTGAGATAAAAGTCAGAAGCGTTGTGTAGTATTGTTTATTTAGAGGGGAACCGTGCTCAAAGCGGAAGGAAGTTAAACAATGGTTATTCATTAGTGGTTGAGTTGGGGTGAGATATTTCTGATCTTTTATTTCATTTTGTTGTAAAGTGAGGTTTATAATTATTCTATAGTATACTTTTGTATTTTATATACAGGGTGTGTGCAAGTTACGTTGAATTAAGGTGAAGGGTTTTTTTTTTTTTTTAAGTTGTTGTTTAGTTTCGCATAGCAACGTTGATTTTGTTTTGTATATATTTTAAGATATGTTATTATCGATAGGTAGTGAAGGCCTAGTTTTGACACAGACTATGCATTTAAATATGCAAGTCCTGATTACACTTCTGGCTGATAGTATCCAGAAATGTTGTGAAATAAGTGATTGTACTAATTGTGGGCCAGCGTGTAAATGTTTTAAATGATAAAAGTTTATTATTAACGTGGTTATGTAATGTTTTTTGGGCAAGATTGCAGGATGTATAGCGTTGATATTAAGAGAAGAATGCGTAAGTCTACCTCCTACTCGAAGAATTTGATTGTCGTCTAAGAAGGGTGACAAACGTAGTAATTTTGACGTACATGGTTTATTTTGATTTAGGAGTTGTATTTCATCCGAAAAAGTATAGTGTTGAATTAATTTTATTATTTTAGTTTCAGCATGTTGAAGTTCTGTGACGGTTAAAGAACCAAATCGTTTTTGTTTTTTAGAGCAATTATTAATAAATCTGAGCACTAATGCTAGGATACGTTTCAATGTTGTCCAATTAGAGTAACGAGAGAGCAGGTCCCACTCTGATGTAGTCGAAACTATACCAATGTGGAGGGGGGAGTTACGAGTTTCAGGTAAAATGTCCATCACCTGATGCGGTGATTTTGGCCATTTATTGGGCGGATACCTTAACCAAATTGGTCCCGACCACCACAAGGGGTGGTTTACAAATGCAGACGGAGAGAGCGGACGCGTCGCGCAATCGCCTGGATTGTGCTGTGAAGGAACGTGGAACCAGTTCTCTGACGATACCCAATCTTGTATTTGACTTACTCGATTGGCAACATAAGTTTTAAGTCTGTAAGACGGTGTCTTGATCCAAGCTAAAGTGACTGACGAATCAGTCCAACAATGGATGAAATTTATATTATGAAATGGGGAAATTAAATTTGTACAGTAGTGCATTAATTTAGCAAGTAGATGAGCGCCACATAATTCTAGTCGAGGTAAAGAGATACGTTTTAGTGGTGCTACTTTGGACTTAGCAATCAATATGTGTGTTTTTGGTGTGGAGTTGTGTTCAGTGATACGTAAATAAACAATCGCAGCGTAGCCTTCTTCAGAAGCATCACAAAAACCATGTAGCTGTATGTCTTGGGCGTTATGTAAATTAAAATTGCGAGGTATTTTAATTTTTTCTAAAGCTGGCATGTCCTTAATTAGCGTAGTCCATGTGCGGACAATATGTTCGGGCAGTTTGTCGTCCCAATCAACTCCGATTGACCACAAGAGTTGAATAATGCATTTGGCATGAAAAGTGATAGGTGAAAGCCACCCACATGGGTCATACAAGTGTGCAATGACCGACAATATTGAGCGCTTTGTGTAAACGTGGTTGGTTATGTTGATAGTGTAAGAAAAAGCATCATCACCTGGTGTCCATTTTAACCCTAATATTGAAAACAAAGGTTGGTCAGGTGACTTAAAATAGAGTGGTTTTTCCCTATGAGTTTCAGGGACTGTTGAAAGAAGCTCAGGGGCGTTAGAGGACCATTTTCTCAATTGAAAATGACCCTTTTCGAGAAAAGAAATCAATTCCTTTTGTAATGTTAAGGCACTTGGTACATCATGAGAGCCTGTAACAATGTCATCAACATAAATATTAGATTTGATAACCTGAGAAGCAAGGGGAAAATTGTGACCTTCATCCTGAACTAACTGTTGTAGAGTTCGGATGGCCAAATAAGGTGCTGTCTTGACACCATAAGTAACGGTGTTTAATTTGTAAATTTCAAGTGGTTTAGTGGAGTCACTTCTCCAAAGAATCAATTGAAAACGTCGATCATCGGGGGCGATATTAATCTGTCTGTACATCTGACGGACATCGCAAGAAAAGACTGTATTAAAGCGTCGAAATTGAAAGATTATGTCAGGTATTTCAGATTGGAGTTTAGGACCACAGTATAGAGTGTCATTCAATGAAAAACCACTAGTTGTTTTTGACGACCCATCAAACACTACTCTTAATTTTGTGCTTGAACTATGTTCTTTAATTACGCAATGATGGGGTAAAAAGTAATTTGATTGATTTAAAATTGAATCATCAACTAAGGTCATGTGACCTTTGGAAATGTAGTCATCCATGAATTCAATATATGCGGGTTTTAACTGTGGTTTAGAATTTAGAGTTTTTTCCAAACTAAAAAACCTACGTTTAGCGACATCATAAGAGTTACCAAGCAAGGTTGGGTCACTCTTGAAAGGTAGTGTGGCGACATAACGACCACTGTCGTCGCGAGAAATGTGATTTATGTAATGTTGTTCACATTCCAAGTCATCATAGGAAGTTTTAGAAATGATAGGAGGTTCTTCGATTTCCCAAAATTTTTGTAAAACTTGATTTAAGTTTAACTCATGTGTAAGTAACAATGAGCGCGGGTTATAGGTTATTATTTTTGATTGAGTAGGACCAATTAGCGAAAATCCAAAAATTGTCCCAATAGCAGTTGGCAAATTTGGGCCTAAGATTAAGTGTTGACCAGTTAATATCTGACCATACAGATCGGCACCTATTAAGAAATCAATTTTATTAGGATAATTAAATTCATAATCGGCTAATTTCAAATTTTTGAGTTTTGAACGTAACTCTGGCGTAACTTCCCAATTTGGTAAATTGGAGGCTATGTTATCTAAAACTATAACTGGATGATTTGCATTGATTAAGTTACCATCAAGAGTTGACAGGTTAACTTTTGTAAATCCTTTAATAGCTGTTCGTAAAGTAGAAATGCCATTTAATTGTATACATGAAGGTTGAATATATAAGCCTAGGTTAAATGCACAAGCTGAAGTTATAATTGAAGTTTGGCTTCCTGAATCTATTAAAGCAGTAGCAAGTTGAAATTTATTTTTATTAGAAGTTAGTTTTATTTTAATTGTACTCAAAACTGTAACAGTATTAGACTTTTGTAAATACATAGAAGTGTTTGAAAGGGTTTTATTATGATGTGAAACTAGGTGACCTTCTGTAGAAGTATAACCTGTCCAGGAAGTACTAGCATTTTGTGGTATTAAAGGTTTAATTTTGTTTTCAGTGTATAGTCGACTAGAAGTTTGCGGCTTTGGCGGGTTGTTTATTGAATCTGTTTTTATTACGTCGAAATGCAAAAGTGTGTGATGTGATTGGTTGCAAGTTTTACATCTAAGTTTATTTGGACAATTAGTAACGGTGTGTCCAGTAGACAAACAATTAATACAATGTCGTTGAGTTTTTATAAAATCCAATCTTTTAAATGGTGATAAAAGTTGAAAATCTTGACACTTATAAATTCTATGGCCATTTCTTTTGCAAAAACTGCATTGATAGTCATTGACAGGGCTAGCAAAACAAACGTTTCGGTTAGGTTGGGTTCCTGGTTTTTTGAAAGTCACAACTTGTTTTGAAGTAGTAGGTTTCGAAATAGTAAGGTTTTTAACACCTGATTCAGATGTGAGAGCGTCTTCGAAATGAACACACTCATGTTCTAAAAATGTGATCAATTCTTTAATGGTAGGCATTAGATGTTCGACAGATCTACGATCTTCGAACCGTTTGCGAGTAGTAGTGTCTAATTTCCGTAACAAAATAGATAAAAGGGTTAATTCTTGATTTATATCGAAATTTAAAATTTTCAAGGCTTGAGAATTCTCTTGAAAAACATCTAAGAATTGCCGAAATGATTTCAATGAAGGATGGTCAATGTTTGGCATATCAATTATTTTGTAAATATGATGGCTAATGAGCCTTCTAGGATTTTGATAGCGATTACATAATAGATCAAAGGCTATTCTATAATTTTCATGGCTAAGAGGAATATTTCTTATGAGTGCTAAAGGCTCATCGTGTAGACAGCTAAGTAAATAGTTAAATTTGTCAATTTGCGACAAACTTTCATTTTGATGAATGGTTGCATTAAATGTATTGTAAAAACTACTCCAAGTGGAAATTACACCACTGAAACTAGGTAAGGTTAGTTTAGGCAATTTGACTAATGGTTTCACAGCATTAGCATGCTCTGAATGGTGCGATAGTGCGCTAACATTTAGATCAGTAGAGTTTCCCAAATTAGGAATTAAAACGCGTATTTGTGTTTTTGAATCAATTGTTAATTGTGAAACTTCATCTTGAAGTGTGGAAACCTCCTCGATTTGTGCATCAGTGATATCTTCAACAGAAGTTGCACGATCGACATAACTTTCGAAATCTGCAGATAATTTGTTAATTACCTCAAGATATTCAAGAAGTTTTTTTTCGTGGATTAATGTTAGACTACTGCTTGCAACTTTAGTAGATAAGTCTTGTACACGATTGTTGAGGCTAGTAAGCCTAACTAGTATAAGCTTGGCTTGACGTTGAAAAGCGTTAAATCTCATTTTGAACAAAATAAAATTTTTGTTTAAATTATAAATGTAGAATTTTATAAGTTGGACTATAATATTTCTTATTATTCTCAAAGAAAATATTATTTATTAATAAAAACTAATATGTGATTAATTTTCATTAATGTAACGTAGAAAAACAATCAACTTATTTGAGGTTAAGTTTTTTTGTTGTTATTGACAACTGAAGTAAACATGAACAGTTCCTAATGTTGTAAGCATAGGTTCTGTGAAAACATTTAGCGCTAGAGGGTAATGCAAATGACGCGAAAAGGACTGCGCAATGGTTCAAGTATGGCAGCCTATTCAAAATGGCGACTATTGAAGCTTAACGCTTATGAAACTCCAATTTTTCACAAGAAATGAATAAACAAATAAAATAATGTATAACCATAGCGTAGTTCAATGATTTAAATATATTTTTTTTTAAACAATTCAAAAGCATATCCGGCCCGGAGGACCAAAAAAATGTACGATAATGTACGGGATTTTGGTTTATATCTCTATGTGAGAAAATAATGGAATTTTTCCGGAGGACCATTCAATGACAGTTCAAACATAAGTTCTGCATATAGAAAATGACAATATATGATTAACAATTGCAGGTTTGTACTTACGTGATTGTCTGATCGTCTGCTCTTAGACGTATCGGTAGATGGGCGCACTATAAAACACTTAAAAAATTGCTTTTAGTTTCATACCAAAACTGCACGTTCATTACATACAAACTACAATTTCACACATTGCACAATCCACATACAAAAAAACTAGAACTGCACTGATAGAAAAATATGATGATAAATTGGAACTGGACCAATATAAAAAAACACTTGTTAGTTGCTGGTGAAATTCATCGTTGACGTTGACGACTTACGGAGTAGGAATTTGGAGCCAAACTGACTGTAATGAAGCCGAGGCCTCGACAAGGGTAGGAACATGACGCCTTTCAAGAACCAATCAGAATTCAGTTTCTGAAGGACAATCTCGGATGATACATGGGGTGATGTGATGACGTAACATGGTGTACGTAACAGTTCACAGGTGTTAAGGATGCAGGCAAATTAGAGCGTTGTTGCCAAACTTTGGACAGCCAATATTTCATACCTTGACGAAAGAAAAAAGCGTTGTCAGACTGGAGGTCTGGCAACAATGTGCGTTATTGTTTTATATTATTACATTGAACGAAACAGACAGGAAGACCAATCGTCGCTATGCGAATTGAAGGTTTTTTTAGAAATATCATTTATACGTTTTGTTAGTTGGAATTGAATACATTATTTTTATCTTGTTTTTAATCAAAACAAAAGGGTTAATAAAAAGACGTAATATTTACGCAACATAGTCCCGGCCTTGAACGATGGGCGTTCAACAGGAATTATGAGAGAGTGAAAGAATAATGAGAGGAATAAAAAAATTAGAGACGGATAGAATGGGAGGGTTAATCCGAAGATAGGATTAAAAGGAGGGTACCCGTAAGGTTAGGAAACAGGTTGAGAGGAATTTCCTGTTAGAAGGTAACATGGCTACAACATGCAAGTTTGATGTGTAGGAGCTTTGTATAAAAATATTGTAGGAATATTTTAATATAAAATTGAGATAAAAGTCAGAAGCGTTGTGTAGTATTGTTTATTTAGAGGGGAACCGTGCTCAAAGCGGAAGGAAGTTAAACAATGGTTATTCATTAGTGGTTGAGTTGGGGTGAGATATTTCTGATCTTTTATTTCATTTTGTTGTAAAGTGAGGTTTATAATTATTCTATAGTATACTTTTGTATTTTATATACAGGGTGTGTGCAAGTTACGTTGAATTAAGGTGAAGGGTTTTTTTTTTTTTTTAAGTTGTTGTTTAGTTTCGCATAGCAACGTTGATTTTGTTTTGTATATATTTTAAGATATGTTATTATCGATAGGTAGTGAAGGCCTAGTTTTGACACAGACTATGCATTTAAATATGCAAGTCCTGATTACACTTCTGGCTGATAGTATCCAGAAATGTTGTGAAATAAGTGATTGTACTAATTGTGGGCCAGCGTGTAAATGTTTTAAATGATAAAAGTTTATTATTAACGTGGTTATGTAATGTTTTTTGGGCAAGATTGCAGGATGTATAGCGTTGATATTAAGAGAAGAATGCGTAAGTCTACCTCCTACTCGAAGAATTTGATTGTCGTCTAAGAAGGGTGACAAACGTAGTAATTTTGACGTACATGGTTTATTTTGATTTAGGAGTTGTATTTCATCCGAAAAAGTATAGTGTTGAATTAATTTTATTATTTTAGTTTCAGCATGTTGAAGTTCTGTGACGGTTAAAGAACCAAATCGTTTTTGTTTTTTAGAGCAATTATTAATAAATCTGAGCACTAATGCTAGGATACGTTTCAATGTTGTCCAATTAGAGTAACGAGAGAGCAGGTCCCACTCTGATGTAGTCGAAACTATACCAATGTGGAGGGGGGAGTTACGAGTTTCAGGTAAAATGTCCATCACCTGATGCGGTGATTTTGGCCATTTATTGGGCGGATACCTTAACCAAATTGGTCCCGACCACCACAAGGGGTGGTTTACAAATGCAGACGGAGAGAGCGGACGCGTCGCGCAATCGCCTGGATTGTGCTGTGAAGGAACGTGGAACCAGTTCTCTGACGATACCCAATCTTGTATTTGACTTACTCGATTGGCAACATAAGTTTTAAGTCTGTAAGACGGTGTCTTGATCCAAGCTAAAGTGACTGACGAATCAGTCCAACAATGGATGAAATTTATATTATGAAATGGGGAAATTAAATTTGTACAGTAGTGCATTAATTTAGCAAGTAGATGAGCGCCACATAATTCTAGTCGAGGTAAAGAGATACGTTTTAGTGGTGCTACTTTGGACTTAGCAATCAATATGTGTGTTTTTGGTGTGGAGTTGTGTTCAGTGATACGTAAATAAACAATCGCAGCGTAGCCTTCTTCAGAAGCATCACAAAAACCATGTAGCTGTATGTCTTGGGCGTTATGTAAATTAAAATTGCGAGGTATTTTAATTTTTTCTAAAGCTGGCATGTCCTTAATTAGCGTAGTCCATGTGCGGACAATATGTTCGGGCAGTTTGTCGTCCCAATCAACTCCGATTGACCACAAGAGTTGAATAATGCATTTGGCATGAAAAGTGATAGGTGAAAGCCACCCACATGGGTCATACAAGTGTGCAATGACCGACAATATTGAGCGCTTTGTGTAAACGTGGTTGGTTATGTTGATAGTGTAAGAAAAAGCATCATCACCTGGTGTCCATTTTAACCCTAATATTGAAAACAAAGGTTGGTCAGGTGACTTAAAATAGAGTGGTTTTTCCCTATGAGTTTCAGGGACTGTTGAAAGAAGCTCAGGGGCGTTAGAGGACCATTTTCTCAATTGAAAATGACCCTTTTCGAGAAAAGAAATCAATTCCTTTTGTAATGTTAAGGCACTTGGTACATCATGAGAGCCTGTAACAATGTCATCAACATAAATATTAGATTTGATAACCTGAGAAGCAAGGGGAAAATTGTGACCTTCATCCTGAACTAACTGTTGTAGAGTTCGGATGGCCAAATAAGGTGCTGTCTTGACACCATAAGTAACGGTGTTTAATTTGTAAATTTCAAGTGGTTTAGTGGAGTCACTTCTCCAAAGAATCAATTGAAAACGTCGATCATCGGGGGCGATATTAATCTGTCTGTACATCTGACGGACATCGCAAGAAAAGACTGTATTAAAGCGTCGAAATTGAAAGATTATGTCAGGTATTTCAGATTGGAGTTTAGGACCACAGTATAGAGTGTCATTCAATGAAAAACCACTAGTTGTTTTTGACGACCCATCAAACACTACTCTTAATTTTGTGCTTGAACTATGTTCTTTAATTACGCAATGATGGGGTAAAAAGTAATTTGATTGATTTAAAATTGAATCATCAACTAAGGTCATGTGACCTTTGGAAATGTAGTCATCCATGAATTCAATATATGCGGGTTTTAACTGTGGTTTAGAATTTAGAGTTTTTTCCAAACTAAAAAACCTACGTTTAGCGACATCATAAGAGTTACCAAGCAAGGTTGGGTCACTCTTGAAAGGTAGTGTGGCGACATAACGACCACTGTCGTCGCGAGAAATGTGATTTATGTAATGTTGTTCACATTCCAAGTCATCATAGGAAGTTTTAGAAATGATAGGAGGTTCTTCGATTTCCCAAAATTTTTGTAAAACTTGATTTAAGTTTAACTCATGTGTAAGTAACAATGAGCGCGGGTTATAGGTTATTATTTTTGATTGAGTAGGACCAATTAGCGAAAATCCAAAAATTGTCCCAATAGCAGTTGGCAAATTTGGGCCTAAGATTAAGTGTTGACCAGTTAATATCTGACCATACAGATCGGCACCTATTAAGAAATCAATTTTATTAGGATAATTAAATTCATAATCGGCTAATTTCAAATTTTTGAGTTTTGAACGTAACTCTGGCGTAACTTCCCAATTTGGTAAATTGGAGGCTATGTTATCTAAAACTATAACTGGATGATTTGCATTGATTAAGTTACCATCAAGAGTTGACAGGTTAACTTTTGTAAATCCTTTAATAGCTGTTCGTAAAGTAGAAATGCCATTTAATTGTATACATGAAGGTTGAATATATAAGCCTAGGTTAAATGCACAAGCTGAAGTTATAATTGAAGTTTGGCTTCCTGAATCTATTAAAGCAGTAGCAAGTTGAAATTTATTTTTATTAGAAGTTAGTTTTATTTTAATTGTACTCAAAACTGTAACAGTATTAGACTTTTGTAAATACATAGAAGTGTTTGAAAGGGTTTTATTATGATGTGAAACTAGGTGACCTTCTGTAGAAGTATAACCTGTCCAGGAAGTACTAGCATTTTGTGGTATTAAAGGTTTAATTTTGTTTTCAGTGTATAGTCGACTAGAAGTTTGCGGCTTTGGCGGGTTGTTTATTGAATCTGTTTTTATTACGTCGAAATGCAAAAGTGTGTGATGTGATTGGTTGCAAGTTTTACATCTAAGTTTATTTGGACAATTAGTAACGGTGTGTCCAGTAGACAAACAATTAATACAATGTCGTTGAGTTTTTATAAAATCCAATCTTTTAAATGGTGATAAAAGTTGAAAATCTTGACACTTATAAATTCTATGGCCATTTCTTTTGCAAAAACTGCATTGATAGTCATTGACAGGGCTAGCAAAACAAACGTTTCGGTTAGGTTGGGTTCCTGGTTTTTTGAAAGTCACAACTTGTTTTGAAGTAGTAGGTTTCGAAATAGTAAGGTTTTTAACACCTGATTCAGATGTGAGAGCGTCTTCGAAATGAACACACTCATGTTCTAAAAATGTGATCAATTCTTTAATGGTAGGCATTAGATGTTCGACAGATCTACGATCTTCGAACCGTTTGCGAGTAGTAGTGTCTAATTTCCGTAACAAAATAGATAAAAGGGTTAATTCTTGATTTATATCGAAATTTAAAATTTTCAAGGCTTGAGAATTCTCTTGAAAAACATCTAAGAATTGCCGAAATGATTTCAATGAAGGATGGTCAATGTTTGGCATATCAATTATTTTGTAAATATGATGGCTAATGAGCCTTCTAGGATTTTGATAGCGATTACATAATAGATCAAAGGCTATTCTATAATTTTCATGGCTAAGAGGAATATTTCTTATGAGTGCTAAAGGCTCATCGTGTAGACAGCTAAGTAAATAGTTAAATTTGTCAATTTGCGACAAACTTTCATTTTGATGAATGGTTGCATTAAATGTATTGTAAAAACTACTCCAAGTGGAAATTACACCACTGAAACTAGGTAAGGTTAGTTTAGGCAATTTGACTAATGGTTTCACAGCATTAGCATGCTCTGAATGGTGCGATAGTGCGCTAACATTTAGATCAGTAGAGTTTCCCAAATTAGGAATTAAAACGCGTATTTGTGTTTTTGAATCAATTGTTAATTGTGAAACTTCATCTTGAAGTGTGGAAACCTCCTCGATTTGTGCATCAGTGATATCTTCAACAGAAGTTGCACGATCGACATAACTTTCGAAATCTGCAGATAATTTGTTAATTACCTCAAGATATTCAAGAAGTTTTTTTTCGTGGATTAATGTTAGACTACTGCTTGCAACTTTAGTAGATAAGTCTTGTACACGATTGTTGAGGCTAGTAAGCCTAACTAGTATAAGCTTGGCTTGACGTTGAAAAGCGTTAAATCTCATTTTGAACAAAATAAAATTTTTGTTTAAATTATAAATGTAGAATTTTATAAGTTGGACTATAATATTTCTTATTATTCTCAAAGAAAATATTATTTATTAATAAAAACTAATATGTGATTAATTTTCATTAATGTAACGTAGAAAAACAATCAACTTATTTGAGGTTAAGTTTTTTTGTTGTTATTGACAACTGAAGTAAACATGAACAGTTCCTAATGTTGTAAGCATAGGTTCTGTGAAAACATTTAGCGCTAGAGGGTAATGCAAATGACGCGAAAAGGACTGCGCAATGGTTCAAGTATGGCAGCCTATTCAAAATGGCGACTATTGAAGCTTAACGCTTATGAAACTCCAATTTTTCACAAGAAATGAATAAACAAATAAAATAATGTATAACCATAGCGTAGTTCAATGATTTAAATATATTTTTTTTTAAACAATTCAAAAGCATATCCGGCCCGGAGGACCAAAAAAATGTACGATAATGTACGGGATTTTGGTTTATATCTCTATGTGAGAAAATAATGGAATTTTTCCGGAGGACCATTCAATGACAGTTCAAACATAAGTTCTGCATATAGAAAATGACAATATATGATTAACAATTGCAGGTTTGTACTTACGTGATTGTCTGATCGTCTGCTCTTAGACGTATCGGTAGATGGGCGCACTATAAAACACTTAAAAAATTGCTTTTAGTTTCATACCAAAACTGCACGTTCATTACATACAAACTACAATTTCACACATTGCACAATCCACATACAAAAAAACTAGAACTGCACTGATAGAAAAATATGATGATAAATTGGAACTGGACCAATATAAAAAAACACTTGTTAGTTGCTGGTGAAATTCATCGTTGACGTTGACGACTTACGGAGTAGGAATTTGGAGCCAAACTGACTGTAATGAAGCCGAGGCCTCGACAAGGGTAGGAACATGACGCCTTTCAAGAACCAATCAGAATTCAGTTTCTGAAGGACAATCTCGGATGATACATGGGGTGATGTGATGACGTAACATGGTGTACGTGACAGTTCACAGGTGTTAAGGATGCAGGCAAATTAGAGCGTTGTTGCCAAACTTTGGACAGCCAATATTTCATACCTTGACGAAAGAAAAAAGCGTTGTCAGACTGGAGGTCTGGCAACAATGTGCGTTATTGTTTTATATTATTACATTGAACGAAACAGACAGGAAGACCAATCGTCGCTATGCGAATTGAAGGTTTTTTTAGAAATATCATTTATACGTTTTGTTAGTTGGAATTGAATACATTATTTTTATCTTGTTTTTAATCAAAACAAAAGGGTTAATAAAAAGACGTAATATTTACGCAACAAACCTAATTACTATCACCATATTTATATTTTAAACTATTAACATATTTTAAATGAGGAACTACAAATTTGAGTTTTGGTATCTTTAGGACGACCAGGAGGGACAGGAATAAAAGGTGACACAGGTAATCCAGGCATTGACGGATTAATTGGTGCTGCAGGACCTAAAGGAGAGCCAGGACCAGCAGGTCCACCTGGTCCTAAAGGATTGGATGGTGTACCAGGACGAGATGGACCAAAAGGTAAATACATTTATTTATTATTAGGACTATGGATAAATTTACATTTAAAGGCTATCAAAGAGTAATAATATTGGGTTTCAGGTTTTAGGCTGACATGAAAGTATACAAATTTCTTATTGATGTGTTTTGTACTGTATTTGTCTATTCACTTGATTATAAACTTCAACCTTAGTATCACAATGGTGCTTGCAATACAGATCATAAAATTTGATATTATAGTACATAAACAAGAACTAACTACCATAAAGCTGTTTCAAACTACCAACATCTAAAAATTGTCGATTTATTTGTCATATTTTAATCAATAATTTAAAAAAATCTTACATACAAAATTTGACTAACATTCTGTCTAGGTAAGATATCATTTGGACACACCTAGATATCATTTGGACGTCATTGTGTGTAGATTTCAAATCTACACAAGGTTCATAGGATGTTTTAAAATGTATTAGTAAAAAGTTATCTTCCAAAAAGTTTAAAAAATAACAGCCTTTTTAAAATTTACTGGCCAATTATTTTGGTTTGTAAAACCGAGCCTACATACTAAGTTTTAGCAAACTCGTACAAACTTTATGAACTGTTGAATGTTTTAATAACACATATATACACAAAAGTGGTATCTACAAAGATACTTCAAGAGGTAAAGATACTCCATATCATAGTGGACTCGATCTTCATAAAGTTGATCACAATAGCTAGAATTTCTATATTAGAAATTCGCTAATACTTTTTTCAAATGTTTATTAAAAAGGGAAAGCAAACAAAATTTTTTTTTTGTTAAAATGGGTGAAAATGGATGTTTTACAATCATTGTAGAGATTTCTCACATCTATTCAAACCAGAAAATCTAAAATTCATTTTAAGGTGTACCTTGCGATTTTATTCAAAATTTACATTAGAGTATGTTTAGTAAAATAATATAATATGAATATGATTAATATTTTACTTCAGATTTAAGTACAGATATTTATTTTATGTGCAATGTAATAGAAGAAAATCAATTGTTTATTTTAGTTTTATGAATTAATAATACCATATTTATTAATTTGATGAAAATCGCAATAGGTAATTTTTAATAATAATCTTTTACTGTGGCTTTAAAGATTAAATTGTATGTGATATTTACGGTATTCGGGTTGACTCGGAAGATCTTCGAAGAGAAACCATTTACAATAGAAGCAGTATATTTTTTTCTGTTTGAACACAGAACAAAACTCCCTAGAACTGGCACACTAAATTCACTTTGTTTGTTTTAAAAATTAATAAAAAATATTATTTTTATACAAAACCTAACTTATAAGATATAATTTTTCTCAGAAAGATGCATAGAATTCATCTATGTAATAAAAAAAAAATTTTGAAACGGTTTTGGAGTAAGTATGTTAGATGTCAAAATATGAAGTTATCATTTTTCTGAAAAACCTGTATCATCCAAAATCAATAGCTTACCACCTTTTTCTAAGATATACAAAAGTTTTGTGTAATATTTGTGACTATATTTAGAAAGAAAAAAAAAATTGTTACATTTTTACGAAAAAAGGCAAATTGATCCTTTTTTTTTTCAAAAATCACCAACATTATAATTATTACTGAAAACCCAAGTTTTTATTACCTATGTTCTCACAAAGATACATAGATTTTATGTGTGTAATGCAAAAACTTTTAGATGTCAAAATTTTAGAGTTATATTGTCAAATACCAAAAATTGGAAAGTAAGGAGGCAAAATTCCACAGATATAGGTATATAAACCAATAAAAAAAAATTTATAGATAGGCCTATATAATTTTGTAAACATTTTGCATACATTTTGGTAAAAACATAATCAATTTATGAAATTTTAATTAGACAAAATTATTTTTATATATACAGCTAATGGAAACTTGCTAATATAGTCACACCAGATATATCATAACCTTTCTCTATTTATAAATAGACCTATATAAATTTATAGACATTTTGCATATATTTTGGTAAAAACATAATCAATTTATAAAATGTTCATTAGACAAAATTATTTGTATTAGTAAACACAATGTCTTTTGCAACAAATTTGCTATGAAGGAAGACCAATTTACAACATAACCTCTATCTAGATAACCTCAATACCGTATTTGATGTCTGACAATAACATTCACTCAGAACAATAAATTCTACAAACAATAATACTGATATTGTAATTTGTATACACAATTTATAATAAATAAATAAAACAAACCTTCAGAATAAGAGAAATATAATCCCAAATTAATAACCGCTAGACGGCTTTCACATGTCATTTTATTCACAAACTTAGGCTTCATTCCAAGCTAAAAACAATAACATGAAAGTAGCTATTGCCTATATAAAGTATTACCAACTTGTAGAATGAAATCTCCTCTACAACATACTATAAAGATCGGTTACGAAATATCGATTTAGTAATCGATAATCTTATTTCGTAAACTGCACCGAATCCCAAGTGAATTTCGTTCCTTTAGGTTACTATTTTCATCAAGTAGAAATATCTTTCGATCTATGACACACAGAACAATTTGTAAACCACGAATAGAAACAGAAAGACGTGATCTACATAACAGTGTTTTGGTCAACCTGTTTGACAGAAATAGTTTTTTTTAAACACACGGTAAAAACACCAACATAGCCTAGTAGTCTAAGGCCATGTTGGAAACTAAACTAAATCTATGAAAGAGAAAAACACCGACATAGTCTAGTAACCTAGGGCATGTTGGAAACTAAAACTAAATCTAATTATTAGACATTTATAAATCTAATAAAACAAGTATTTATCTTAATTTCTTCTTGAATTTCATTTTCTCAAATTTTTCCTCTGAACCTATACACAAAATCGGCAAAGTGACTTCTCTTGAATCCTCTTGAATGACTTAACACCATCTTATCCCTGTATCCTCTAATGCTTTGTCAATAATTAATTTTAATTATAAATTTCCTTTGTGTTAGTTTCTTCTTTAATTTGCCCTTTTACTACAATTTTGAATAATTCTTTTAATTATACCTATTTCCAGTGGCGGCTTACTCATAAGGACTCTCGGACGCCGCCCCTCAATGATAATATTATTTTAATAATGTAAATAACTATATGCATATAATTCTTTGGAGATAAATGAATTATGAATTGCCGCTATGGATTTCACCATCATTTGTAGCGGAAGTTTTACAATATAAAATATTTGACGAATGTAATCTGGAGTTCGGACGGTGGCCAGACCGTCCCAGTTTCATTGCATTTAGTCATATGGGGGCAAGCAGCAGACAGAGTTGAGGGTGCCGTGACGTCATTTACACAGCGTGTAATGGGCTTCTAGGGCAGAGTCCGAAGCTGCGTGCGCAGACATCAGTCAGTGCAGCCACCATAAATTACATGCCGATGCCGTTGCCGGTAATATGTCAATGGTAAACGTTGTGACAAATGGTGTAAGTTTAATCATTAGTCAAGGAATTAAAAACATAGAACATAGAATTGCCTTAAAAGATTTAGGACCCCCTAGGCCTGACATGGCAATAAGTAAAACTCAAAATAGTTCATTTATTTTATTTTTACTTTTATTTTAATAGCTATAGACTATACAAACTTTGCTTTATAATCGCTATGTAGACCCCACATGTTTTTAATATGGAGTGAATAACACTTGTGTTATGCCTGCTTTCTGAACCGTAGTGTATGTTTTGATAACATGCCTTCCTTTATGTGTATAAAATAAAACAGAGCCCTCCCATTGGCCTTAACCACTGGCCGCTACTGCCTATTTCTTCATCTATAACCTTTTTTAAGTAATTATTTTCATCTCTGTTTTTTCACTCTTCACTCTTACGTCTTGTATACCCTTCTTATGAATACCCCTAATCAAATTCAGATTCTAAATTTATTTTGTAATTTATTATCAGCTCAATATCTTCTTATTTTTCATTCCATTACTTTTTTATCATTTCCTCTTGCTTTTTTACCTTGTTTTCCAATTTTAAAACTTCCTATACACTATTTCCAATTTTTTATCAAATTTCTCATTCATGATTATATATTCCTCCATTCTCTCCTCCTGTTTCCATTGCTTTTTGTCATATTCTTGTAATATTTTATTTATCATGTACTCCATCCTGCCTTGTCCTTCTAATTTCTTTTTCAAATATTTTGTAACAATTTAAAAATATGTGTAAGGGAAAAAACTACTTTATACATTAAAAGAGCCACACGTTGTGCGATCAATTGTAACTATTGGAATAATATGACCAATGGGTTCTTTTATTAATGTTACTTTAGAAATAAATAAAATGAATTTAAAATTACTATTAAATTTAAAGTTTGCTCAGCATTTATGGGCGACAGACGAGTTCTCGTCAATTTTGAAAAGTTACTAATCTTTTATAAATTTAAATTGAATTTTAATCTCAGGGTGTGAATTCTGTCAAAAAGTGTACTTTCAGTGATTTTTAGGTCAATGGAATGAGAGCACTTGAACTGAAATTTTAACATAAAATATTTATTAAACATGAAACATTTATACATTCAAACTTATCATCTTCATAAAAATTGTATCATGGAAATCACTTATTACTAACATCCTATCTGAATTTTGCTTGCCTTTTGCCAAGGTCTAATTTCATTTAAAATTGTTAAAATTTACTTTTAACTTGCAAGTGTCTATTTTCTTTTATGAGTTTAAAAATATCAAAATTATTGGTTACTTTATTTATCTGAGTGCAATATAAAAAATTAATTATGTCAGTAACCTATTTGGTATTCAGACTAAAAAATTTACTTAATTAAAAATGATTAAATTCATATCTAACACAACAAAGAATATAATAAATTTTACATAAAATACAAATTTTTATATGGCGTGTTGTATAACACGTGTTACCAATCTTTTTGGAATGTCTTTGTCCACGATGTAATCTAATCGGAGTCCTGTGTCCTGCATGATAGTTTTTTCCATTGAGATTACTATAACCACACTTCCTATTTTGTAAAAGTTTATACTGCGATTTTTTTATCACCATTGTTTGTCTAACGCATGTGAAATATCGATAGTCCTTTTGTCTTTTAATTTCACATCACGTGCTCAATACCAAAAAATCTAATTCTTTCCTCTATTTTTAAACTAATACTGTTTCAATACGTAAAAATATTGTTCTTTGAACTTATTAGAGTGTCTGTCCACTATGTCCTTCACAAAATAACTGTTTCTTACACATTTTACATTTTTAACAAAAAACTCGGTGAGTTACATTTCACAACTTTCACCTCCAAGCTCTGTTCTAAGACTGTCCTGAATCACATGGCTGTGTTCAAGATCCGACTTCCCGTTTAGGCACTGGATATTTCCAATTTCTCCACATCAGCTAATCGTATGCAACGTTCCATTAAAAACAACTACTCTCTTCATAAAAGTGTTCAAACACATCATTATACAAAACATACAATTAATAAACACTTTCTATCATTAAATTATCTTAAAACTATACATCATTATTTATTTATGTTTGGAAATCTATTTTAATTATGAATTTACTCTGTTTAACATTGAAAATCATTAGACACTTGCTTTTTACTTAAAGTCACCCCACTACCATTACCCGCGATTTTAAAATATTTAATTAACTAACCTCTTATAGGTATTACAATTTGTATAAACTTTTTCACTTTGTATTTTAATTTGGTTTAAGATTTTAATCATTGATTTTTCAATCTTAATTTTAACATTGATTATTATTATTAATATTTATCACACTTTCAATTATAACATCCTCTTTTTACATTTTAAACTTATATTGTAACAATAATAATTATTTATCTACTATTTTGTAATTACAACATCCAATGAGCCTTGTTAATAATATGAAAGAAGTAATCCCTAAACCACAAATAAAACCCTAACACAATTAACATTAGAAAGTTTAATAATTTCAAGTACATTTTAGTGACATAGCTACAATCCTCAGAGGAATATAAATCAATACAGTAGAAGCTCTTTTAACCGGCATTCTAACAACCGGCAATTTCTACTAACCGGCATCAGCCAAGCCCTCACGGTCGGTTTTTTCCTGTTATGTTCGGGTGGCTGACAGGCCTCATATGACATTTCTCGCCCGTGCAGTGACTACGTGCGCCGTTTTCTTAGTCATCGAGTGTTTGTCTGCTTCATAAGTAACACTTTACTTTCTTCATAATTTCAACATCGTTGTAAACATTTATACATACAACAATAATAAAATTAGTTATTATAAAATATGTAATACACACATACAAAAAAAGAAAGAAACATTTTGATTCCTACATCGGAGTTACCACTTTCATCACTAGCGGTATTACTTTCACACAAACAGTTATGAATATCACTTGAATTGTTGCCAAGTTCACTCATTATTATATGTGTAATACTACACTAAAAACACTACTGATACACTAAATAATCATAAAATAAATTGTATTCACCAAAATAATATAGACAAAAACACTAAACAACAATTCACTGCCGGTATTGATTTTCACTAACATTGATTTTTCTTATAACCATCAATAAAATTGTGCAAAATGAATAGAGCGTCTTTTACTCAGAGTTACTATATAAAATACATTGTAGTTTGGATAAAAGTTACCCTTGGTATATCGATTTTAGCAAACCTTGTTTATTAGATCGCGATCGCGACTCTTAGCACTTGGAGGGTTAAAAACTAGATACGCTCAATTTTCCGGCAAAATCGGATATCCGGCATGGTCCTGGTCCCGACCGTGCCGGTTAAAAGAGCTTCTACTGTACTAAACTAAATGTAAGATTGAGAAGATTTATAAATGGTCAAGCATATGTAGCGCTGTTCTCCCCTCCACATCGGTCAGACTGGTTTCCCTGGCTATCTAGAAAATGGGAGGGGTGACATCCCACTCAATCCAACTAGTCTAGTATAACTTACAATTAAGAATTTTAAAAGGAAAGGAACAACATGTAGGAAGATAAAAGTAAACATGTTCCAGTTATCTTTAACACTCAACGCCAGTAACTTTCATAAACTTTAAAACGCCGCCATTTTGTTTAGGGTGAACCTTTTGAAGTTGGATTTGCGGCATTGTATTCTACTAAATTAGACCTTTAATTTGATGTACATCTCAACCCATGCTCTCATTTAAGATTTTCTTCTGACTCCTTGTGGGCCCCCCGAAGTGGTAGCGGCTCATTGAAATTGTGGTAAAATAGTGTTTTATGCCCAGTAACAGTGTACCAAGTTATATAGTTCCATCTGTAACGGTTAAAAAAATCTTAACCCGTTCCGGGACTTTTCACCACCCCTGTATATAAACTATTGTGTTAACTGAATAATTCCCAGAGATATGGACTCCAATTGTTTTGTGTTTTCCATTTATATGTGTGTTGCAATAATTACTCGATATATATATATATATATATTATACAAAAATTCAATAACATGCTTTCAACGTGAAACAAAAGTCTTTTGTAATGCACAAATTATATTACTATCACTATTGAATTGTCAACAAAAAATAACTCATCGTCCAACAATTATCCAAGGATATTGCATGTAGCAATAATTTAGAAACTATGAAATCCAACTGCAACTCTCAGTGATTCTTTAATGTAAGGATAAAACAAAGTCTAAACAGTTAGTCGTTTTCCAACAATGAACCAAGCAGCTATAACTGCTTGATGCTGATCTGACAGTTAAGAAACAGTTGGGCGATTTTTATTCTAGTTTTTACCCCAAGTTACTCAACGTGACTCCTCTGTTAATAACATATTGGTTTTGTTGCATTACAATATTTCTGTACTGATATTACATTATACTTGATATTTGATTACTTTTTCCATTGAAGAGACAAACAAGTGAGTATTTATTAATATTTATGTTACATAGGAACATGATTATTTAATAAAATTTTACTGGCAGCAATGAAAACTTTTAGCAATTTTGACTTAACACAAGGTAACTTTGCTACCTTGTGTTAACTTTGGTTAAATCAATACTATTTTTTATTAATTTATACAAATGTATTCTGTGATTATTATACAAAGTATTATGTAGAGAGTACATAAATATTTTCATTAATAATAAATGAATACATAGGATCTCAAACATAAATAATATATAAATAAAATAGGAACTAAAAATAAAAACTATTATAACTATTAATAAAACCTTTTTTGGCAACAAAATAAAGGACATCAAATCATATTTCAAAGTCAAAAAAATCACAACATACGTTTTGAATTGGTTTAAATTAAAATTCGAACTTTATTACAGGTTGTAGTTCCATTATTATTTTGAGTGAAAAACACCAAATATCACTTTGTTGTTATTCTCTTTTTGAGAGGTAGTTTAGACATTTTGAATAAAAACCTCTTTTGAAAATATAAATAAAAATATAAAAGAATAAATTTCAGTATTTGTACTAGTAAAAAAAAGAAGAATAAAAGATATATTCTACACAAATAGACTAAAGAGCACTGGCACATTTTAAACCGTGAACGAGAAGTGAACTTTACAAATCAACTTACTGAAAGAATAACAAAGTTAGTCATCTATAAGTAATCGACTACTACAGGTAGAAGAACTGAATAACTGAAAGCAACTTATATGTTTGAGTGTTTGCTTAGATGATAAGGTCAAGTGAGTAGATGGAAAAGGAGCAAAAACTCCCCACTCCCCACACTATCTCTTTCTTAATATTTTTTTCCCTTTTTCAAACTTCTTCCGAGAATTTGGCAGTCTGCATTGCACTGAGATACTGAGACCAGTGCCCTTCCCACCCCCTCCTTTTGGCACATCTCTCATTTCTCTCTCTTTTTTGACTTATCTCTGTCCTTGTCATCTATGTACAGATATGCTGAGAAACAAAAGGAACTAAACTAATTGAAATCTCATTTGTGAGAATAACCGTTTAGGTGAATAATTGTTATTTCAAAGTTGACTAAAGGTTACTTAAATTATATCTCAGTAACGGTTACTAAAAAAAGGTTAGTTGAAATAACACTCATCTCTAGATTACTTCTTTCATATTGTTTTGTAATTACTATAATAATTATTGTCCTCTCCTAATTCCCTCATATTAAAATTGATCTATATTCAAATTACAAAGTATTATTTTTGTATTCAAAATTATTATAATGTTATTTACATGTTTTTAATAAATTTATAACACAAGGCCGCATAAACAGTATTACAAAACAAAAACACAAATTAAACACAAAACAACTGATTAAGTTTAGTGTATGGGATGTCATGTGACATATCTATGAAGTGCAAAATGGCAGAAGCACTTCTCTGTTTTTATATTCCTTATATTTTTGTACTTCAATCGACATCATATTATAAATAATTAGATTAAATCACATAATATTTACTTTTAACATATATCTCATCATGAAAATATATATTACCTAGCAAATCCTAACCTTGCTTTTGAAATAACTCGATTGGATTATTTGTTTAATATTCATCAATTCATGTAACATTCAACAAGTTTTCTGTAACCATTTTGTACTATTATAATAAATAAGAGACTTTCTATATTATTGATTGTACAATTATTGTATTGTCACTCTATGAATATACATAAACAAGAAAATAAACAGAGAATCAGAAATTAAGATATGTCATAAATAACTAGACTAACTTAATTGTGCTGTATTTCAATACTGTTTTGATATGGAAGCAATAGGTTTTCCTCTTTTAATTATTTAATAGTGATAAAAAAACCCACAACAAAATAAATTTGATATTCCTATCCATAAGAATTATAGATTATTTGAACATGGTTATTAGAAATATACAATTCACAATACCTAATGATAATAATACGAGTATACTAGTAAAATACTGAAAATGTTCAAATATGATTAATTTGATCGGCTTAAAACGTACCTTTAACAACCTTGACTTTCCTGAAATCTGTATCACCGAATATATAGTTAAAAAGTGTTAAATATAAAAGGCTGATGTAATGCTAACATTTCTATATATAAACAGGTGAACCAGGCCTAGTAGGAGCTCCAGGAAGGCAAGGAATGACAGGATTTCCTGGATCGAAAGGAGACAAGGGCATACCTGGAGCAGATGGTCAAATTGGCTTCCAAGGTTCTCGAGGAGCCCCAGGTAATATATGAGTTCATTTTAATAGTACTGGTAATGTATTTACATTGTATGATATATGATCTGATATTGGAATATAAAACCTTCAGTTTTGAAAATAGAAATATATTTTTCAAAAGAACAATTTCTTAAGATGTGAGTAACAAAGATGTTACGGTATTGAAGAGACAAACTTCCTTTACTCATTTATAAACCTAGATCTTTGACCTTGGTTGTGTTATTACCATTTTTGTGTTTCTTATATTTATAAAGCTGTTCCTTACAAAAAGACAAACTCATGTCATTAGTTTTCTAACCTTTATGATACATTTTTTGGTAAAAAATAATACAATTAGTATAGGCTACTATAATATGATGTTTATTGTCCAAGAGCCTCAGATTTGGAATTCTGAGTAAACAAATTAATAAGTTCTGAAATAAAAAAAAAATTTTAAGAGTGTTTCATGCTCAATTTTTAGAATGTTGTTATAATACATATAAAATATCCTGTTACAGTAGAACACCTCTAATCCATCACCTTCGAGACTGGGGTCATGGTCGGAACGCAATAAAGTCGGATTATCCAAAAAAAAGCCAATATTTATTACATATTATATAATACTGTAAAGAGACTTTTTTACAGTGAAATAAGTGATATATAAACTTTAAAAAGTCATAAGTTAAAGTTTACAGTAAAGTGTTTACATTTTCTTCCTGACATGTTGAAAAACAAACAACTACATACAATGAGTCTAGCAAGTACTATGACAAATCAATAGAAACAACACGAGAGATAACACAGCACTGAGGCGGGTAGGGTAAGCGATAACAAATCGTAAACTATGACTCGTGGTGCACACCGGGCTGTGAGTCATCGACGAGTTGGCACAAGCTTGCGAGCTCGAGCACGGTCGGATTAACCGGAACGACGGACCAGCCGAGTTTGGATTAGAGGGGTTCTACTGTAGATCTAAATGTTCAACATACCTAAAAAACGAAATTACCCATCAGACACAAACCATAGGCTATGCTAGATAACAATCTACATACAATAGTATTATACAATTTTGTCTAACTGTATATGTTAAATTAATAGGTATACCAGGGAATCCTGGAATGGATGGTATACCAGGTGACCAAGGAGAGAAAGGGCAAGCAGGTGTAATGGGTTTTAATGGACCACCAGGACCAAAAGGACCATTCGGACCTCCAGGACCTAAAGGTGAGAAGGGAGATGTAGGATTCATAGGACCACCAGGACCACCAGGACCAATTGGACTATTAGGGTATAAAGGAGATAGAGGATTGACGGGATTAATGGTAATTTAAATCTAATTAATTTTTGTTTAGATAATCAAATTTTTGCAGCTTAGTTAATTTTTTAATAACCTTTAACTCGTTGAACCAGTAGTTACAAACATAATATAGTTACTTGTACTGACATAGTTTGAAATTTATTTCATATGTTCACAGTTCATGTTTAGCATTACCCAGTAGCGGCCAGTGGTTAAGGGCAATGGGAGGGCTCTGTTTTATTTTATACACGTAAGGGAAGGCATGTTATCAAAATATACACTACGGTTCAGAAAGCAGGCGTAACACAAGTGTTATTCACTCCATATTAAAAACATGTGGGGTCTACATAGCGATTATAAAGCAAAGTTTGTATAGTCTATAGCTAATAAAATAAAAATAGGGCCTACCTTCAATTTAACTGCTTGTAAGTAAAGTCCACCCTCCTCTCCTTCTAACTAGCGAAGTGGTTAATCACACGTTCATTAAAATTTGGAGTTGATAACAATGACTTTTCAATGGAACACATAGCGAGGGCGCTAAGTCTCTCTCCTTTCATCGTGCTTCTGGTGAACATTTTTACTCGTTTTAGAGTAGAGAAACATCTTTCACTTTCCGAAGTTGTCATTGGTATAGTGCATATAATTTGTAAAAGTTTTACCGACTCGGGAAGCACATCTTTAAGATTATTATCATAGATAAAGTTAAGTAACCGTAAAGACCCTGTTGCCGTTGAAAAGTCATTCCTATTGTACATAACTGTTAATTATTCTTGTTTCAGTTCTGTTTTATTTATATGGTATAAATCTACAGCAGTACATAATTCTACTTCCGGGAAATTATTTTTGAATTGATTAAACAAACTCGGCTGGAACAGTTTTGCGGCGGACAAATGGTCTAAGAATGTGAATCGGCTATCTATACCGGACGTGATTACGTCACACACTTCCTTTGCAACAATGCGTCTTCCATCCTCAAATCGTGCACGTTTTTTACTTGGTTCGGGTTCGCTGGTATTGGGCTGATCTAGCTCAGGCGAGTTTCTTATACCTTGTACAACAGTCTTGAACTCATTCACATACTTAAAAGCCTTAATACAATCAATTGTTTTGTGTTGCAATTCATTGTACAAAATGTCACAATGGGGTAATATTTTATTAAAAAATTCTAACCAGAAAATAAAGGCTTCATCTTTTAGAATATGTTTTAGGCCAACAGCTTTATTTATTGTGGAATAGTCATTGGAATCGTCGTCTAATATGTGACTTAAACATTCCTCTAACTCTTCTCGATATTTAAATACTGTGCTGACAATTCTTGATTTAAAATTCCAACGAGTATTAGAGCTTTTAGGTATGCGTCTTTTAACAATTTCGTCAAGTACTGCTGTTCTTTTAGTTGATTGTGAGAAAAAAGTTGAAAATCCCTCGATATGACTGAAAAATATTTTAAATTGTTTATTTTGGGTTGCACTGCGTTCTATAATTAAATTTAATTGATGTGCGTAGCAATGTACGAAATTTGCATTTTTGTACAGAGTTTTGACTCGTGCTTGCACACCTGTGTGTAGGCCACTCATCACTGAAGAACCATCGTAGCTCTGTGCAATCACTTTATCAGGTGTTTTATCAAGTTTTAATTTGTTTAGCTCTTTGAAAATAGTTTCACAAACATACGCTGCATCGTGGCCTTCGGGTGTAATAAAACTGATGAATCGCTCATTTACTATGCCCTTTAACTCGTACCTAACAACAAAAACAAGTTGAGACAAAGTAGCACAGTCTGTTGTTTCATCAGCTTCAATCGCAACATAATTGGTTTGAGTCAGTTCGTCACAAATAATCTCTAAACACACATAATAAATTGAGTCTAGTAACTCGTTCTGGATTGTTTTGGAAAGCCCTAAAAACACTTTATTTGTTTGGTCAATGTGTTGTTTTAAGGTTAGATCTAATTCCGCCATGAGATTAATAAGACCTCGAAAAATTCCAGGATTGTTTGAATTAATTCTCACGTTCGTCATGTCCTCCTAAAGCTAATTCAAATGCCCCACAAAACTTAACAGCGTCTATTATTTTACTTAAAATATATCGGTTTTTCGACACTTCTTCGTTTAGTTTTTGGACTTTTAATCTATATGCTGTATCCAATTGGCATCTGATGTCAACCTTTCCTAACACAGCATATTCTATACATGAATTTATGTGTTTTTCACTTGTTTTATGTTTTTTTACCTTATCATTTAAATGTTTAATGTCTGAAATGCCATCTACAGTCCATGCACGATCTGGAACTCCCATGACTAAGCAGGGGTAACAGAAAAATGAGTTTTTTAATTTACAACCACACAACCAATCCGCATAATTATACAAATTTTGTGAAAATTTACGGGTGAAGCTATTCTTGTTCTTTGAACTATTTTGAGTTTTACTTATTACCATGTCAGGCCTAGGGGGTACTAAATCTTTTAAGGCAATTCTATGTTCTATGTTTTTAATTCCTTGACTAATGATTAAACTTACATCATTTGTCACAACGCTTACCGTTGACATATTACCGGCAACGGCATTGGCGTCCATTATTTAACAAAACAAAACTACTTGATTAAATAACACACTCACACTCACTCGTCTCGTACTAATTAATTCACTTATTCACAATCTCTAAAACATTCACTTAACATTCACAATCACAAAGGGTTAAACTTAAAAACATAAACAAACAAATTGTGTGAGTAGCGAGACACTATTTAGACCAGTTGCGCCAACTTATTTTGCCCATCGAAAACAAGGTTTTTAGTAATGCGGAACATCTAATTTATGGTGGCTGCACTGACTGATGTCTGCGTGCACAGCTTCGGACTCTGTCCTAGAAGCCCATTACACGCTGTGTAAATGACGTCACGGCACACTCAGCTATGTCTGCTGCTTGCCCCATATGACTAAATGCAATGAAACTGGGACGCTCTGGCCACCGTCCGAACTCCAGAATACATTCGTCAAATATTTTATATTGTAAAACTTCCGCTACAAATGATGGTGAAATCCATAGCGGCAATTCATAATTCATTTATCTCCAAAGAATTAAATACATATAGGTATTTACATTATGAAAATAATATTATCATTGGGGGGGGCGGTGTCCGAGAGTCCTTATGAGTAAGCCGCCACTGGCATTACCTACTGTGCCACTGTTTGGCTCTGTAAACTATTGGAATAGATAATCTAACATACACTTAAATTGAAAAACACTTGTGGAAAACTTTAATGACACAATCACAATGAATCATCGTGATAGGAGATATAAGATATTAAGTCTGAATCTTATTAACATCTCTCTCCTGCGGTTCTGTCATTCCAGTTGCAGTATATCAGCTGACATGAAGCAATTTGTGAACAGCAAAATATAGGGCCTCTGCAGCATGCACATTCACTTAAATTTGTAACATATAAATATTTCATAATTGAACAAGACATTACATCGAAGGTATTGGACAGATTAGTTGTTGACACTCCTCTATCCAACAAAGACAAATTAATTGAGCTGGCTTCAATCAATGATAGGGATACCATCATCTTTTACCCCCTTCACCAAACACCTAATAATCATCTGTTTAGGCAGCATCCTTTTACTTCAACAAACCAACCGTCCCCTAATGGCCACCTACAATGCCCCTCCCGCTAATTTCAAAACCCCAACGCCTTCAAATCGTCGACCACATTCCAAAAGAGATTATCAATATGGCATTCATTTTTCTCACCAGGACCGGTCCTCAAAGTAGGTAAATTAGGGCCAGAATTATCATTTATCCACTCACGTGTCCTGCGTCTCCATAAGAACGTTACCATCTTCCTAAGCAATAATGTTGCCTCTTTCTCTTGCACTGGTATTGGCTCCTTCCCCTTGGACTATTATTGCCACTACATCTTCCATGGTTGCTCCTGCTCCTCACACAACCAATATACCTTAACGCTAGCACAGTTACCAGACCCATGACTTAGAATTGTCTTATTTCAATAAATAAAATACCGTTGGAAAAGTAATGTTCCGTAGATGCATAATCATGCAAAAAAAATACCACAAAACGTTATAAATAATATTCCAAAAATTGGTGAAGTTCGCATATTTTTGATGCGTAAAATCGTAAATTTCAACTGCGGTTTTTAGTAAACGCGACGTCATTTTTCCCAATATGATTACAAATCTATTTATCTGTCAATTAAGTCAACCAAAACACTGTTCTATAGATCACATGTTTCTCTTTCTAACCGTAGATTACAAATTTTTCTGCGTCTCACAGATCCAGAGATATTTCTACTTGACGATAGTACAAACTTGACGCAGCGAAATTCATTTGGCATTCGGGCAGTTTACGAAATGACATAATCCATTTTCTTTTGATATTTTGTATTCGTTCTTTATAGTATGTTGTAGAGGAAATTTCATTCTACAAGTTGGTACCTTTTGGTAAGTTGCCTGTTAAGTTGGCAATACTTACTTAGAAGGTTTTGTTTTAATCTCGGAACATACGCAATAACGCAATTATGTGACGTGAATTCAATTATAAAAGGCGTGAGGGATATGGTTTTGGGGTTAGATATTTGTTATTTTGAAGGTTTGTGTATACAAATTGTATATAAATTGTGTATACAAGTTACAATATATGTATTTTATTTCTAAAGTTTGTTTTTGAGTGAATTTCTAGTTTGTGAATGGTTTATATTTGGGATAACCTAAGAGGTAAATTGTAAATCTAGGCTATAAGCAAATTTTCTTATATTGAGTGTTTTATTTGATTATACAAGTGAATATGTGTGTTATTCTTTGTAAAGTATATTGTTTTAGTGAAATTTAATGATTTTGTCTTAGGCCTAGCTTTAGAAAGTTACTAATTAGGCCTAAATTGTGGAGGTGTCAAACCTGACCTCAACCGTCAGAGTATCACTTTTTAGGGGAAATTGTTATTTTTATTTTGAAAATGTACGGTAACAAATTATTATTTTTTCCCCTAAATATATTCACAAATATATTACAAATCTCAAGTAATTGTTGTAAAATTTCCAGAAAAATCTATTAGTATGGTGTACATAACAATATCTGTGAAATTATTCTCTTTTTACTCTCCGGTTTTTTGGTATTTGACCAAAAAACTCCAAATGTGATACATCTAACATTTTTTTTCACTACACACCTAGATTCTATGCACCTTTCGAACATAATGATATATAGAACTTTTGTATAAAATATATATTACTATTTTTGGTAAATTGTTGAAAATAAAATGAACAATGTCCTCTTTTTCGTAAAATAATTTTTTAAATTTTGAAAATGTAACAAATTTATTATTTTTTTTCCTAAATATATTGACAAATAATACACAAAATTTTTGTATATCTTAGAAAAAGGTTGTAAGATATTAATTTTGGATGATACAGGTTTTTCTGAAAAATGATAACATCATTTTTTGACATGTAACATGCTTACTCAAAAACCGTATCAAAATCATTTTTTTTATTACATAAATGAATTCTATGCATCTTTCTGAGAAAAATGATGTCTTATAAGTTTGGTTTTGTATAAAAATAATATTTTTTATTAATTTTTAAACAAACGAAGAAAGTTTAAAAAAATTAACACTGCTGCATCTAGGGTTAACAGGTCATTTAAAATTCCATCATCATTGCTCAATATATTGTCCTTGACTGTTATCACCACTTACATTGTCATTTCCCCTGACATCACCAATCTCTACATTACATTCATTACTAATGGTATCTATACTCAAATCGTCACCTAATATACCTTAACAGTAATATAAATATATCACTTATATCACTTTCAGGGTCACCGCCTTCACTTTCTATGCTTTCACCAAACTCCCACTCACAAACATCCATTTCTTCAACTTTCATTAACTCATTGTCAAATATTCTTCAACCAACTTCTAAAAAAGATTTATTCAGTAATTCAATAATATCAACGGAAAACTAAGATCATTTACATTGAACGCCATCTCACTATCTCATCACAACACTGATTGAGTCATAAAGAGAGAAACACCTGCTACTACATGCAACAACTGCATTTCAACACCTAGTATTTTCAGGTGTCTGCTCACTGCTGATAATCCAAGTAATTAAGCGAAACAGATTGGTTATGATAAAAACATTACTTGACTTATTACCATAAAATATTTCTAATTAGTGAGTTAAAACATCTTTTTGGAAAGTTATACTACTCTTTGAAGAAAATATACCGATATATCCGTCATTAGATTACAGCTTAAAATATTATTGGCAGATACATCTGCAATCCACCCTTGGCACAGATAAATTTATGTGGATATATCCGTTAACAAGTACTATATTAAGTGTTACATAATTGATTTGTAAAACAAATGTTTTGATAACTGCTTTTTTCTGCTTGGTTTATTTATGCGATATAAATAAAATGTAAGAATGTAATCTGATAGTGTGTCATACCTGAAGATGCCTCCAGTTGACATGTAACAGATACACAGTATACATTAAACAATCATTTGATGAATAATGAAAGGAATATAAGAATGACATGATGTTTTGGCATCCTCCATTTGGTTTTCAAACGTAACTTTAATCAAATATAACATTAATGGTGGGTTGTACAAAAACTTTATTAAAATTGGGAGAGTATAAAACCGTTGGAAAATTAAAAAAGAGTAATATTAAGTTTCATGTCAGGTATGTCAAAAAAATTGTTAAATTTGGAAATATGAATGAATAACTGCTGTTTAAAACATGTTTGTTAATTTTATTAGTAAACACTTTTTGACTTCTTCTTCACATAGTATTCAAACTTAAATAACATTGTGCATACTCACACTGAAGAAAACAGAACATTTTAAGATGAACATGTTGATAAAATAATAAAAATTATCTTAAGATTTGACAACATACTCTGTCTATATGTTCACTGAGCCTTATCTTAAAAAAAGGAGGACATTCATTTGACTCGTATCACCATTTGATTTTATTTGATTTCTTTATTCGTCTTGAGATACTTGTTACAGTCAAAGTTATTGTTAAAGTGGATCCTGTCAAGTATATACATAAAACAGTATGTACAGTAATGTATGTACATATACAATATAAATATTACATTAACAATATCAAGGCAATATTGAAGTAATTCAAAAAGTCGGTTAAAGAAAATGAAGCTACTTTAAAGAGAATAATTATATGAACTTGAAGAGTTCTTACTTTATTTATTTAATTGATGAAAATTGAATTTAACAGTAGTTATTTAATAATTATTGGGCGCCAGACCTAATGGTCAATATTTATCAAAAAAATAAATTTATTAAGTTTATTATCTCTGGGGTCGAAAGTTCTTGCAAAAGTGTACTCCACAGTGAAATTTGGTAGAATTGAAAACACTTTGACTGAAATATTAACATAAAGATTTATTAAACATAAAATATTGTATACAAGAACATATTATTTAAACATATTAAGAAATAAAATATGAATATTATCTTAGTTAATATACTTTATTTATTTTAATTTCTTCTCTGAAGGAGACTGTTTCATTTATTCCATGAATTTAAATCTTTACTTTAAATGTTGCAACAAGAAATTACTTTTTAAATTTAAATTACTTTGTAAATCTATGAAGGAGATTTACTTTTAAAATTGAAAATTTCATTATTTTATTAACTTATTTTTCTTAAAATATTTTTTAAGCAGATAAAGAAAAATCAAACATCTACAGCACATATATCAAAATATAATACAATTCATTAGTCTAGAGTTAACATAGGGTGTTTATACCACAACACCAATTTTTATAAAAAATTGTCCGAAGGTAGTAGTTCAGACGTCCCGTATCTTGTAGTTTACTGCGATCGTGGCTTTCAGGAAAGTTCATGTTACATATATGCTCGCACATCACTCAAAGAAAATGTTTTTCTTATAATAGTTCATAGCGAGTTTATTGTCTTTAACGGAGAGTTTATCTCTACAAAATTCTCACTACGCGAAAAATTATCTGTTTCAAACTAGCGTATAGAAAACATCGTCTTTTATGTTCCCGCGACATTGTCATTGAACATACTCTTTACCAGTTTTTAAACACTTTCAATCTCTACTTGAGACAAAAAATCAAATATACATTGTTCTAACAGAACCTAGAAACTCTTTCCTAAGACTGAATAACTCAATCGTGCTCTACTGAGCTCTTATTCACATCTTACTCCTCCAACCGCTAAACTGATACTCACTACGACCTGGTCTCTCCAGACGCTGGACTCATACTGACTGTTGCTAACCACGAGATATATTACTTCCGAAAGCGTCTTTTCCGCTTTGCTGTTATAACTACTTCACATACCCTTATTTTTCACACAAATTAATAAACACTTCTTATTAAATAAATTATACTAAGATTAAACATGATTATTTATTTTCTTGTTTTGAAAATCCATTTTGTTCTTATAAATGAATTTACTGAAGACTGATTATTATTTCAATAGCTTCCCCCCCCCCATGTACTTTACCGCGTACTTTTAAACATATGATAGGCTTTAATTTTTTACATTTTTACAATATTTATACTAAATAACAATGTCCTGGACATCAACTAGAAAAAACTTACTTTTACAAATAAAAAGGATTATTTGAAAACATAATTTTTTTTAAATTTCTTAACGCCTACAGAATAAGCTCCTACAGGGAGCAAATTGAACATAGATCCCTAACAATGGTAAGGTCTGGGTTATACTTAGTCTAGCAAAAAGCTTATGTAAGTGCATGCTTTTTCGAGTATTGTAGGTATGCATATCGTGGTTAGTTCTTAAACTACCCAGTTTACCTTTTGTTTGCATTAGGCATTCAAAACTATATTGATTAATGATTGTTGGTATTTTTTCTTGCTTAAATAACGTCCAACAAAGCTTGTCACAGGATTTAAAAGAGATCTCAATCTGATAGCTTTCTTCTGCAAGAGCATTAATCTGTCCATAAATAATTTCAATTTGTAAAATAATTTATAGCCTAAGTAAATAAACAAGAAGGTGATATGTGTGATTTAAATGATTTATAGTGATCAATTTAAATAAATATCCTGCTTAGTTGTCTGATAGAAATAGGTCAGTAAACAGTCAACCAAGCATGTGACCACATAATAATATACATATTTTAACAACTAATTTATTTTTGTGTTTCTTTAGTCTAATTGCCTATGTGTAGTTATTGTTTAATTTTTAGTACAACATCTGAAGAAGATGATAATAATGATTCAAGTTTTGGACCTTATAGTACACTGCATGACAATAAACAAACAAAAATGGGTTTATTAATTCAAATCAGTAATGACAAATTTTGAATTTACATATAAATATGGGTGTTTAAATTATTTTCTAAATTTCCAACAAAATTTTAATTACCACAATAAATAACTGTCAATTGGAAAAAAATATTTTATATTAAAACAATACAAAAAACTAGGATTTTTTTCTCTTTCCCAATAGATATAAATAATATCTTGAATGTTTGAGAATTACCAATAGAGGAAAATTACTGTATAATAAAATGGGGAATATAATTGGAACTGATAATTTTTTTTTAATTCTGCATAAATAACATAGGTTAGAAATCCATACATCCGAGAAATATAATACAAAGTCCGTGACTTAATTTCAAAACTTCATTTAAACATATTGTAACAGATTGCAGCTCTCCTTTCTGACATTTAATTTTTGATGCATTAAGATACAGCATTCTGTATTTATTACACATGTTACAAAATTACACCATATTATAACTTGATGGAGGAAAGATATGTAATTTGTTATTTTACAAATATATTTATGTTTATATTACAATTAATATTAATAGTAGCATAAAAATATTTCTTATTATTTACTAGGTAAAAATTTGTTGTAATTGTAATCGATACATACAATTTAAAGAGTAGAGTTCAAAAGGGGAAAAAGGTTTCGGGTATGAAATTTTATGTCAAAATGTGATAAAATGATTCGAATTCTGACAATTCTGCCAAAATAAGAGTTTTATAATTGTCAGAAGGTTTTTTTTTACCTAGATGAAGAGATATATACAAACAAAATTTCAAAAAGATTACTCAGAATCTTTAACACGTTAGCTGCCAAGGCCTAAATACTCTTGCCTGGAGTGCCACGATTACCAAATTATTTTTCCATTTTATTTTTACATCTACCTATGTTAAATAATATAAGGCAATTGTATTTAGTAATATTATTTACATTTATAGTTTCGAGACCGATCGGACCGAAATGCAATTTTTCGGCTTTAATTTTAATCGTAGTATAATGTTTAGGTCCGATCGGACAGAGGTAATTTTCGTGTAAAAAAAAAATCTAAACAGGCTATTTCATTTCTTTATGTTGGCAAGCTCACTATTTTATTTGTCTAATATTTATTTTATAAATACATATATTCATTTTACAACTGTAATCTTTGTGAATTATTCATTACTAAACCAAAATGTTTTTGTAAAATTTTTAATCGTGCCGACAAAAAAGTGAAAATATCCACTGATTTTATTATTATATTGAGTAACCATGGTAATGGTTATTAAAGCATACAATATACTACGTCTAACACACGTCTTTACCCAATCCAGAGAATACCAAATTATGCCGATAGGTTGCTGCACTATCGAACTGTGAGCCACAAAACAAAACATTATGTCAGTGACTTTATCGGTCCGATCGTGCCGTAACGCTGCATGTACATTCACCTTAGTTTCGGTCCGATCGGACCGATATGGCAGCTAACGTGTTAAACAAAAAAGGCATGCTCAGAACATTTGTGTGTAAGGAAATTATAAGAAAAATCCCAGGAATTTCTTTTAAACACACACAGTAAAACGATCTGTTGTGGGAAATCATGACATCTCTTAGAGATACAAAAAAAGATGTGCATGTTCTCAACACCATTCTGATATGGTTTTTTTAGCATGGTTTTGTTGGTTACACAATTATTTTGTTAAATTGTTATTACACTGCAAACCAATATCTAAAGCACTGTTGCCATTTGTTAAATGTTATACAACCTTATATGAACCAAAACAATTTGAAATTATTTATGCCTATCAAGATTGTCTTAACAATCAGTAGAGTCAGAGAGATATATGAAGAGATTAAAAAAAACCCTCAATAAATTTGTTGCTTTTTTACCCCTTCCCATCTCCTAAAAATATTTGAATATCTACCATTGCCTCAGACCAAATGCAAATCAGTCCCTCATCATGTATAGGATTTCTTAATGTATTTCTACATTTCTATACAATTTCTACGTGTATTAGATTTTTCTATTTTACCACATATAATTTGACACAATATATATTTAAATATAGTGTACACTTTTGTCGTAGATCTATAGTGTATTAAAGTTTGTAATAGAACTTAAAGATAACATTTCATCCAATAACTTTAAAAGTTCATTGTCATTGGAATATTCAAATTCAAATATATATTTTAAATTATAAATAAAAAAATTACATAACAAAAACAAATATCTAAAGTCACACTCAATTATTTTTTAGGGACCGAAAGGTGATTCTGGACCAGTTTCGGAAAAAGGACAGAAAGGAGAACCAGGGTTCCCAGGTTTAAGAGGAGCACAAGGATCTACAGGTCAAGATGGGTTACCAGGGAAGAAGGGAGAAGCTGGCATCCCCGGATATGGAAGACCTGGTGATAAAGGAGAAAAGGGTGAAGCGGGTTACAATGGACTTCCTGGTTTAAATGGTCAAATAGGTGAAAAAGGAAATCAAGGTCTTCCAGGATTTAGAGGAGTTAAGGGTGATATAGTAAGTATATATTTAAGTTATATTTTGTAAAAATAATTATTGAATTTAATATTATTTTTTTTAAATTAAATTAAATTTTATAAAATATAATTATATCCAACTTTAATAAAATATCTTCCATAAATATCTGTTATAAAATATGATGATTAGCAATAGTGATCCAACCGCCAAAACTCAGATATGGAGATTTTGATAGCAATGCATCCACAAAGAAATATTATAGTTTAGGAAATATTTTCCAAGTGATAGCTGCACTGTGATGCTATCTGCAAACAGTTAAACCACATACTTCCTCTACCCCACATTTTCATTTTATTAAAAATGAAACTATTAAATAGTACATAGTAAAAATATAGCTTAAATTTTAAGCAACTTGGATAACAATCACAACTCTCACTAATATTTATTATACTTTATGATACAATTATTTTGTTTCATTATACTAAAATATAAATCTTATTACTGAAATTTTTATTAGAAAGTAAATATTCATAAGTTTTTTGTTGCCGGTAACTCAATAGTTAAAGGCATCTCTTCTCTGGTCAAGAGTGGTACTAGAGATTTTATTTTCGAATCCCAACCAGGGCACAAGGTTTATTCTGTTCAGCTTGGATTTATACAATCTGTGGTATGGTGGAGGAATGCTCCACTATACATAAACAATGGTTGCATTGAGTGGAAGTTGACGATGTTGATTAGTATCAACTATATAAAACACCCATTTTATTTTATAGATGTATTAACAAACACAAAAAAAAACTGTGTAATAGGGTACATTTTCAGTTATGTAGACTTGGTCTGACTAAAGAAGTAGTTTGACTCAGGGCAGTAAATGAGGAATGTATTCTGTTATAGAATAAAATAGATTAATAATAATAATAATAATGGATAGAGTTAAATAAATATACAAATAAATAAAGGAGGTAGTTAGTACTAAATGCTCAGAGAGATCTGTTAAAAGTAAGTTAATTAAAAACGTATATAGTATAAGATATAAGAGAAATATGACAACAGGGTAGATGTGCAAAAAACTTTGAGAAATGTGACATCAGTGTGTTGTGCATAGAGGAGGGGACAGAAGACAGAGCTGAAGAAATCTTTCAATAAGTTACTATTTTGGAGATGACATGTGAAGGGTTAAGTTAGTGGAATAGAAATAGGGAAGGAGGAAATCTGAGTTGAACAATGAAGTGGTTTGAATCCAGTGTAAATTTTGAGTATATTGCAGATTTTAGCTTCAGTGTTAGCATGCTTGGTATGACATGCTCAAATGACTTTTTATAAAGACCAAAAATGGCAGAAGCTTTTAGTTTGTTAACAATTTTGGGTAGGATGTTTGCAGAGATATCTTGTGGTTTGAAATAAGAGGGTAATGTGTTTTAAAAATATTAATAATAATAAACTTTAATAAAAAACATTAATGAGTTGATTCTATTGTGATTAGATTTGATGTTTAAAAATATGCGATTAGTAAAAGAAATTTGTTCGTATAAGAATATTGTATTATGAGTTTAAGTATATTGCAGATTTAGATATGAAGGATTTTTTTTTATTTTTAAAATTAGGTTGCAACCACAAAATTAATTTTAAATTGAGTATGTGTGAATTAGAAATTTAGGATGTTACAGTATATAAAAATATGATGATTTATGTTTTTTCCAGGAAATATTTTGACTTATACACAATCATAATTTTGTTTAATTTATAACTAAATGTACATTTCAAAAATTGGATTCTGTATTTTTTTATTATGAATTCTCCAAAGTACACTGTTAAAGAATTCACAACCCAATTAGAAATTGTCTATGCTCTCTTCAAAAGTATTTCTTTTTTATTTTATTTTGTTTTTTTGTAATAAATATTACAAAATGGCGCCCAACATACTGAACATTAGTTTAATTTTTTTATAACATTATTAAATAATGCAACAACGTAAGGCATCTGCTACTTATTACAAATAATACAATTGTCCTTTTCAATATTATGCCTAAATCCATTCAAAGCTTTCAAAACGAAGTAAATTCATTTAGAAACCCTGTTTAAATACAAATAATACAAAAATTGAATTTATAAAAAATATAACAATGATAGTTGAGAGTATAATAATGATAAACGTTTAATGCTGGCTCGCCAATATTTATTAAGTTATCATTACATGGCAGTCAAACTGTCCTTAAATATTCTATAGTTTAAACAAAATAAGATCTTTAAAGTGTATTTACCCAGTTATTTACTGATTTGTGAGAAGATACCTGTTATACAGATTTTATAATACGGTAATAATTAATATTTTTAAAGTGTAGTTATTATTTTTAATGAAGTTGGGCACCATTTTGTAATATTCATTACAAAAAATAGAATAGAAATTATGACAAAGAAACACATTTGAAGAGAGCATAAAAAATTTCTCTGAGGTCACAAGTTCTTTAATACAGTATACTTTGGAGAATTTCAAATAAAATACAGAATCCAATTTCTGACATGTACATTTAATTATTAGTAAACATTTATAATAGATTACATACAAAATTAAAAAGTGTCTTGAAAAGACAAAAATACATAAATCATCATATATTTTATATTAAACAAAAATTATAAATCATTAATATATCATTTATAATTAATCTTATGGTTGCAAAATAAATCTCTCATAATTCAAAATGCAATATTTTTAGATTACAAAATCTCTTTCACTAAATGCCTATTTCATATTTTTTAAATCATCTAATCTAACAAATCAACTCATGAATGTTTTTTTATTATTAAAGATTTTAATCATTATCTTCAAATATATATATATATATTTTGTTAAAAACCACGTGGTAATTCTGCAAACATACTATCCAAGTTTTATTAATGAACTGGAAGTTCTAGTTATTTTTATGTTTAATTTTTTATAAAACATAGTTTGAGCATGTTATACCAAGCATGCAAATATACACTGAAGTTAAATTGTACATATCACATAAAACTTTCAATTTATTCAAACTACTTCCTCTTTCGAACCACATGGAGTCTTTCAAACCCCAATCACAATTCTTTTCTAAATAATCACAATTGTTTACTTTTTCTTTTACTCAAAACATACTTATTAAGTTACATAGTTTTTCTTTAAACACAAATACTTGTCCTTTCGAAAACGTTTTCCTCCTTCCACGGTATGGCTTTGTCTATTTTCATTTTTGAAATCACGCCTTCTCTCTCTGAAAGTTTATTTCTCACTTATTCAAAACTAAATTATTAAGTCACATAATAATGCTTTAAATAGAAATTCTAGTCCTTTTAACAACATTTTCTTTCTTCTACGGTACGGCTTTGTCTGATTTGAAACGTCATCCTAACTCTCCAATAGTATATTTCTCACTGAGCTGGTCCTGGTTGGTAACAGTCTCCCCACTTTTACACATAATGCTGATGTCACATTTTTCTTATAACATAAGGTTTTATTATTAACATACTTTTAACAAACTTCTCTGATCATTTAGTACTAATTATTTCCTTTATTTATTTAATGCAAAAACAGAATACATTTCCTGTTCATTGCCTCGAGTCAATCTTATTTTCCATTCAAACCAAGATTACAAAACTGAAAATGTACACTATTACAATACAAAGTTTGTAAATCATTAATTATTATCTCAGTTAGTGAAAAAATTTATACTTGGATCACAATTGCTAGTCACTGTTCGATTGTACCTTTAAAATTAATACTTATTAATCAATTTAGTTTTTAAAATGCTATTTTTACTTAATATGTGCCATGAGAAACTTTTCTCAACTGATCAGCTTTTGTGAAATATAAATATATGAACACATACATATTCTTAACATTAAATTAATGCTACTTATAGTTTACAGAGTTATTAAATTGTCCTTAACCATTAAAAAAATTGCTTCAAAGAACTTTTAGTATTTAGATATTATTTAATTAAGTCATAACATTGATTTACAATTATGTGTAAGTTAATTTTATGAAATCAATATTTAATCTTATTTAGGTAAAATTATTGTAGTCTCATCTTGGTCTTAAGTAGGATTAATTTGATTTATAGAACATTAGTTAATTGCTCTGTGTATTTGTATAAGTATGTTAGGTACATTTATTTTAATTTCTCATTTTCAAAATTTGGCTCCAGTTTATATAAGTCCACTTCATACTCATAGGAAATTCATGTCTTTACCTTGCTACCGCTTAATTTTGTATTTAACTTAAATTTTATTCTTCATTTTCTCAAATGTAAATATGCACAAGCCATTCATATTATTTATACTATATCAATTTTTATATTTGAATTCCTAGAATTGTTGTAGGCATCATAGACTGTCTTATGATGCTATAAAATGGCTTCTGGTGAAAACTACTTTGACTTTATAATTGAAATTACCAGACATGCCTTTAATAACTGGATCACTAGTTTTTACCACGTTTTTATTAGTTCAGTTTCCCTCATATCTGTCAGTCTGTCCGTGAGGAATTTTGCAATTGAGTTTAAACTAACTTCCTGATAAGCTAGGGACCTGAAATTTTGAACATAGGTCAGAATTGGGTGACAATACAATATTCAGTTGGTTTCTTGTCTCTACATTAGTTTAAACAATAGTTATTTAAACAAATAAAAATTGGCCAATATAGATTTTTTTAACCGCGTTATCACTTAAACGCATTATGCTTAAACGTGTTATCGCTTAAACACGTTATTGCTTAAACGTGTTATCACTTTTGAATGGTAACCGGAATATTGAAGTAGGATGAGGTAAATTTTTCATGGCTTGTGAGAGTTATTGGATTAATAATAAATCAAAATTAAAATTTTTTTTTTAACATGCCACGTTTTTAAAACGTACTGAAAAGTATAATAATAAATCAAATAAAAAAATTGAGCTCCATGCTCAAAACTCACTGACAAAACACCTTGGCATGAAGGAGATGGGAAGAATGCGTTAAATACGACCTTCACCACTATAAGTTTATGATACATTTACAATTTGTAATGAAGAAGGATCTGTCATTGTATTGTTTTAATTCATGTACATGAAAAAAAAAAATTGTTTACTTCTTTAGTTTGATTTTCTGAGTTACAAGACAAAGTCATCACTTTTTAATGATTTTAGAACATAGCAGAAAAAACTAGGCCTTATAAGAAAAGAAAACAAGTTGACTCAATATCTGAAGGTTCCTTTTTATCCAGAAAACAAGATTAATGTTAAATATCTTCAATATCTTATTGAGAGGGCCGAAAAAGATTGGAAGAAGAAGCCTAAGAATGAAGAAATATTTTCAGATGTACCAGAGTATACGGGCCCTAAATAAACGGGTATTTGTAAAATTTCCAACAAAGGTGAAAGTAATACATTATGTTGGTAAAATTGTAGCCATTGACTGACAGAATTACAACTGTAAAATTTGTCAAAAGAGTCAACAAAATTTCTTCCTTTATTTCTTCTTTCTAAAATTTAGAAGTTAATGAAAGTGTGGAGTACAAGATGAAGTCATTGTTTGTTTTTTCCACCACTATTAGAAGAGAGGCATGGTGGATTGCCATTTCCTGTTTCTTTCTCAGGATTTGACATCTATTAAGTCTAATTGCATAGCCTAAAAAGATTATGTCAATTTATTTGAACAGAAGACTGTATTCATTTTTTTATGTATTCTGACTGATTATATTTTAACCTATTATTAAACACAATTTTACATTTATTTCAGTGTTATTTATTATTTAATCATAATTATAAATCCTATTTATATAAATATTGTCCAAGGTACATAAAGGTAGTCCAAGGTATAATTACATACCTTGGATTTTATACCAAGGATTTTTAATTACATTAATTATACCTTGGGTCAATTATTATAATGTACCTTGTACATTTATTATTTATTAAAAAAAAAAAAAATTAGTCAAAATCTGAAGATAAAATAATTTTAAAGAGAATAAAGTATCTTCAAAACATGACAAATAAAGCTGATTTTGAACTTTTGAAAATCATTGTTATTTTAGAACCTATGAAGCATAAAAACTGACCCAAGGTATTTCCCCTGTCTAATATTGTACCTAATCTCTTTTTTTAATATTATTTTCTAATAAATTTATTCCCAATATTTTATTTTAGATATATTTATTGACACTATTTTTTAGATATAAAATGTTAGTGATTAGATAAATTGTACATTTATACATAATATTAAATGGTTCAATTTCAATCAAGTACTGTGTTTAAATATTAATACAACAGTATAGAATATAAACAGGTAATTGTATACAATTTTATATACGTTATATCAACTTTTTTTTTTTAAATTTTATTGGTTTACATTTTTCAATAAAATGATTTTTTTTCTATAAATACTACACATAAAACAGGATTTTTAGTTGAAATATACATATTTCGTACTAAATAATTTTTCACTGTCAATGTAAATTGTAAATTCATTTTTGTTTATAACCATTAAAATATAACCAACATACTTATTACTTTATAGTAAATTATTTTATCAAATACTACAGTGTTTGCCTTAGAAATCCTTACAATAGTTAAATATATTGAAATGACCTGTATTTTGGACTCATTTTTCTCACAACATCAAGGAGATAACAAATATTACAGTTTAATTTTGATTATAACTTAAGTTACAAATGTTATAGTGTTGAATTAGACAGTGTACTTTTACCTGAACCGCCTGGGTCATGTCTGGTGGGCTGGGTTGTGAGTGTGTTGTGCGAGAGCAAGGTTCTCCTAATAACTCAGGTCCCACGCAACTTGGAATAGTTCAGAGTCTTGACCATTCACCAACACAATTACTCATTACAAATAAACACTGCCACTTTTTTGTGTTAATTTTGACTTGATACTCAATAATTGAGTTCAAATTTTTTTCCATTTTTATGAATATACTGGTGTTTTGTGTATTAATACATTACTCTTCAAGTAATTAACAATTCTGATAGAGAGGAGAAGCCTTATTTATCTCAAGTTAGATATTGGTTATCTAATATTACACATCGATTACTAAGGTTATAACAACTGGTATCATTGAGTGAAAAAGACTCAAGTTATAAATCTTAACTATGTACTCCATTTGTAATACCTACATTTGTTTTATAGTAATTATTAGTATATTACTTATCTCCTCTATATTCCTCTGCTGTATGAAATAAACTTCTTAATATAGTTTTAAGTACAGTATAATACTATGTATTTATTTTAACTTAATATTTGAATGTAGAATTGCTAATATAATTATTTTGTACTGTATGTATTTATTATTTGATCTCATAAGTATTTATTGAATGAAGAATTTATTATTTACTCTAATTCCTTTATTTATCATAGCATAATCATAATCCGTTTATATCTCTCACAACAAACAAGTTTCCCCTTAATTAATTTCTCATATTATTATATAATATAACTTATTTGAGTATATTGTACTTTAGAAATAATTTCTCTCTCTTAAGAAAATAACTTAGAAGATATTGTAGAATAAATAAGGCTATCACTTTTCTCCTTAGTGCTTGAGATTATCTGCTGAACTGATTTCGATGAAATGTTTTCAATAAAAGCCTAAATGGTAAAATTTTATAATTTTTAATGAATTAGATTACATAGTTTAAGACATAACTTAAATCGTTAAAAATAAACTTATCATCTCAATATTTTGGCAAACAATTGTTTACATGGTCAACACCTGTTAACACGTTCGCTACCACAATGTTAAAAAAAATCGTAACCACAGACTGCCGTCCCAATTTTGCGGCGGGCGTGTCTTACTCCTAGCCCAACGCCGCAGATCTGCGGCGGCTGGGCTCATTAAAATAGACTGCCGCCGCAGATCTGCGGCATTGGTTTCTTCATAGTAAATGAGAAATTTCTTCGCAACGGTCTATTTTAAAGGTTAGATCGCTTAGGCACGGTCTACAGGATAGTCCGCCACATATATGCGGCGCTTGGTCTGTAGCTAGGACTATCGCTGACGTCACTGGACAGTTGGCAACACTGACATAAAGCATTACCTCAGTCTGTGGCGAAGGTCACAACCATTAGGACCAGTCTACAGGGAAGTTCATGAATTTTTTCGTGGGCTGTGGGAGTGACCCTGCCGCCGCATATATGCGTCAGCTGGTAGCGAACGTGTTAATCAATATTAGTTAGTTTTATAAATGAATAATATGATAATTTTTTTTGACTATCTCCATTACATATACTGTATAGTTTATAGTTTGTAAAAATTGAACTTTAAAATATTGTATCTTCTTTATAGGGTTTCCCAGGAGCATCTGGGCCACCAGGACTTCCTGGAATGGATGGTCTCCCAGGTCCACAAGGAGAGCCAGGACTCCCAGGTTCTGTAGGATATCCAGGTAGTAAAGGAGATTCTGGATGGCCAGGTTCACCTGGCTTCAATGGTACAAAAGGAGATAGAGGATTACCAGGTGGGAAATCTATTGAATTAAATATATTAAATTAACTATAGTAATATTTAATTAAATATAGTAAACATGCAACTATCCCGCTTTAGTTTATCCTGTGATTCATATTATGCAGCTTGGCTGTGATTTAAATAATATTATTTTGATCCAAAAATTTAGTCTATACTTTTTGAAAGTATAGCCTTATGAAATATACACCTATACCCTAGTAAAGGCTACCTTCATAGTTTTTATATACAGAAATACGTCCAGGTGCTTGTCTTTATAACACCTATATTGAGAAAGAGATGACTGAGGTTGCATGAGCGATGTGTACAACTTTTTCACTTTTGTGCAAGAAAATTACGGGTCTATTATTTTTCAGTACTCTATTGACAGAAGATACTTAATGTGATAGGTTGTTTAAGGACCGTTCAGTTTTATTTGTGCATTCTTATTACGATGTATGATCAGTTGTGTAATTTTATAACTGATCACTAAATATGAGTAAGAAATATAAGAAGTATGTTGCCTGATATGTAATCTTAATTACATTCTTTAAACAAATGTTAAGATTTTACATAATTATCCTTTCATAATTAGATTAAACTTTCTTTGATCTAAGTTTATAAAAATAATCACAAGTGTAAATATGCTATAAAGCTGTAGTGATGTTTAGATATCACAAATTTTAATGTAGTTTGTAAAGGAAGGGATTTACCCACAACATCTAGCCCAGTCGATCGCCATATTGGGCTGGATAGTCATGAGCCTAAGCCTACTGTATATATAGTACATTATTTTACATATTATATACTGGATATGTATATAAAAATATTCGTTTAAAAAAAAAAACATAAAATATACAGGAGCAGTATAATATATATAGGCTACTGAAATATGGTACAAGCTAGGCTCTGGATACTTACATGTTTCATAAATGTAAAATAACGGTGTTTAGCTTATTTTATAATATATAATTATGAATAAAAAAAAAAATCTATTACCATTATCTTCATAATAATTATATTTTTAATTTACTGTCTCTGAATGGTTTAGCATTTTTTACAGGATTTTAAATACTTTCAATTTTGTATAACATTTCTAAAAAATAAATAAAAGAAGTAAATAGTAGCAATAAAAAAAATTAAAAATTTCAGCTTACTTATTATATTATTCCAAAGAAGTTAAACGTTGTTACTTTATATGAACATGTTAAAAACTGTGTCTAAAATAAGATTATTTTTTTTAGGTCCTATTGGCCCTATTGGTTACCAAGGAATTGAAGGAGAGAAGGGTGACCGAGGACCACCTGGGCCAATGATGGACGTTAAGGGTGACAAAGGAGAACCCGGCCTTCCAGGATACAGTGGCCCCAAAGGAGATAAAGGAGAAGTAGGATTTAATGGTTTTAATGGAAGACCCGGAGAAAAAGGAGATATGGGACCATCTGGTCTTCAAGGTTATCCAGGTCAACCTGGACCTGTAGGGCCAAAAGGTAAAGTTATTTTAGTATGGTAATGATAAACTTATCCTTCTATTTAGGCTGTCTATTCTTTAAGCATGTCAGCTACAAAGGTTTATTGCTGAATAATAAACTATTACATATTAGATTACAACATTTAATCCTTTAAATAATTAAATATTTTTATTAGTAGAAATTGTTTCTATACTAATAATAAAATAGTTATTTGTGCAACTAGTGAGCAAAGTGGCACTTTTTTAAACGAGAGAAAAATGTTGACGCACGAGGCTTGCCTCGTGCGTCAATTTTATCGAGTTTAAAAAAGACACTTTGCTCACGAATTGCACATTATACTTTGTCTACATTTGTTATTTTGTGATAAATAAAAAATATACTTCAGCAGTAACACAATTTAATAAAACATTAATTTAATACAATAGTGTTCAACCTCACGTCAAAACAGGGGTTATTTATGAATATTACAAATAACTTAGGTGTATTGTTGAGGAAACGGGATTGCCAACTTCAAAACTTGGCAAACGAAAAATACTCTCCGTGTACATATACTGTCAATCATCTTCATGAATAATTACTTCCTTTTTCAACTTTAAAACGTTGTTTTGTTGTTTATTTATGTTATTTTACATGTAAGAATTAATCTAACATACATACGGGACATTTCCTGTATATTATAAATCAATTCAAATAAACTTAACCTAAATTTCGTTTTGTTCGTTTGCCATTCGGAATGTGCAAAGTAGTATGCAAAGTAGTGGGCAAAGTGAAACTGTTGAGAAATCAGCTGTTTTGCAAACTAATTTAAATGAACAAAATGCCACTTTGTCAACAACTGTAGACAAAGATCATTTTATATCTTATCTATAGAATATATGCTTTACTTATGTAAAGTTAAATACATAACATGCTTTACAATTTTATTTATAAAAACTTTTACACACTCATTCATACTTATATCAGAAATCTATTATGAAATTTTTAAAGGGTATTGCTTATTACATTTTTGTTTTACCTAAATATATTACTGTATAATTCTATTCTTATTTTAACATGTTTCTTTCTAAAGAAAATATCCATTTGCAAATTGTAAAGACAATTTATGTATCCTTTTAAATAGTGCCTTACATTAGTTTATATTATTCTATTTATTTACTTATGAAATTGTCTCTTCGTTCTTTTCTTATACAGGGGTGCTGAAAAATCTGGAGATGGTTTAATATCTTTTATATCAATTTGGCAAGAATAGTAAAACTTTGAAAATCCATTTAGGAGCTAAGCAACTATATTCTAAAGCTCTTACCAACTCTTTACCTCCAATGGAGGACGGCCCACAAAGAGTCAGTAGAGAATCTTAAATGTGAGGTTAATACATACATCATTTTAAAAGCCTCAACAAGCAGAGATAAATACTGCAAACCACACTTCAAAAGGGTTATTCATTAACCCTTGACATGGCGAACAACCCGCTGGCGGGTTGGTATGAGACATATGGTTTTAGTTCACGACTTTAAAACAGGTTCTTTGCAATTCAACATTACGCCCACTTAGAATAGTTTTATCGCAATAAATAAAATACCATTGGAAAACTAATGTTCCGTAGATGCATAATCATGCAAAAAAAAAAAAAAATACCACAAAACGTTATAAATAATATTCCAAAAATTGGTGAAGTTCGCATATTTTTGATGCCTAAAATCGTAAATTTCAACTCTGCGGTTTTTAGTAAATGCGACGTCATTTATCCCAATATGATTACAAATCTATTTATCTGTCAATTAAGTCAACCAAAACACTGTTCTATATAGAACACATGTTTCTCTTTCTAACCGTAGATTACAAATTTTTCTGCGTCTCACAGATCCAGAGATATTTCTACTTGACGAAGTACAAACTTGACGCGGCGAAATTCATTTGGCATTCGGGCAGTTTACGAAATGACATAATCCATTTTCCTTTTGATATTTTGTATTCGTTCTTTATAGTATGTTGTAGAGGAAATTTCATTCTACAAGTTGGTACCTCTTGATATAGGCAATACTTACATAGAAGGTTTTGTTTTGATCTCAGAACATACGCAATAACGCAATTGTGTGACGTGAGTTCAATTATAAAAGGCGTGAGGGATATAGTTTTGGGGTTAGATATTTGTTATTTTGAAGGTTTGTGTATATAAATTGTATATAAATTGTTTAAAGTTCTATTTGATTTTGGGTTCTTACAGATATATTTGGTAAAAAAAAAAATGTAGATTGGCTTTTAAATTTTTATTTTTTATTTTTTTACAGATTAAAATAAGAAAAAAATACCTAATTTCACATTTTTGACCGCCCTATGAAACAGATTATATATATTTTTTATATTTACAAACAAATCATATTAATTTTTTTAAATATAAAAGTAGGCCTATTATTTAATTCAAAATAATCTGAATTCCATCAAACAAATAAATTTTACTAAAAAAAGATTTTGAGAAAAATCAACATACCGTATCAAAAATATCTTTCTACTGCTCATAATAATTACCTACATTCAGGACATCAAAAAAATTACTGATACAGACTAAATATACATATAAACAATAATACGGCCTTAACAAATCAACAATGAACTATAGCAGTTATAACTCTGACACAAAACATTTCACAACTGACAGTCGTAGTCTCGTAGTAGAACGACAAATCACGTTATACGCACTGGGGCAGAACACAAAATGGCGCCTGGTTGCTATAACAACCAAATAAAGACCAACGACAGGTGATCGAGAACAAATACCGTAGTGGGAGTGTCACATTATACCAATAGGACATTTCCCTGCACTCTATTGGACTTTAAACGAATTAAAAATACCTGCAGAAGTCAAATAGTGTTGAATCGAGATATCCCGTCATACGCGTTACCAGTCAAGTTGAGGGTTACATGAAATCCTGTCATATGCGTGCTAAGGGTTAAAATGTAAAATATTTTTTGTAATGACGTAGTAAAATTGTTTTTTATATTTCATTTATATCTATATCTCTCCTAGTGGTATAGGTTTTGTGAGATTGGTATTTTGGCCATTTTGTAAGTAATTAGAGTTGTAAGTTCTTTTTCCTTATCACACATTTTGTTTTGTTTGTGACTTATTACAATTTTGGTCCAGTCAGTTTTGAAAAGTTTCTGATTTCCTTCCTTTTTTCATTTTTTAAAAATTTATATATTTAAAAAATCTTCATTTTGAAATGTTAGGAGTTGTGTGTATTTTAAATTCATTTTAATAATTTTAGTTATGTGAGAACTGGTCTTGTTTTATTTACATTTAACCACATACGTTCTTTGACATATGCTGTGGCATGTGAAATTGCTTCTTGTATGTCCTGTATTATCATTTCCCACGAAGTTAATGGTACACCAATTTTTATGTCTTAAGGTCGTTGTTGATATCAAGTATCGCAAAATTAATGTAATTTATTTTGGTAGTTGTATGTTCTCTGAACATGGCTGAATATAATAAGAAGTTTTTAGATATTTATTGTAATTTTAATAGATTAAAAACATTGCTTTTTTAAAAATATATATATTTTTTTTACTCTCTTTTGTGGTATATTTTTATGCGTGAAACATGGATTTGTTCATGTTTTAATTTTCATATTAAAAATTTCAATCTCATAAGTTAGTTTGTTTCATTTTTGATTACTTGTAAAGGACCAGTATAATTCATGTCAAACTTTGAATAGTTTTTCTTATTTTTGAAAATAAAAACTTTACCTGGTTTGACGCTTATATATTTTCTATTTTTGTCATAATCAAATTTTTGTTTGTTTTGAGCCTTTTTTAAAATTATTTCTAGCAATTTTTTCTTATATTTTTGATTTCTATAATTTCTTTTCTTATGCCATAGTTCGTGTTTTCTTGAATTTGTATTAAATCTTGTAACATTGTGAATTTTTGAGTGTTATTAGTTTGTAAAATAGAGAACAGGTGTTTGAATAAATGAAGAACTAAGCATAATGTATACTGGGGGTACGTATAACAGAAGTAACAGCAGGCAGAATGGAACAGCCAAATAGGATGCAAAAATGATCTTTTATAATTTAAGAAAGAACAAAATTCGAAGAGATTTAAATGATGAAAAGTAATTAGAAAAGTGTATATTGTGGTTAGATATAAGTAGAGGATAAGAATTGTTGTAATTAGAAATAAGTAAAAATGTGCGTGAGATTAGTGTTGGGATTAGTGCGCGAGAAGAAATAATCCGAACATTTATTTTTCATAACATGAGAAATGACAGGATATTAAAAGATGTAATAAACAGAAACAATCAGAGAAATGTATGTTATTTTTAGATAAAGGTAGAATGGTATGGACAATTATAATAGACTGAAGTGTAAATCACGTGAGTTGAGCCATAGAGATTGATACGTAAGAGGACATTTCATCATTCTAGTTAGCTCCATCATGGTGGTGTGTCGCCTACAATGGAGAGAGATAAGTTTTGGACTGAAAATTAAAACCGTGGTGTGATATTTCTGTATAAACTAGTTTGTATCAATGTCCAATGTGAGAATGGACTACTAATAGTATTTGTTACAAAAAAATAAACTGCTATACTAATAAAACAGTGCATAATGTGAGACCACGTGTTTTGTGGAAAGAGAACTAGGGTTAGTTTCCTATCATACATACAAATACAAACGATTTATGGGAATACCACGTTTCCTTTTATAAACAATACAACGTGATGCTAAATTAATGGCTCTAAACATTTCGAAAGTGAATAAGAACAAATGAGATTTCCATAAGTGCGTGAAAGATAGTTTTTGCTACAAGATAGGCCGCCATTTTAGTGTGTTCAATGAACATAAGCGTGACATTATAAATGTGGTTGAACAACTCGTTCCTTGTGAGGAAAACTGTTTCTAGGTAGAAATGCACATAAGGAACAAGGCACGATTTCTGTATGTATTAGATGCAAGAATTATGATTTAAAATTACTCGTCTTTTTTCTTAACATTTTATAGGGATTAGTCTTATTATTGATTTCATGTTTAGTAATAGTTTTATGTTCTGAGTAAGTGCTATAAAAATTAAAAGTAGATGATTTCTTATAATGGGAGGATCAAAAGTTTGATCAGAAATACATGTTGTCATAGATGCAATTTGAATCTAGTTTTAATAGGAGTTTGAAATATTCAATTTCAACCTAGTTACAAACTCTTCTTTTTTTTAAAATAATAGATACTAATAAAATAAAAACCTTCTACTATAAATTTTAAGAAACATGGCATTACAGTAGAAGCTCTTTTAACCGGCACGGTTGGGACCAGGGCCATGCCGAATATCCGATTTTGCCGGAAAATCGAGCGTTTCTAGTTTTTAACCCTCCAAGTGCTAAAGTCGCGATCGCAATCTATTTTGCTGCGGCCAAAGTGCTAAAGTCGCGATCACAATCTAATTAAACAAGATTTGCTAAAATCGATTTACAAATTGTAACTTTTATCCAAACTACATATATTTTATATAGTAACTCTGAGTAAAAGACGCTCTATTCATTTTGCACAATTTCATCGATGGTTGTAAGAAAAATCAATGTTAGTGAAAATCAATACCGGCAGTAAATTGTTGTTTAGTGTTTTTGTCTATATTATTTTGGTAAATACAATTTATTTTATGATTATTTAGTGTATCAGTAGTGTTTTTAGTGTAGTATTACACATATAATAATGAGTGAACGTGGTAATTCAAGTGATATTCATAACTGTTTGTGTGAAAGTGATACCGCTAGTGATGAAAGTGGTAACTCCGATGTAGGAATCAAAATGTTTGTTTCTTTTTTTTGTGTGTGTATTACATAATTATTTTATAATAACTAATTTTAGTAAATCCATGATATTCAAAGGTTAAATGCCAATACTTTCTAAATAGAAACACAGTAATAGAGCACAATAATTTGCAAAAGTTGGATGTAGTGTCACACAGTGCGCGAAATTACTGAATTTGAAGTTTGTGTATGTATAAATGTTAACAACAATGTTGACATTATTTATAAAATAAAGTGTTACTTATGAAGCAGACAAACACTGGATGACTAAGAAAACGGCGCACGTAGTCACTGCACTGGCGGGAAATGTCAGTCGAGGCCTGTCAGCCGCCCGAACATAACCGGAAAAAACCTACCGTGAGTGGCTTAACTGATGCCGGTTAGTAGAAATTGCCGGTTGTTAGAATACTGGTTAAAAGAGCTTCTACTGTACTATGCTAATCTGTTGTTGAAGACATTTAATTGATGAAAATTTGTAAAATAAACATGTATGTAATTGATAACTTGTTTATGTTTAATTAAATAAGATGTTTGTTTAATAGTATAAAAGACTATGTTCACATTCCATTCAGTACACTGTTTCCAAAGAATTCACAACCCTTTAAAATTAATATTCAAAACTTTAATTTGGCAATTATGCACTTGCCTTGGCGCCCAACATTTTATAATTTTTCATTTATTTTTAGTTTCTCCCCTTTTAGTAAATTATCACAATTGTCACACAAAGTTGGGCAATTTGTTATTTTAAGTAAATTTCAACCCCACAGTTTCTGAATTATTTGCAATTGTCGCACGACTTGTGGCAATCAGCAACTAAAAGTAACTCCCCTTTTTAAAATTATTACAATCTAGAGGGTTGTTTAATTCAAAAGCATACATTAGTGTATTTGGTTTATACCCTGTGCTTTTTGTATTGTGGAATTATAACAAACAATATTTCCTCCAAATAATTAGACCAATTTTAAGGGTTGTCTTGAATATAATGTCAAAGCATATCTACTAATATTCTATTAAAACATTCTGTTAAGCCTTGAATTGTGGTGTTTGAGGTGTGGCAATTAAATAATCAAACTGGTGCTGCTATCGGCAAACAGCGAGCATTCCACAGCAGGTTTTAACATGTCTGTGTCTGTTGATATATCCTCCACCCTGAGCTCTATGGCCACAGTTGTATTTCATTTAGTCTCACTGTAGCAATCACCCATTTAAGTCGTAGTGTTAGCGTCTCATCAGAAAAATGCAAAGTGTTCAGATGGACGAACATGATAACTTCAAGTTTCTTGTAAAACTAGGTAAAACTGCTACAGAAGCTCTTGTTATGTTAATGGAAGTGTACGGAAGCGAATGTTTATAATGCAGACAAGTTTTTGAATGGTTCAAAAGATTTAAGGAGAGACATGAAATGACTGAAGACGATCCATCCTTTGGACTATCTTCAAAAAAAAATACAACATTCAGAAAGTTACTATATTGATCTGCGAAAATCATCGTCTGAGTGTCTGAGCTCTTGTTAAAATCTTAGGATTTAACAAAGAAAATGTTCGTCAGATTTTTGCATGAATCATTAACTTGCAGAAAGATTGCGTAAACAGGTGCCCAACTTCTCACTCCAGAGAAAAAAGAATCAAGAATGAACATTTGTGCTGACCTTTTGAACAACATTGACAATGATCCAGAATTAGCACTTATCGATGTATTAAAAGAGCCCAAGTTCACCAAGGCAAAAAAATCGAAAATAAGCAAATCAAAATTCAAGGCCGTGATTATTGTGTTTTTTTTGACAAGCGTGGAATTGTCTATGTTCACTAGGTCCTTGAAAGTCAACCAACATTATTACTTTGAGGTCCTTATAGTCCTACATGAACAAGTGAGAAGACGAAGACCCGATTTGAGGAAGAGCAATTCCTGGATGCTTCACCAAGCCAATGCGCCTGCACATTCCGCTTTTTCTGTGAAGATATTTTTTTTTTGCAAAATATGGCATCATCATGTTGGACCACCCCACCATACTTGCCTGACCAGGCCCCTTTGAATTTTTTTTTTTTTATATTCTGTGATGAAATCGTAGCCTAAGGTGACAAGATTTGACAGTGTGGAAGCGGTAAAAGAAAAAAACGATTGAGGTTCTCAACAAGCTGACAGAAGCAAACTTCCAACGCTGTTTTGAACAGTTGAAAATTTGTATGTAGCGTTGTAGGGATTGGTATGTGGAGTACATTGAAAGGAATAAATTTTGTAATGTAATCAGTGATCAATAAAATGTTTCGAATCACTAATATCAGTTCGATTATTTAATTGCCACACCTTGTATAGCTACTATTAAATATTTATTTGATTTCAATCGTTTGAATCAAGTTTTTTATTACTTCTTGTAATAGTGTACATTTTCGGTTTTGTAATCTTGGTCTGACTAGAAAAGAAGATTGACTCAAGGCAGTGAATAGGATATGTATTCTATTATAGAATAACATAAATAAAGAATATAAATAAATAAGAAGGTAATTAGTACTAAATGGTCAGAGAAATTTTTTAAAAGTACAGTATGTTAATAATAAAAAAGTATATAATATTAGTTATAAGATAAATGTGACATTGAATTAGCATTAAAATCAAACAAATTTTAAGAGGCTGCCATTGTCCAAACGAATGGTCCTTTTTCAGTTGGGATTGCGGCAATGTGTTCCTCTAACAAAGACCTTTAAAATGAGGTATAATTCGATCTATGCTTACATTTAAGATTTTTTAGACTTCCTCCAGAGGACGTCCCTCCAAAGCGAAAAAAGACAGTTAAAATAAGCAAAAAGTCGGTAACACTACAGTGAGGACGTAAACCTAGAGTTTCATTGTTCTGCGTTTATAAATAAAATAATATTAAGGGGTTTCCAGACTTTTTGAACACTCGGTATATATATACTATATATAGTAAAAGGCTATATATAGCCACCTTACTTGACCTTGTAAGGTAAAACAAAATGGTATACAAACCTATTTTAATGTGTAATTCACACCCTCCAACTGTCAATGTTAATTTTCTTCCTTTGTTTAAAAAATATTATTTTTATGCAAAACCTAACTTATAAGACATCATTTTTCTCAGTAAGATGCATAGAATTCATTTATGTAATAATATATATAATTTTTTTAACAGTTTTGGAGTAGAGTAAGTATGTTAGATGTCAAAAAATGAAGTTAACACTTTTCAGAAAAACCTGTATCATCCTAAATCAATAGCTTACCACCTTTTTCCAAGATATACAAAAGTTTTGTGTAATATTTGTGAATAGACCTATATTTTCAAAAATACAGAAATTGCTTTACAAAAAAAAGGAATTTGTTGAATGTATTTTCAAAAATTCGCCCAAAATTGTAATATTTATGGAAAACCATCCTCTATATATCATTATATTCAGAAAGGTTCATAGAATTTAGTAGTGTAATGAAACAAAAGTTTGAAAAATAATTTTGGAGTCAGTATGGCAAAGAACAAAAAAAAAAACACACAAAAATCGAAGGCTAAATTTCACTTCAAAGTCCAATTGAGCATAGAAAATTTTGTTTTACATTTTTTTCAAGTATTACAAACGTTTTATAGTATAAATGTGAATAACAATTGGTAAAAAAAAAATGAAATTCTAAAATTTTCAAAATAGAAATATTTTTTTCCCGGAAAAAGTGGTAATCGACAAAGTGAGGTTAGGTTTGTAACTTCAACAATTTAGGAATAACTAGTAACAATCTAAAGCTAGGCCTAAGACAAAATCACTTGATTTCACTAAAACAATAAACTTTACAAAGAATAACACACATATACACTTGTATAATGAAATAAAACACTCCATATAAGAAAATTTGCTTTTAGGGCTAGGCTTGTAACTTTTCTGGAGGTTAGCCCAAATATAAACCATTCAAAAACTAGAACTTCACTCAAAAAAATAAACTTTAGAAATAAAAACACTTTTACTGTAACTTGTATACAATTTATATACAATTTGTATACACAAACCTTCAGAATAACAGAAATATATAATCCCAAAACAATATGCGCAACGCCTTTCCATTTCAATTTATGTCACAAACTTTAGCTACATTCCGAGTTGAAAACAAAAACCTCAAAGTAACTCTAGGACATATCACTTGTAGAATGAAATCTCCTCTACAATTTACTGTAAAGATCGGTTACAAAATATTGATTATCTTATTTAGTAAACTGCTCCGAATGCCAACTGAAATTTGTTCCGTTAGGTTACTACTATGGTCAAGTAGAAATATCTTGCAATCTATGACACATAGAACAATTTGTAAACCACGGATAGAAAGAGAAAGATGTGATCTACAGAATAGTGTTTTGTTCGACCTGTTTCACAGAAAAATAGATTTGTGATCATATGACAAAAAATGGTGTCGCTTTTATTAAAAACAGCACAGTTCAAATCTTTGATTTTACACATAAAAACTATGCGAACTTCAGCAATTTTTGGAATATTATTTATAACTTTTGTGGTATTTTTATTGCATGATTATGCATCTACGGAACATTAGCTTTCCAACGGTATTTTATTTATTGTGATCGGACGATTGGGTGAAATGTTGAATTGCAAAATATGTTGAATTGCAACGACGGAATGGTCGTATCGGGTCACTTGACATGTGGATGGTTTTAATGGACCTTAGCTTAGAAAAGATGAAACTATGTTTTTTGTCCGTGAAAAACTTTGCTGCTCACCAAACAATATTATTATTCTTATAAAGACAGGTATGTAGCAAAAAAATAACTACAATGTATCTAAATTGGGACGCTATAGTTTCCTTTAAATTATTACATTTATTTACTTATGAAATTAATATCCCTTTGTTCTTACTTATATATAAATTTAGATACAGTTCCTCTAAAAACACTTTATATGACAAAAATGCACTTATTAAAAAAGAAAACGCAAAAACACTCTTATATATTATAAAGCACTTATTTTTAAAATATTTTATTTAAATTTTCTTTTAAATTTATTATTATTTCACAAAATATATAAAAATCACTTTTGATGCACACTTGTTTCCTTTTAATTTACACCTTTATTTACTTTTATTTCATTAAATTTTAATGTTTTCATTCTGTTGTCTGAACCTCTATGAATTCCCGGTATATCTCTCTCCCCTTTCCCCATCTTTTCTTCTCCTTTCAGATTTTAAAATTTCTGTATTCATATACCTAGGTTAAAATAATCATGTGAGTTATTTAGTTTTGCACTAACATTTGCACATTGTGTGAGACCGATTTATTGATATTTGATTATTTTAACTGTGAATTTGCCAGATACGGCTGTCTGGGAGGTGTAGTTTTATTTCATTTTTCTCTTGATTTTGCTTATGGCTTACAATATATGTTACACAATATTTGGGATTCAATACAACATAATAATTAATAATTAATTATATCTGTTGTAGGTGAGACTGGTCCAGCAGGATTACCAGGACCTCAAGGATTGGTCATTAAAGGAGAGAAAGGACTCCCAGGAAATGTCTGTAAGAATGGTCGGCCAGGAGCTCCAGGCTTAATAGGAGATAAGGGTATGTTTTTGATTCATTTTCTTCTCTTCTTAAATATTAGGTTCTAGCCCATAACTCAAAACATCCTAAATTTAAAAGTTGTATCAATTCTTGTTGAGTTACAAGAGGTTTTGAAATTGAGTCAATTCTTGTGATGAGATTGTCTTTGTACATATTTATATCATGTAGAGTAATAAAACATATAGAGCTTGTGAATAGGTTGTAAACATGTTTTTTGCTAGCTATTAAACCATATAAATAGCTAGATTATTATATTAAAAACCTAAAATGACACAAAAGAATAACATAAAATGATGATGTTGGGGATATATTAGGTAGTGCATCTTACAGATGTCTGTCATAAACACAATTCAATAGGTATAGTTAAAATTTGTAAGGAAATTTGATTTTTATTTTGTAACTTAGGGCTGACATGTCATTTAGTAAAAAACCAGAAATAAATTTGTAGGGCTGTTGAAGATGAAACATATTTTATATCTAAGAATAAATAAAAATAAATGGGTTGGAAGGTGGCCAAAAGCATGACGTCTGAAGATTATATGATAAAAATTTAAGTGTGTGGATCACTTTGTTTATCTGTGATCTGAATTGAACACTGAGAATAATGTAGCTCAAAAAATATGACAAAAAATATTAGATGCTAACAGATGCTATTTTGGATTTTGTTTAATGTTTCATATTTTTGTACTTATCATTTTCAAATTCTAATTACAAATATAATAGAAATCGTCTGATAATTGCCGATTGTGATATCAGTATTCAGTCGTATAATCCCAGTTGCAATCGAGAAGTTTTACGTTTCATCTGGAGTTACATTGGCTTATTGGCAAAATATTAGACTTTGGATTGATGACTTAATATGTAACAAGATCTGAGTTATTCAAATCTAGAGATGTAAATCACATAAAATAACTATCTCTACATAAAATGGTCAGGAACATGTCTAATTATATGAAAATTTTAGGTTTAAGAGGTTAAATATAAAATGAATAATGTGGTCAATCTGGGAACCCTGTTTGTTCAAATCATATAAAAGAGATCCGAAAACATTGTGCAGACCAATTCTTTTGTATCGCTTCTGTTGACTAAGGAAAAACCCTTCTAAAACCTTCCAGCTAATGATGACATGCCAAATCTGGTAGTTGTTGGAAAATTAGGAAATTCACACCCAAATAAATAAATTTTTATAACGATTTCACTATGTATTGATTATGTTGTGCAGGAAATATTCTAAAACTTAGTTATGAAATTACTAAATAATCAAATAAAATAATATTGATAAGCATGTTTTTTGGTTCCAAGTCACAATTTAAATAAAATATTGAATTACCTTAGGTCCGTCTTGTGACTTCGTTGTCAACGAAGTCACAAGACGGACCTAAGGTAATTAAATATTTTATTAAAATAATAATGGTTTTAATTTGGTGTAACGGAGTAAAAATTACAATTTATATTTTATAAGAATTTCCATTTTTTTCTCTTTTTCTAAATATAACTACCATATTATTTTAATATAGCATGTTGAAGCGCCACTTTCAATAGTTGTCTGTGAAATACATTAACAACCTAATAACATTTTTTAATCCACAGGTGATCAAGGTTTCCCTGGCCTACCAGGAAAACAAGGTCCCGTTGGGCCAACAGGAACAGAAGGGGCTGATGGTCCTCCTGGAGAAAGAGGATTCCCAGGACCACCAGGTCCACCAGGAAATGATGGAACTCCTGGAACCCCAGGATTAGATGGCTTATCTGGAAGTCCAGGACAGAAAGGAGATACTGGTCTCCCTGCACCATATGGTGCACCTGGACAAAAAGGAGAGCAGGGTTTAACAGGTATGAAACAATATTGGTGCAGTTTCTAATAAAAACTGTTTCCTCTTATTCACTATTGGTGCAGTTTCTAATAAAAACTGTTTCCTCTTATTCACTGAGGTTTTAACTATAATTATCTTTTCGGGATTTCATAAGTTTAGTAACAAGACACTTTCGATATTTTCATTTTTTTTGCAAATATTTGTGTGTAAAGTAGGAATTGTGTTTACACCATTTTTTAAATATAAACTTGAAATTTTGTAGGCTAATAAGATGTAAATTTATAGTTTCCATACAAAAAGGTACTAAAAATTTAAACGTGATTTTTTATATTCTCACATATAGAGAAAGTTATGTGAAGGGTCAAGAAATCTGTGTTAAGTTTTTTGCGGCTTTCTCCATTTTGCAGTCCCCTGAGTCCAAAAAAAGTGGTTTTGGGAATGATGTCTGTCATCTGTAAAATCTATCTAGCAACTGTCATCTATTGTATGTACTGTTCAATTATTTCTTAAATGAGAATAGTTTATTAGCTTTAGTTCAAACATTAGACTAACCCTTTTAAGGCCAGCGAAGAAAATAACATTCGATCCTAAAAGAGCCAGTGATTAAACAGCTCTTGTAAGCCAAAAAGGCCAGGATGAAAATGGGAGTTTTGTCAAGATGCTATAAAAATTAGTGTAACTAATCTAAAAATAGTAGTAGAGTTGTATTTTGAACTGTATTTTACTTCTAGATTACCGGTATGTACTATAATTTTAATAAAAATTAAAAATTCAAAAAAAAAATATTTACTAATTTTTTGGGGATTAATAAATTTTATTATTTGTATTTTTTTATGTATTTTTTATTATTTGGAGTCAAATAGATATAACTAACAATATATATTATAGAGTTTAAATAGTTTTTTTCTAATATATTTGTGTATTCTGTTCAAATACTAATAATTTCAAGAGAGTATCTTAATAAATTTTTTTGTTAACTAGATTTTCAAAACTACATTCGATTTCATTAGCAAATAGGCCTAGCTCATTCACTTTATCAGTAAAATTTGCACTTTCTTGAACTTGTCCAATCAATAATTAGGCTAACTGGTGAAAAGTAATGCCGGATTTTACTCATATTGAATAAAACAAACACTAAACTATAAAAAACTACAAAAACATATACTAATTCACTAAACACACAAAAAATATAACCCTATAAATATTTGCACAGACATAAACAATGCACAACTAAATGTAGGCCTGGAAATTGATTCTAAAACCCCCAGCTGTCAAATAAAGGCTAAAAGAAACACTAAACTACAACAAACTAAACAAAAACAAATACTAAGACACTATAAACACAAAAATATAACCATATAATGTAATACCAAAAATGGTAATTTTAACCTAGATAACCAAAAAATGGTTATATTAAGATTTGAATATTTAAAGTAACCCGGGAAACGATAAAGTTGAATAAGGGAGGGGGTTTCAGAAGTCAAAAGAATGACTCAATGTAAATGTTAAAACTAGGGTAATTAAATTTAAATATAGGTTTCCAAAATATTGATGTTATGTATAAAATATTAATCATAAGTTGTAATAAATATTTAGGTAGTAGTTGTATTGTGTTAGGCAAAATAATTTGAACAGAGTCAGTGTTGCTAGGTGTGAGAATAATTCTCGCATACGTTGCATATTAAATAGGACGCTTGGTTTGGAAGCTGGACAAAGACACATGTGGTTTTGGTCAGTCTTGGGGAGAGAGTCTTAGAGAGGAGTCTGAGGTGGTAGGACGTGTTTTCAGAGTAGAGAAACGTTATTAAAATGTAGCAAGTGTGGTTAAAGTAGAGTCCTTTATGTGACATTTGATACAGTGAGAGATGGTATGATCTAAAAGAAGTTGTAGAACTTTAACGGTGACGATTTAGCAAGTGCAGAGACAGTTATATCACGGTAAGACGTACAATGCGTTTAAAGAATAAATCGGACAATTATCTTAGTAAAGTGATATAAATTTTATATGCTGTGAATCTGAAAGGACAATTGATTGTCAGCTGTATAAATAGAGTCTACAAGGTGATAACATTGCAACATGAAAGAAACTCAACATGTGGAGCCTAAGATCGACTGGAACGGTTATGCGGTAATCCTGAATCATAGACAATTATATAATACTTTTGTATAAAATGAACTTTGTGTATGAACTTGCTAAATTTATTCAAATTAATAATCTTTGTTCAATAATTAGTATAACTAGAGAACTTAATCTTAAATTTAAATGCTAATAATCTTTATTAAGTGAGAATTTAAAAAACTCACCATAAAAATATTTTATTTCAAGTTGCAACTACAAATTTTAGAATCACAAACAAGGATTTAAGTCTCTTCAAGGCAGAATTTTAAAGTTAAAAAGATAAGGAAATATCAAATAGTAGTAGGATATATATTATGAACATGTATGTATAACTTGTATAAATGTTAATACTTAACTCAATAAATTATGTTCAATTTCAGCTCAACAAAATAAGATTTTTTTATTTCACCGAGAACCACTGAAGTACACTTTTAAAAGGATTTGCGACCCTGAGAGATTTTCATAATAACAATTAACTTTTTTTTTTTCAAAATTGGTAAGCTAACGCTACCTGGCGCCCATAAAAAGCTTGGCATAATTTTATAAATAATAATATTAAAATCATTTTTATATTTTTTTTTAAATAAAAATAAGTACTCTTCAAGTACAAACAACAAGAGCAAATTTTATATTTATTACAATTGGCGCTTCAACTGCGGGGCTGTATTCTTATATTGAAAAATATAAGAATATAAGTCGAAAAAAACAGTGGTTTCTTGGTTGATTAGAAATTCTTATCAAAAAGGTAAGAATATTCATAATCAACATAAAAATAAGAATGTTCTCTCTAAAAAAATTTTTATTAATAAGTAGATAAGTAATTTTAAAATAACCAATTCTAAATATAAAGTTCAAATAATAATAATAACTAAAAATGGAGGATACAAATAATAACACTAAGTTAATAACTGATTTAGATAGGCTTAGGATGGAATTAGAAGCAATAAAACAGGAAGTTAAAAAGTATTTTAGAAATGTAAATAAAAAAATAACATGTCAAGAGAATAATAAGATAGTTGGGGAACAATGGTACATAGAATATAAAAAAATAACATGTCAAGAGATAATAGAGAATAATAAGATAGTTGGGGAACAATGGTACATAGAATTAGACAGGGAAGCATTAGATAAACAATGGCATGTAAAGTTAGGACAAAATTTAATAGAAAGGGAATTTGAATTAAAAGAAGAAATGAAAAACATGATAATAGCTGGATCTAAAGCAAGAAATGAAATTTATAAAAAAATGAAAGATAGACTATTAGAAAAAGCACCTCCCGTAACTGTAGTAACTGGAATAGTAACAATTAATGAGACAGAAGAAGTAGATTATGGGCGTTGTCGATTTGATAATATAAAGAATGAGATCATTTATAATATTAATAAAGTAAATAATCAGGTGGATAGTACTGAAAATTTAAAAGTTAAGAAAAATGGTGGGGTTAATAATTTTGATGGAATAAATAAAGTTTCAAGTGATTCAGTAAATAATAAAGATAAATTGGTAAATGAAGATCAAAATTTAAATAAAATGGAGGTTACTACTAATAATAATAATCTAAGGTCTGAACAGGTTAGAATAAATGAACAAAACAGAGTAGATAAGGGTGTAATAAATAATGATCAGGGTAAAGAAATTCAATATTAAGTAGGTGGATTCAATGTTAAATATTCAATAAAATGACGAGAGAGTTGAACCGAGTTGGAGCTAAAAAGATTTCATAGCCGACTTCTTATCAGCAGTAGACAGAGATATTGCATCATACAGAAGGGGAGAAGTGCTTACGTCTAAAGATAGGCCTAAAATTCCTTTGCGTATTATATAGAGATTGATATAGTGTGTTACGAAAATACTGTTTTGGAAAATGAAAAACTTTTGAACTATAATTGTAAATTAACTAGCGTTTTCAAATAAAAAATACTTAAATAAAAGATGATTGGTTTTAAATAAAGTAAATAAAATAAAAGTTGATTACTTGAACAACTTTTACAGAATTAAATGTAAAATTCTAAGTAAAGAACTTAGAATAAATTTTAAAAATAAAATTTTCTTTTTGAATCTGAATGATAATGATGTGGAGAGGATTACATAGCAATAAATCGACGATGATAGGAATAAGATTGGTAAATGAGAACTTTATTTCAACTTCGGATGATATGATTTTAATAAAATTTTTTATGAATTTTAAATTTTCTTCGCGTAAATGCATTTAAGAAAGAACATGAACATTTTTGGGAGGAAGGAGGAGTTTATGTAGTAAATGGAATGTTTTATTCGTAAGAATAAGGCATTCTGGGACTGCATAGAGGGCGTGTTGTGAAATAGGGATGTGTTCTGGGCTTTATCTTGAATTTAGTAGGGGTATTGCACTCAACCATTGCACATTTCAACGTCACAACATGTTACTTTGTGTAAGAGTCCAAAGAGCAATTAGAAGTATGCACGGTAAAAAGTAGGCGGTCAGAAGGGCTGTAGTAGGAGAGAGTAGGGAGGTAAAATGCATAAAAATAATGGTGACATTATTACATGAAAAAATATCATGTAATAAAAAACTTAGACAGATGTTGAAGGCAAATAAATTGTAGGGTATGCAGACGCGATCAATCTGTATATATAGGAATAAACCGGACGTGACATTATTAGGGAGTACTTATGTAACTAAATAAATAATTTCGAAAAAATTGTAAATTATGTTGATTAATTTGAATATGTAATTAGATATTAAGTTGTAAAATGATAATTTGTATGTTTGACATTGATAAATATTAAGGATTATTAGATAATAAGATGAAAAATAGTTAGTTTTAAGTGATTTATGGTTTGTGAATATGAAGAATAGTTGATTAAAGTTTGAGAATCTATGTGAGTACGGTATTTGCCAAGACAGATAATAATTAAGTTTTTTAAGTTGTTTGATGTTAAATAATGAACAAAGGAGGTTAAGTTTTTGTTTTTTAAAAAGAAGGAGTAGTAAATTAATAATGATAAGAGAGATTTGATGAAATTTATAAATAAAATAAATAGTTAACGATTTTTAATAAATAATGTTTGAATTTGAAACAATAGATGATGGTGAGAAGTTATTTAATAAAGTTGTTTGAAGATTTTGATGAAATAAGGTGTTAGCTGGGAAAGCAATGTAAATTTTATTAATTTTTTGAGGTTTTTTGTATTTAAGTGGTTGATGACTAAGGAGATTTTAATGAAGTAATTTAAATGAGAGAATTTTTGAGTTTTTATAAGAAGATGATGGCTTTACAGAAGTATTGGGTAAAGTGGTATTTAAAATGAAGTTGTTCTGTTAAGAAACTTTTATAAGAAGAATAGTTAAGTTGCATTGATGGTTAATTTTTAAGTTTTAAGAGGTTTTTTGAGTACTACGAGGATATAAAGGAAGGATGCGACGAATTTAATGAAATAATGGGAGATTTAAGGAGTTCTGCGAATAAACGACGATTATTATGATTTTTAAAGGAAGCTACGTTGAAATAAGGAGATTATTTATACAAATGATGTAGGTAACCTGCGTGGGCTACACATATATGAAATATAAAGAGGTTTTTTGAGGATTAGTGCAACTTTAATTATTAAAACATGAAAGATTTAAGATGGAAATAATTTTAAGATATAGTACTAAAAGGATAATACAATTGTAAAGAGGTAATTTTAAAATAAAAAGATGAGTTAGTAAGTGATTTTTTTTCATAATGATGTAATAATTTTTGAATTTTGAATAAGAGAGGAGTTTTTAGTAATTATAAAATCAGTAGTGAAGATGTTATCCCAGCAAGACAAAGAGTAATTGAGAATTGATTAAAGAATAAATAATCATTGGATTTAAACTAAAGTAAATAATAATGTAAAGTTAAAATTGAAAAGTTTAAAGTAAATTAAAATGATTTTGAGTAATAAGTAAATAATTTTGTAATGATATTAAATAAAAATGAGAAGTTTTAATTTTGGATTGTATTGAAGTGAAAGAAATATTCAGATGAATAGTTAGAATCTTGGCAAAGAGATAGAGATATTTTTTTTCTTTTTAGCAATCAGGAGTAGACACTCTGACGTCGCAAGATAAAAGTTGAGTGATGGACAGCTCAACGATAAGAAGTTGATGAAGGTTTTTTGATGATGAATAAGATTTGGGTATAAGTGGTTTGATTGATTATAATATGCAACTAGGTAGATTTAGTGAATCAATAGATTATAAGATGTTTAATGTGAGTTAAGAGAGAATATTTCTTATTTTAAAGTTTTGTTTTCTTTAAAGGAATATGAATATTCTTAGTTTGCTGAAATTTTTTTATTTTTGGAAATCTATAGGGACCGAATTTGAAAGTTTTTTTTTTGAAGTTAAAATTTTTTTTGTTAAATAAAAGAGAAATCTGTGTTTCAATATATATATATTGAGTCACAGATTTGATGGGGTATCTGTAATACCAAAAATGGTAATTTTAACCTAGATAACCAAAAAATGGTTATATTAAGATTTGAATATTTAAAGTAACCCGGGAAACGATAAAGTTGAATAAGGGAGGGGGTTTCAGAAGTCAAAAGAATGACTCAATGTAAATGTTAAAACTAGGGTAATTAAATTTAAATATAGGTTTCCAAAATATTGATGTTATGTATAAAATATTAATCATAAGTTGTAATAAATATTTAGGTAGTAGTTGTATTGTGTTAGGCAAAATAATTTGAACAGAGTCAGTGTTGCTAGGTGTGAGAATAATTCTCGCATACGTTGCATATTAAATAGGACGCTTGGTTTGGAAGCTGGACAAAGACACATGTGGTTTTGGTCAGTCTTGGGGAGAGAGTCTTAGAGAGGAGTCTGAGGTGGTAGGACGTGTTTTCAGAGTAGAGAAACGTTATTAAAATGTAGCAAGTGTGGTTAAAGTAGAGTCCTTTATGTGACATTTGATACAGTGAGAGATGGTATGATCTAAAAGAAGTTGTAGAACTTTAACGGTGACGATTTAGCAAGTGCAGAGACAGTTATATCACGGTAAGACGTACAATGCGTTTAAAGAATAAATCGGACAATTATCTTAGTAAAGTGATATAAATTTTATATGCTGTGAATCTGAAAGGACAATTGATTGTCAGCTGTATAAATAGAGTCTACAAGGTGATAACATTGCAACATGAAAGAAACTCAACATGTGGAGCCTAAGATCGACTGGAACGGTTATGCGGTAATCCTGAATCATAGACAATTATATAATACTTTTGTATAAAATGAACTTTGTGTATGAACTTGCTAAATTTATTCAAATTAATAATCTTTGTTCAATAATTAGTATAACTAGAGAACTTAATCTTAAATTTAAATGCTAATAATCTTTATTAAGTGAGAATTTAAAAAACTCACCATAAAAATATTTTATTTCAAGTTGCAACTACAAATTTTAGAATCACAAACAAGGATTTAAGTCTCTTCAAGGCAGAATTTTAAAGTTAAAAAGATAAGGAAATATCAAATAGTAGTAGGATATATATTATGAACATGTATGTATAACTTGTATAAATGTTAATACTTAACTCAATAAATTATGTTCAATTTCAGCTCAACAAAATAAGATTTTTTTATTTCACCGAGAACCACTGAAGTACACTTTTAAAAGGATTTGCGACCCTGAGAGATTTTCATAATAACAATTAACTTTTTTTTTTTCAAAATTGGTAAGCTAACGCTACCTGGCGCCCATAAAAAGCTTGGCATAATTTTATAAATAATAATATTAAAATCATTTTTATATTTTTTTTTTAATAAAAATAAGTACTCTTCAAGTACAAACAACAAGAGCAAATTTTATATTTATTACAATAACTACTGCAACAGACGTAAACAATGCACAACTAAATGTAGATATTGGTTCTACAACTCCCAGCTGTCGAATTAAGACCTACTTGATTTCACGAAAAAAAACACATTTAGAGGAAAATGAAAAAACTTAATCTCGATTCAATTACTAGTAACAAACAATTTGATTGTTTCCTTTTCGCTACAAATAAGTTTTAATTAAAATAGTAAAAAAACAAGTGTGTAATCACTAAAAGAATATCAAGCCGATCTATCAGCTCATGGCCGTTTTGGCCTTGTATTTGTTGAGCCGATATTTTGGCTCGTGGCCGTTTTCAGAAGTATTTTTGTAAGCCGATATATCTACTCATGGCTGTCAAAGGGTTAATTTCCTAATAAAATTGTATTATTATGTGAAGAAGAGAAACAAACTTTAGGAAATTTTTATTGACATAACTTACTTATTAATTAACTCACCCTTTTCATTTACTTACTCCTATTTTTTTATTTTAGGATTATGGCTCAATTGCAAGAATGAATCTCACTCCCTTGTTAGGAGCAAGATTTATTCTTAGTTTAATTTTAAGTTAAATTTAACTTTCTTTTGCTTAATTTCTGACTAGCTTTACTTTCTCTTTCAGTTAGACCCTCTTTCTCGAGGTGTGTCTATTTGAAAAAGCTGTTTTCAAAATTTATATGAACAATGTAAAATATGAGCTCTAATATTTTTATACAATATTAATTACACAACCTGAAAAGAACATAGGATTTATATGTTATTAAAATAAAACACTTACACAGAAATTAAGTTAGGCCTATATTAAAATTTAATTCATTAAAATTAAAAATTATCAATAAAATCTTTTTTAAAGTTTAAATAAAAAATATATAGAATGTTATTTGAGTTAATTAAAATCTATATAGTATACACTATCAATCAAACTAATATCAAAAAATATGAATCAAGTATAATTCAAAACAGAACAATTACAAAAACTATTATTATTGATCTTTCAAAATATACTTAAACCTACGTTGAAATAAAAACACACAAGAAATTCAATTATTCATACACAAACATAATTTCAATCAAAGACTAATTAAAACGTATATAATAAAAATAGCAAGTTTATTTTATTTATTTCAACTAAAAAATAGACTAGATATATTAGGTAGAAATTTATTTAAAGCTTTATCAATTATTGTTTACTCTTATGTTCTAATAATAAACAAGTACAAATTAAAACTAAAATTCTAGGTTATATATATATATATAATTTCAATATTTACTTAACATCCTATTTAATTGACCATGAGTAGCAGATATTTAAGAAAATAAAATTGAATTTAAAATATTTTTAAACTTTCCCAATTTATTTTATCTGTCTTTAAATTTTATCTAACTATTTGGCGAATATTTGTTTATTCATAATAGGGTAACTTGGTACGTTTAAAGATGGCTTCGGCTCCTGAATGGCGTTCAGTAGTAAGGCTGCATCCGTCCCGTTCCTCAATGATTTCAATTTGGTCAAGGCAGATAGATGATCTCCAAAGTCAGAGAACTGTTGGTTGAATATTTTTTCCCGATGCCTCATTCTCTCGTTCTTCTAGTGTAGGAACTTCCAACTCGGTCCGCAGTGGTATCTTGTGATGAATTTTGTGCTTTTCGAAGTTTCTTGATAAGCACAAATCAAATCAGTGATAGTTCAATGCAAAGTTTCAAATGTTCATTTCCTTTAGTAGCTTGTGTTATTCAACTCTAAGACTCTCCTATTTCTTCACAATGCTATAATATGTCTTTTTATAAAGTCGAAAAAAAAATTTTTTAATTCTTCTAAGTACAATATTTCTTCTACAAAAATTTTCTAAGTCCTTATATCTTTAACGTCGTTGAGTAGCAGAATTATATCCAACTTGGTCCGCTGTATAATCCAGAAATTGACCTACTAGGTCAGATGATGAAGTCTGAATTTAACCTACTAGGTCCGATGATGAAATCAGAATCCTTTAATTTTCTCCAATCTCAACGAAGTAACCTTGGTTCTTCCAAAATTTTTACATTCCCTCTAATTTTCCCTTTTTGCTTTTAATATTTTTTCCCTTTGTTTTGATTTGTTTTCAACCCTTTCTTCACAGTAGGATGATGTACTAAGCTTCCTTTATCTATTTGTCGATCCATCTTATCCAAACTATTTCTTAATTACCTTTTTTGATTTGTTTACTATTTTGGTCTGCCTTGTAAGCTGTTGGCAGAACTTCCCCCTTCTAACTGCATTGTGGGGACGTGTGATCAACCTCGTTTCATTTTGATACCTGTTGCTCAAGGTTTTTAAACAATTTTATTCTAATTCGCCATTGCTCTTTTTTAGTTGCAAATTTGGAAATTCTGAAAGCATCCTTGTCTTCCTCTTGATTTGTACGTTACATTAAAACTCGAATGATGTTTATCGAAACATAACTTTTTTAGTTATTCGAGTTTCAATGTTTTAGTGATTTTCAGATGACCAACTTTTGATCCCTTCGATATTTCAACGATTTTTCTTCAGTTCTTTGTTGCCCTTGTCCTGAAACAAAAGAATCCTCTTGGTTTATCATCGTAGTCCTTTTATTTAAGATGTTATGCCACCTTCAAATTTTGACTTTTGGCATATAATTTCTTAGTTTTTGAAACCCCCCCCACCTATTTTAATAAATACATGCGTCTTATGATTCAATTCTACAATATTACCTCTTGTTTATCAAACTGTATCATAAAATTTATCTTTTTAAACTTTTAAAATGCTATCTTTTGATTTAACCAAATTAACCCTTTCTTATTTTATTTCTCTCCATCAGTTTGGCCGATTTTGACCAAACTTACGAAAAGTGTTTTCCTTTATCAATTGTTGTTTTTACTATCTTCGAAACTATCTTACATTTTCTTAAACTTGAGAAAAACATCTCAAGAGTGATCTTTGATGGCATTTTTCTCAAAGAAATCTTTATCAATTTAAAAATTTTATTTTGTAAAATGAATTTATCCTTACTAAGCTTTATTATACCATGCATGAAATTTAAGAAATTTTTGGAAGAATTTCTTATTTTTTGCTTTTTTCATCTATTGGTTTTTTAACTCTAACTTAAACAGTGATACCAAAATTCTTTTAATACAGTTAACTATATTTAGGTACTCTTGACTGTTATAATCCAAAAAAAATTACAAAAAATTAATTTTACCATGTTATTTTATTTAGTCGAATGATTCATCTCTCCTGTAGGGACAGGTCAGTTAATTAACAAGTCCTGCCTGTATAGGCGCTTGCAAATGACTCATCATTGAACACTCTCACCCTTGAATTGAATTGTACAGGCTTGTTCAACCAGTCGATACTGGTTATTTTAACTGTAATAACGTGTAAAAGATGTGAAACAATTGAAAAAATGTTTCTAGAGAACAAAGTAGTATTGAACTTGAAGAGTTCTTAATTTTTATTTTACTTAAAGAAAAGTGAATTTCTAAATGACTATTTTATAATTTTGGGCGCCAGACTTTCGTCATATTTAACATACAAAAAAATGAATTTAATAAATTTATTATCTCAGGGTCGTAAGCTCTTTTATTAGTGTACTTCACAGTGAATTCTGGTATTAAATGAGAACATTTGTAGCTGAAATTGAACATAGATTTATTAAAACAAGGAATTAGTACATTGACAATTATTAACTTAAAATTCATAAATTTTCTAAATTATACATCCTAACATTAATTATTATTATTATTATTACCTTTTAAGAAGGTCAAAATTTTGAATCCTGAATTTACTTTTTTACGTTGCAACTTGGAAATTTATTTATTAAATGAACAGATTAAAGTTATCTGTTTGTATTATTTTTAAATTACTTTTATAAAAAATTTGTAAGTCAGTAGACTTTTATGATTCTTAAAACAAAATAAGTATTTAAAAATATTAAATTTATAAAAAATAGTACATTAAATATAATAAGCTTTACATAGTTACACAATATGAGTTTCAGTGTTATTTAACACTGGTTACCGTCTTTTGTTGAAAGAAGTTCCTTGATTATGTGCACGTGCTAAGTTGTCCGTCGACGTTGTATCAATCGTGGATTTCGAGCCTTCATTATTCGACAAATGTCCGTATTAAGAATGTTTATTAATCTTTTAGTCCATTTTAACACCTCACGATTGTCCACACTCACGATTGTCCACACTCACAAGACATAAACCACTTTCAATACTTAAGTGAATTTAGGCACAATACGCATTGTTCTATTTTGTACAGGCAAAACGTAATTGTCTCTGTTATCTCTATTTTCATAACACGTTATTTTCACTAAAATGTTTTAAAACTTCTTTTAGACCAAAAAACAACGTCTCTCACTTTCTTAAGTGTCTTAATATGACTCTACATTGTCAATTTATATTACATTTTGAAAAAGTTTCTTACTATCAAAAAAGCGTCTGATCACTTCAGAAACACAGCCTTACTCCGTTAAGCTCTGATCTCGACTTTTTTTAAACACGACCATCGTCTCCAAAGGTTGATCTAAGACTTTTGTTAACACATCTTTCACCTTCTAACGCTGGACTGAGACTGACTTGTGTTGATATGAGGTATGTTACTTCTGCCAGACTTTTCCCGGTTAACTGTTCCAAAAGTTCAACACACACCCCATAAAACACTAAAATTTACATACACTATTTATTAAACAAATTATATTAAAATGTAACATCATTACTTATTTTATTGTTCTGAAAATCTATTTTTCTCTTATAAATGAATTTACCAAATACAAAATGTTATTTAAACAGCTATCCCCTCCATGTACTTTACCGCATATTTTTAAACATACAATAAACTCTGATTTTTCACCTTATTACAGATGTATGTTTATAAAATTTTCCAATTTTTTCGGTTTTTGTTATTTGTGACACTAGCAGTTTGGGTATTATCCCAAACCGTTTCAATACGTGTCCAGCGATATTTCCCTTTCATTAGATGAGGTAGGCCTTCTTTGCACAAAACTAGTTTTTAACAATGGTTTATTTATTTTTGCTAACTTATGTAATAATGTATGTTGAGATTTATTACAATAGAAACAATGATTTTTACTGTTCCAATTAGAAATACATTGTGTAGACAAACAATTAAAACATAATTGATTTGATTTTATAAAATCAATTTGTTTATTTATAGATAGATTTTTAAATGCATCATACCTATATATAGTATGATCTGAAGCGTTACAGAAATTACAAAAATGTGTGGACCTGTTTAAAACTGTTTTACTGTTTATTAGTTTGGTATATTTTCGTTAAACCTTAGGACTTTTCAAATTTGTTTATCAAAATTTTAGGTTAGCTGACATAAGAAAAAACCATATTTTTTTTACCATAATTGGTTCTAACAATTTTAATGAAATGTTGCTCTCGTATAGGCTATAAGTACCCAAATAAAACTTATTGGTCGAAATATTGCTAAAATTGCCAGTTCGAGAGTTATCGATAACAAAAAATCGGCCATGGGAGTGTTATAAAATAAATAATTTCTAAAAATCAGCTCTACTGATTTCATTCAAATTTTTAGTAACATTTATAAACCAAACTTGTGTTGTATAATCGCAAGTAAAAAAAAATAAATAAAAATTGCAGTTCAGGAATAATATGGAAAATCCCCAAAATTAAACCTTGGCCACCATCATTAAAAACTTTATTGTAACAACAAACTACTTAAGTTGAGGATTTATTTATAATACAAGCAAAACAAGTTTACTACTTAAATATATAATTTTTTGTTATTAGATTTTTGCCAATGGTTCATTTTCACTTTTTTACTGACAACTACCAAACTGACATTTTTACAATGAGTGGTTATTTCATGTGTGTGAGAAAGTTTCTGCAACGTTTTTGCACCACTTATTTTTAATTTATAATTAATTCTAGCTTTTAAAAATTAAATTTTGTATGGGGTATTAAATTAAAGCTTTCACAATATACTAAAATTGCTAGTAATCTCTAATACTATTCATTGCTAGTATATTTTTATTTTGGGACCACCAGAAATATAACAATAAATGTGAAAATGTTCACCCTCTTATTTAGACATATACAAGGTGTCAAGAAAGTATTGGAACGGCTGTATATTTCAGCTGCTATTTGACTTAGAAAAATGACCGATCCCTCATTTTAAAAAGGTGTCTACCAAAGCTATCTTAAAGACATAAAAAAAATGCTTTAAAAATACAGGATGTTCTGAAAATATATGAAATATGTTTTTTCTTGTAAATTTCAAATGTAAAGTTATGTTTACTATTTGAATTCTGACCCCCAGTATAATGTTCTAGCTCAGAACCATTAGTGAGTGGAAATAACATTTTATTTACCACTTTAACCATTGATTGCACATTATGAATTTACCTTTCAGACCAAATTCATCCAGATTTACCAATGGAAACAGATTACCAATGAAAATTTATAATAACAAACTTGAAACTGTGAAAAAACAACTTTTAATAAATAAGCAATATAAATATATTTTTTTTTAACAAACACAATCCATCATAACATTTTGTATCATAGTCATCCATTTCCATCACAACACACCTTTCATTAGTATTAAGGTATCAAATATTCAAACCAATTAGATTAAGTGTTATAGTTTTAAGCCCTATTTATTTTGTGCATCCAAAAGTGTTGTAAAAATAGCCAGGATAGAAGTTAACGACCATTAAACTTTTGAACTCTGAGATTAAGAGTACACAATTTGTATATTTTTAATTAAATATTTTAATTAATCATTACAAAATAAATACACATTTTATGATAATTTTATAATCAATAAATATATATTAAAAGGGAGTCTAGAATGTGCGTGCCGGTAAAACTCAAAAACGAATCCCGGTACAATCAAAAGGGGTATATGGTGTGATAGTCCTCTATTGCCCATCCGTGAAGAAGGTTTCCGTTTTGTCTCTAAGGGCATCCATTGGGAGATAAAAGGGCCGAACTTATGACCGAAAAATACAAGGGAAATACAGTAATTATCCCCAGAATACCACTGATATCGACTGAATTACCATTCAAATTAAAGAGAGTGCAATTGTAAAATTAATCTGTTAACTTTTACGAGATAACAATGTCAGACCCAATTGTCACACATTAACAATAAGCCAGATAAACCATTAACTTTTGCTAGATGTAAGGGATAAATCAGGAATAAAGTAATCACTTTACAGTATGTACAGTTAAGCGTTAACTTTTGTAAGATTATAAAGTCAGACCCAATTGTCACACAATAATAATAATCCAGATAAACCATAGGGACAAACTTTAAAGTATTGCGGCATAAGTCTCAAATATTCCTGTTTTTCTCACGGTCAATTATACGTAGCTTGCTCTCGAGTAAGAAATCCGAAAAAAATTGTATAATATACCCCAGATAACAAAATGAAAAATGTTGTTTATAAACAAGTATTATAAATAGTTAGAATGTTTTCAATAAAAAGCTTTTACTTCTTATATTATAAGGAATTATATCTCCTTATATTCCAACTACATCACAATCCTATAGCCCCGTATCATCTTGAAAAACGGTACAATTAAATGAGTAAATTTCTACTTTGTAAAAATACTTTATTTAACTCATTACTATCATTTTTAGGGTTTTGCGCATGATTCTTCAATTAGGTGCTAGCAGACGGGTTTGCGATTATTTTAAAATCAAGATCATATTCAACATTTATTCGTGAATAACATATGTTAGAAGTCTCGGGAGATGCCAGGTTAAACCATTAGTATATAATTTAAAAAATAAAATTATAAAATGTTAATTTTAGTTTAAAAAAATTACTACTTTTGTATGTTTCATATGAAAACAAATTATTATTTTTGTTCTAAATTTTTAAAATAATATCATTAATTAATATTCATTCTTGAAAGTCGGTATTAGTGGGGGAGCAGTGTTAACAAAACCATAACTTCACTGTTTTTTCATGGTAGTAACTAGCACATGCACACAAAAGCTATAAAAAGTGTGAATAAAAATAATCTAATGCTCATACTATATACAATAATATTAGAATTGTATTAGTATTGTTTACAAATATATACTGACCTAATTTTTTCTGATAATTGTTCAGGCCAGAAAGGTAACCAGGGCTATCCTGGAATAAAAGGAGATAAAGGATTGGATGGACTGCCAGGATCACGTGGATTTGATGGGGATAAGGGAGATAAAGGTATTGCAGGACATGATGGTACTCCTGGAACTAAAGGTCCGATTGGATTCAAAGGAGACAAGGGAGAAGCTGGTTATAGTCCACCTCAAGGACCCAAGGGAGACAAAGGAATGCCAGGTACAGTGAAAATAATGTTATATAAGTTGAAAAGGCAACTACTGATGAATCACAAATAATTTAAAATCAATTATTATTGTTATGCATTTATTTCTTACTTAAAATTGATGCTAAAATCTATAGCTGGATTAAGTGTCTATAAACAAATAGGCACTATTAAAGGTGTTATTGTTATTATTATTATTTATTTATTTTTGTAATAATAATTTTGAAGTAAGAGAATTAAATGATATATTTTGTAAAAGAAATTTCAGTCACATTGATTTTATTTATTACAATTTATGAATAATATCAATTTCCAGCTATCATGGCAGCAGCAAACCCAATAATTTCATAGAAATTGTACTTTATTAATAACTCCCTCTTTTCCGAAGAATTGTTATAGATAAAACTGTTATAGAAGCCTTCCTGATTATTCCCTCAATCATACACACACACACACACACCACAGATCAAATTGGTACAAGATTACATTTTTTTAAACCAAATTGTTTTCCAAACTTTTTCAATGTTTTTATTCAAATACAATATGTTTACTAACTATTTACTTTTAATCAGAAATGTTTGATTTCTTTTACAACAGATTCTAATATATAATAAATTACACAAAAAGTTATCTGCTTTTCTTTTTTATATTCATTTGTAAAATTATAATTCTTTTTATCATTTTTGAATGTATTATGATAGAGATAAATCCAATAATAGTCTTGCCTTTTGTGCCTATGTTAAAACAGAACTACAGTAGAACTCCAATTATCTGGATTAATTGGGACCAGACCGGATCCAGATAATCAAATATCTGGATACAGTAATTGGATTTTTCTTGAAAAAAGGGTGTTTTTAGGAAAAAAACGTAAACAAAACAAAATACAGAACATTTACAGTATTAATTATGAAAAAACAATATCAATGACAATGTTTACATTACGTAATATTGACAAACAATACTATGCCATATTAATCAAATGGCCTAATGACTTTAAAAAATTACCAGGTTCATTTTTTGAAGAAATTAAGATGTGGAAAAGAAATTTTCTTGAACCAAACAAGAATGAATTAGGAAAAATTCCAACATATTTCATTTCAACTCTTAATGAATGCAGCAAATTAATATTTCCAAGGATTCACAAAGCATTTAACATTTTTTAAAGTAGTTACAATTCCTGTAACTGTAGCAACTCCTGAATGGTTCTTTTCGACATTGTACATTTTCAGCTATCTGAGAAATTCCACAGTAGAAGAAAGGCTTAATTGACTTGATCTTATGTATATACACACAAAGAAATTGTTATTAATAGTGATGACATTTTGGAAATATGTCAAAGAAGCCTAAACGACTTTTGTAAAATGAAATAAATAAATAGCAAATTCTAGTACGGTACGGTAACATTTATAAATAATGTGTATGCACAATGTACAAAAGTGAAATATTAAGAAATTAATGTCTGTCTGTCTAGGTTTCTGTGACTTGACATTTCTTCCATACTGTCTTTCAGGTTTTTTTTTTTTTTTTAACATTCAAATAAAGACTAAGTTTAACAGTTATATTCTGTTGTAATAGTGTACATTTTCAGTTTTGTAATCTTGGTTTGAATAGAAAGTAAGATTGACTTGAGGAAATGAACAGGAAATGTATTCAGTTTTTGAATAAAATAAATAAATTTAAAAAGTAATTATTACTAAATGATCAGAGAAATTTGTAAAAAGTGTGTTAATAGTAAAAATGTATGTAATGTTAGTTATAAGAAAAATGTGACATCAGTGTTATGTGTAAAAGTGGTGAGACTGTTACCAACCAGGACCAGCTCAGTGAGAAATATACTTTGGAAGAGTTAGGATGTTGTTTCAAGTGTGACAAATCAGACAAAGCCGTACCATAGAAGAAAGAAAATGTTGTCAAAAGGACTAGAATTTCTATTTAAAGCACTATTATGTGACTTATAATGTAGTTTTGAATAAGTGAGAAATAAACTTTCAGAGAGAGAAGACGTGGTTTCAAAAATGAAAAAGTAGACAAAGCCGTCCCGCGGAAGGAGAAAAATGTTTCCGAAAGGACAAGTATTTGTGTTTAATAAAAACTATGTGATTTTATAATTATATTTTGAGTAAAAAAAAAAGTAAACAATTGTGATTATTTAGGAAATGAAATGTAAAACAGAATAAGTTATATTTTTTGAGAGAATCGGAATATGTGTTTGAAAGACGCCATGTGGTTCGAACGAGGAAGTAGTTTGAATAAATTGAAAGTTTTAAGTAATATGTACAATTTAACTTCATTGTATAATTGCATGCTTGGTATAACATGCTCAAATCATGTTTTATAAAAAATTAAACATAAACATAACTAAAACTTGGAGTTCGTTTATGAAACTTGGATAGTAGTTTTCAGAATTATCACATGGTTTTTAAACAAAGAAAAATATTTTATTAGCAGATAATGATTAAAAACTTTAATAATAATAATTTTAAAAACTTTATTAGTTGATTTGTTAGATTAGATTATTTAAAAAATAAAAAACAAGCATTTAGTAAAAGAGATTTTGTAATTTAAAAATATTGCATTTTGAATTATGAAAGATTTATTTTGAAATTAGGTTGCAACCATAAGATTAATCGTAAATGAAATATTAATGAATTATAATTTAGGGTTATTATAAAATAGGTAATGATTTATGTATCTTTATCTTTTCAGGAAATATTTTAATATTGTATGTAATCTATTATAAATGTTTATTAATAATTAAATGTATACTTCAGAAAATTGGATTCTGTATTTTATTTGAAATTCTCCAAAGTACACTGTATTAAAGAACTTGTGACCTCATAGAAATTTTTTATGCTCTCTTCAAAAGTATTTCTTTGTCATAATTTTTAATCTAATTAAATATTACAAAATGGCGCCCATCCCCCTTCATTTAAATAAATAACGTAATAGTCCTTTACTTTACTTTCACTTGCCCCAAATGTTGGGTGCCAATTATAACGTACGTGAACTACTCTTTTATTTATAATTAACAATTTACTTTATTGTCCACGATTTGGGTGTCAAAATAAACATAAGTTATCTTTTTCAAATTTTGTGATTTTTCAAAATTAATAACGCAAACACAACTTTTACCTTTTGAATTATTCCAATTTATTGAAATATAAATCTATAACAAAAGAACATTTACATAAATTTATTTCATTGGTTCTTAACTAATTGAAATTCATTCTTCAGTCATTCCTTAACCTAATTTATTCATTTACAATGGGTTTTTTATTTTTATATTTTAGTAATATTCAAGGCCTTGTAAATGTCTTTTCCTTGAATATTTACACACAATAATTATATATCAATCTTAAATCTATTGGTCTAATGAAACTCCTATAACTTTTCTACAAATTACAATGTGGAAAACTTTACTTTAACATTTATTAGATTTTGCTAATAATAACTCCCTTTGAATTTTATACTTCTTACAAATTAACTTTACTTTAACATTTATTGAATTGCCATGGTTTGCTCAGTTTGATTATTCTATTTAGCATTAACTCTTATCTCGGGTCGGGATCTCTTCTGGCTCAATTAAAGTGAAATTTATTTATGATTAATTAAAGAATAGATAACAACTTTGTACTTATCAAGAAGTCGCTCCCATCAATTGGTCGATTTTCATAGTACACTACACAACACTATTACAGACTCGGCTCTATTAATTCACCACACTGATCGATGCACTTTTTTTTAACTTCCTTCTCTGGCGTTCTTGAGTGACTTTGATCCCAGCTTCCTTATCGGCGATGAATGCTAACTTCTTGGCTCTTGTAGATCGTAATTCCCTTTTGAATTCTGCTTCGACTCTCCACTACTACTTGCTTGCAATTTAACTAATCCTTTTACTTGACTCTTAAACACAACTACTCTACTTAAGCTGGCTCAGAGACGTCTTGCCTCTTTTGTCCACGGTTCTCAAGGATTCCTGGACCACAGATCAGACTGCTCTGGTCCCAGTACTTGACTCTCCGGCTTTCGTTTCAAGACTACCCTCCTTTGGCAAATTCGGTCCCTACCAAATTTCCTCCCATCTTTGAAACACGAGTTTCACGTGCTTCTCGCTGATTCGTTTAGAATCCTTCAACTTTCACAACACATGCCTTTCTCTCTCCTTAGTGGTGGGTTTCAAATATGCCCGTTGGTTTTTTAATGTGGGGTCGCATTTGATTGGTCGACCTACTTTCTTCTTTTTGTTTTTGTTTTTTCGAAAACAGTTAGAACTTTCTACTCTGAGTACTGTTATAGACGTTAGCTTTCCCTTCGATTTCTCCTTTTTTTTTGTTTTTCCCTTCTTTTTATACAATTTTGAAACACATCTGCCTTTGCCTAAAGATCCCGTTATTCGAATGTTTTTTCTTTGTAGGCGCATTTGCTCCTCCAAGGTTAAAGAATCCCCTGTTCTTTTTGTTCTTGACAAGTACATTTCTTTTAATACCGTTACATTTCCAATCATAAACTGCAGCTGACAGCTGTCGCTTATTCCCTTCATCAGATAATATTTGTTTCCATATTTATTATTATTTTATTTTAATTTAGTTTTCTTTTTCTTTTTACATGAGTTATTTAATTATTTAGCATTAGATATCATTAATCACAATTATTTATAAATGATAACATGATATCGTTACAATATATATTAAACTTATGAAACTACTAATAAAATTGAATCATTACACTGTTTAATTTTTTGTCGGTTTTCAAACAAGTATATTATATACAGCCAAGAAAAATCAGATTGTTTATCTTTTAATGCAAATATCCAACTTTATTTTTTTGTGTAAATAAACACTAAGTATTTTTTTTTTTTTTTTTTTTTTTTTCAGTCTGTAATACAGCCTCGTCAATGCCTTAGCAGGCGAAACCATTGGTCGGTTAGACTAATAAAAAGTGGATAGTACAAAATAAAAAATTGTGTTTTATTATCTTTACTAAGTATATAATTCTGCATCTGTATGGTGCTATTTTTCATATATTTTTTAGTTTAAGGAAGTATTCTTTCTTAATAAAAGTATTAAATACCTACGCTACTTGTCTGCACTTTTTAATTTGTCATCTAAAGATTGAAGTTTAAAAAAAAGGGTTAGAGAACCACTTTTCATGCATAAATTCCATACCCCCATACTCCCCTGTATATCACCCCAAAATAAAATTATAGGTACATAGGACACATGACTACATGTAACCATTTAATGTGATGCCAGCAATTTTGATATACTTTTATCTGATAGTGACCAAAATCCATGTATTCCTTGAAGGTGATAATAATCATCATTTTAATATTAATGATTAACCTCTTTTTATAGGATTCCCTGGACTCCCAGGCAGTAAAGGTGATGCAGGTAAAGATGGACTTCCAGGATTACCCGGAGATATTGGAGATAGAGGTGTTCCAGGACAAATTGGAGCCCAAGGAAATACAGGACCAAAAGGTGAATCCGGCACACCAGGATCAGATGGGCTACCAGGATTAACGGTAACAAGAAAAATTTACCTCAAATCAGTTGCTTTAAATAAAAAATAAAAGTGAAAAAACATTTTTATATCTCTAAAAATTAATTATTTTTGATACCTCTCTCTAATAATTCCTTAGAAATTAATTATTTGCACCACAGTCTCCCCATTATTTTTAATGGAATTTTTCTGAACATTAAAAAAATACCAGGTTCCACTATAATGAGAACCCCATCATGGAGTTTATTTATGGTTATTTTTAAAGCATATTATTGAATGAGAGAAATTTTGTGAGACATATGTGCAATATTGTATTCCTAGATGAAATTACTTGCTTATGAGGTGTGTACGAGGTATGTTTGGAAAGTAACTTTAATCAATTAGGCTATTAAAAATAATGACAATCTATTTTTGTATAATAATGACAAAGTTTTTTTACACCAAAAAGTTGAAAATTTTTACGTTTTCTATTTTAAGAGTTATTTACCCATCTCAGACACAGTTTAATTATTAAAAGAAATGTCATCGTTTAAACTTATTTTCCACATAACTTTTAGCAATATCAGGATATTTTATCAAAGTGTGGAACCAATTTCTGAATAACATATTCGGTGAATGGTGCTTCCCCCTCCCTCTTGTAAAGACAGCCAATGTTGCACAGCGCCTTTGACATCATGATGGTGCTGACCACCAAGGAACCATTTCAAATATGACAAGTGAAAGTCACATGGTTGTAAGGGAGTTTACTTGTTCCTGGCAAATGATGTGAAGTCTGTGTTTGAGCAACAGTACACAGCCCTTCATTATCATGAAGCAACACAATACCTCAGCTAAATCCTTTGGTACATGATGCAATTTATTTAAAGTTTCATAAGATGGAGCTTTTATTGTTGTATTCTGTAGGAAGAAATCAACAAGCAACACTCTCTTATTGTCCCGAAAAATGGAGCACATGATCTCCCAAGTAGACATTCTTTGCTTGAGTTTCTGGTTTTGAAAATATGGAGAGCTTCTACAACATGGATTGTTGTTTTAATTCTGACATAATATTAGCCAAACACGTGTTGTAACCAGTGATGGTGTAATATAATCAAAAATAATTATCTTCCTTTCTGCATTGAATGAGAAAAATGAGAGCATTTCCAAGTCAATTGTATTTAGTAAGCATTTTAGCCCCTAGCATAATCATAACTTCCAATAATTTCAACAATGTGACACAATTTCATAAAGTTTTTAGATTTTGTGGAAATTTAGAAGAAAGTAAGAAAATTATACAGTAATATCTGCTCTCGTGAAGGAGTAGGAGGAATAATATCTGCTGTTTTTGTTTTTTGTTTAGGAGATGACCAAATCATGATTAATGACAAATAGTTGCCCACTTTATTTCTCATCATGCATGTTTAGCATCCTTCGTTAAAATGTTTAGACCTTTGGTTCACCATCATATCACACATTCGATTTCATCATAATCTGGAAATGAATTTATACTGGTTTCACATATGTTTCAATCACAAATATATAATGGCGTGTCTTTCAACCTTCTTCAACGATTGTATAAATCTAACCGTAAACCACATTGTTTCTCCCATAATTGCATCTGCAATAATTGTTATTATATGAAAGAGTAAGTACCATTTGGAAATGGTACTTACTTTCTAAATACACCTTATAACTCGGATTTTTTTTCAAACTTGTATATATTTTACTTTGATCAATGATAAGGACTAAAAGACAAAAATTAAAGTGTCAAAAAAACTATGGAAAATTGCTTTAAAATAATTTTTTATAATTTGATGAGTCCCAAGTTCTCTGAAGTGAGGGGGTAAATTGAAAAAAATTGTTTTGTAATTATCTCTTAAAGTATGAATTTTGCAAAAAACATGTTTTAGACAACTTTTAAAGATTGTAAAAGTCCCTAAAAATTGTTTTTACCCGTTTCGATCTGATTTAAATTGACCGAGTTATATGGGCTTTTAAAGGTGGCACTGAAACTTCCCCCTTTGTTGCACACATGATTTTTACATGCCTTAAATATTAATAACTCAAGAACCATACAATGTATCAAAAATACATATTTGGTTAATGTAATGAGAAATATAGAATATGTGTAGAATCAAAAATGAAAAGTTAATCAATTCATAAGTAATAAATAAATGTAAGACTCACCATCCACAATATTCTGTTTGGTCTTTTTTTTTTATACGACGGCCGTTTTGGCTATTCAGCCATAATAATTATCAAGTTTATTATTGGAGAAGCTCCTCCGTTGTCATGGAACACTCAAAAAACAACATAGTTACACATTAACAAAAACACAAACACTGATTTGGAATGAATATTTATTAAATTAAATTAAAACGTGACTCATGAGTCGACACGATTGTTAGATGTCCCGGTACGTACTGCGTGTGGGTGTGCATGATTTTTTCATCAGTACTGGATAATGTCTTATCTAACTGTGTCAATACAGTGTCGTACAATGCATTAGAATCAAAGTTCAATTTTTCATTCAGCAATATGTTACTATGTAACAATTTGGAATAATCTTACAAAAGAAAAAAAGATAGTATTGAACTTGAAGAGTTCTTAATTTTTATTTTATTTAAAGAAAAAGTGAATTTATGAGTTGTTATTTTATAATTATGGGCGCCAGACTTTCGTCATTATTTAACATACAAAAAATGAATTTATTATCTCAGGGTCGCAAGCTCTTTTATCAGTGTACTTACAGTGATTTTGGTTTCTAGAAATGAAAACACTTGTAGCTGAAATTTAACAAACATTTATTAAACATGAAATTATTTAAATTATACATATATATTCATTATATATTCTAGCTAAATTTATTATTATTGCCTTTGAAGAAGGTCTATTTTTCAAATCTTGAATTTATCTTTAAGTTGCAACTATTAAATGGTTTATTAAATCAAACAGATTATAATTATCTGTCCTTTAGTATTAAATTTACTTTATCAAAATTCTTATTTCTCAAAAACATAAATGACTCATTAAAATATTAAATTTTTTAAGAACAAAAAACTTTAGACATAAAAATTTTACATAGATACATGAGATTTTATTTTCAGCGTTTTATAACGCTGATTACCGTCTTTTTGTTGAAGCTTTCCCTCCATGAAGAACACTTGAAGGCTGTCTGTCCTCATCACGTTAATCGCACTCAAGTTTGTTAACTGTACACAGCTTATGTCCGCGTTTAAAATGTTTATCAATTTTATAGTTCATTAAACATTTCGCGATTGTTCATCTTCCTACCGTATTTGAATATGATACAAATAATCATTTATTGTCTTTTCGCGTAACACGTTGTTCATTGAACACTTTGTCCGGTTTATCAAAACCAATACTGATCGTCACGCTCGTTTTATCTTGAAATCACTTCATTCTTTATAGTTCAACCACGAAATTAATACATCTCAACATTCAAATTTAAGTTAAGACTGTTCTCTTAATACACTTTAACACATTTTAGTTACATTTTGTAAAAGTTACTTTATATCGAAATACGTCTGATTACTCAAAGCTCTGAACTCAGAGTCTTACTAACACATCTTGTCCTTCCAGACGCTGGACTCACACTTACTTAAAATGCATCTTTCACCTTCAACCGCTCAACTAAGACTGTCTGTAATGCCACGAGATATCTTACTTCCGTCAGACTTCCCCCGGTTAACTGTTACAAAAATTTTACACACTCCCTATTTTTCACACAAATTTACAAACACTTCTTATTAAACAAATTATACTAAAATTGAACATAATTATTTATTTTGTTGTTCTGAAAATCTATTTTTCTCTTATAAATGAATTTACCGAATACTAAATGTTATTTAAACAGCCTATCTGCTATTACTCCCCCGCGTCTTTCAAACATACAATGAACTTTAATTTTTTACATTATTACAACTATCTGTTTTATATTTCTTGTATATTTCAAACTGTTCTAACGCATTCATGAACTTTCCCTTTTTACAAGGATGTAATATTGTTAGGATCTTATCTATGCAGGAGTAACTATGGTTATTTTGGATGATGTGTTCGGCAAATTTCGATTCGGTTCTTGTGAGGTTCATACTTTGATTAGAAAAAATGGATATGTTCTTTGAACCTTTTCTTAAATGACCTTCCTGTTTTCCCTATATATTTTCAATCGTTACAAGATAACTGGTATACTCCTGTGTCTTCAAATTCTATCTTTTATTGTTTAGGTAACCCCGCAAATTATTTTTTGTTTTATATGCGACATTGAAGCCATGTTTGTTAAGGATATTCCCAAGTATGTATTCAAGTGGTTTGCAAAAATTAAATATTAATTATTTGTCTTTATTATGCTGTGATAGGTCTTTAATTTTATATTTCTTGTTCTGTTTTTGAGCAACTTGTCCACAATTGAAATGCTGTAACCATTTAGGGTGGCAATGTATTTAATTGTTTGAAGTTCATCTTGAAAGTCCGTTTCTGTCATGGGGGTATTTCTTAATCTATAAGTTAAACTATTATATGCTGCCATCTTATGTGATATTGGATGATCGGATGAAACATGGATTGTCTGATCGTTGTGTGTGGCTTCCTGTATGTTTTGAAATAAATTTAGAGCTGTTTAAATTGTATTATTTTAAGGTTTAAAAAGGTAACAATCTAAAAAGGATTAAAAAATATTGAAAGTTAATTTTCTCCAATTATGATATGTCATAAAACATGAAGCAATTTAGAAATTAATAGATGTTAAGATTAATAACATTTTAGAACGTTTCATCACTAAAATTCAAAGACTTTAACTTGTTACTATATTTTGATAAAATTTTTTAGACTCTGAACTCAAATTTAACATTGATTTATTTCTAACATATGTAATTTGAAAATCATGTATATGCCACATCTATATTTACTTTGAGCACCACTGCTATATACTTTATAATTGTGAGATTACTATATTCCCTTTGTAAAACCCATATTTCTATTATTTAAAGGGTCCGGCAGGTCCTCCTGGGTTAACAGGCGCTCCAGGATTGTCGTGCGAAGAAGAAAGTGACTATCTAACAGGAATTTTATTAGTAAAGCACAGTCAAAGTGCCACTGTTCCTGAGTGTTATGGTGGACATGCGAAGTTATGGGATGGTTACAGTTTGTTGTACATAGAAGGAAATGAGAAGGCCCACAACCAAGACTTAGGTATGTTCTTCTTATATTATTTTATAACCCTTTTATCACTGACGTCCTTTTAAAATAACGTTTCGTAATATGGCTATATTTTTGTTATTTAAGCAGGTAGAGATGCCAAATATTTTTTCTAGTATGATTGTGAACCTCTGTATTCTTTATAAAATTAACTCAGATAATCCTCTTTCTAGACTAAAATTTAAAATTTCAATTATTGAAGCGATCACCAAGGAATGGCTCGGCAACCCCCACCCGGCATAACATACAGGTTTTGGTGATGAGCCTCTTTACCTTTTAGTAGAAAATAAACAAAGTAATTGTTTAGTATGTAGTGCTCAAAGTACCACTTCTGGAGGCAAAAGGAAGAAAACTCGTTATAGTTGCAAAAATTGTAACAAAGGAGTTAATCCCCTGTGCTTGACTAAGCACAGGTTCTAAAAAGAGAAAATGTTTGAACACAAATAATGTTGTACATAATAGTGTAAATATTTTTAGTTTCCAGTATTTGTACATGTTTCTAGGTTACTTATTTACGTTTTACGTTTGTTAAAAAGTGTACAAACCCATACAAATAACTGTCCAAAAATCTTTATTATTGGCTCTATTACATAAGGTAAAAATATGTTGTAAATCGATTTTTCCATGTTTTATAAAATAGTTTATTGCTTTGTTGTTTATAATTATATTTTCTTGAAATTTTTACAACTCTTCATTAGTACATTTTACTTTAATAAAAAAATAAATTTTATGTATAAAATATTTTTTATTTATATTGATTTTTGAGTTCAAAATAGAAATTTCATTGTAAAAAAAAATATTGTTTTAGGTTTTAGTACTTTTTTAATATAAAAAATTGAATGAAAATTTGTTTTGATATGTTTATCTTATAGTATAGCTAAAAACAAAAATAACAAACAAAATTATTGTTCCAACTTCAATAGCATGGTTTTTAGAACGATTTATATAGAGTACTACAAAAACGGTGATTTTGGCCGCGGTGGTCTAGGCTAGTCAGGCACACTGGACGTAATATAAAAAAATATTCCGAGGTCAATATTATGATTCTGCACGAAAATATTATGATTCAGTTAGGTCTACCATCATTGCTAACACTTGTATTCTCTAATGGGTACAAATAAAATGTTTCCTAATACTGTTAATTCAAGTTTGATTCTCGTCTTACCGTAAAAAGTTCTGTTAAATGAAGTTCAACAAATGCAGATTTCTCTTTGTATGATGAAGTTTTATATTATTACTGTAAGAACATGTTGAAAATGCCTATTTTTAAACTCTAACACCTTGTCTTAATAGAACAAGCTGAGAGTAATATGTCCATGTTTATTAGCTTTTTTAATCATTCTGTCAGATGTCTCAGAAACTGCAATTTCACTCCAAGCAAATTTAGAAAACGTATTGATACCATTCAACATATAATTGTACTCATAAATCAAATCTATATAATCCCTCATTATTATAAAATCGGCACCCCAAATGATCATCAATTCCTAATGTAACAATTTGTCTTTTATTAAATTTCTTTCTAATAGGTTTGTGAATTCTTATGCATGAAGTTTGATTTGATGTTCATTTAAAACCTCTGCTGATTTTATAAACCTGCTTTTTTTAGTTTTACAGATTTTACATAGCATGCCAATTTCTTAGAAGCCAAATTCTTCGTTTATATTCAAAGTTTTCTTTTTACATTTATGACAATGTATAATGTACATTTATATTTTTATTCATTGAGTAAAATTAATTAAATATATACCTTACCTTTACAAGTTGGAAAAATTCTACTCTTAGTATTTTTAACTTCTACTTTAATAGGTAGTATTTTTTTAATATTATTATTTTAAGGAATATATATTATTGGAAACGCCCATCTAACTAAACTTGTCATTTTTCTTGGAATCTGTAATGCACACAGAATATTTGCTTCTTGATGAGAATGAGGATCACTTTTGTGATTAATAAATGCTGGTTCAACTAAATTACAATGAATTTCTATTAGCATCATTTCCAACATTGCTTTGGGACATTCTATTTCAATACATACCTCCAATACTATAGTTTTTGATTGGATCCAAATAAATAGGTTGCTCTACTTCTAATTAAATTCTGAGTTCCATAATCATTTGTTCCATCAAATAGAAACTTTTAAAATTTTCAAGATTGATTGTTTTCTTTACACATCTTTAAATTTTTCAATAATATTTGTATTCTTTTGACTATAACATTTGTGGTCTGTAGGAAATTTGTTTGTATTAAAGTCATCCATATTATTTTTCATATATTGACTATATAGTTGAAATTTTCAATTATGATTATTTTTCCATAATATGCACATTTTTATGTTACCTTCTTATTATAACTTCTCATATTGGATACATTTTTGGTTTCCACAACATATTTTATCAATTTATAGACTCTCTTAGTTTCTCACAATGTTTTTGTAGCTTTATACCGGTTTATAAACTGTTTTCTGGTTTACACAACATATTTTATCTAGCCAAGGTAAGCAGATTTAGGTCATTTTATACTATTTTTACTTAAGAATATAATCTTTTTAGCAACAAAATACAATAAAAGATGTAAGTTTTTTATGGAAATTGTTAGTTTATGGACAAAATAAATATTAAATTTTAACAGTATCTGATGATGTCTTGTAGTCGAAACTTTTTGTACTTTTGCCTAGTACAAATTACATTATATAATCTGATGATGTCTTGAAGCCGAAACTTTTAGTACCTTTTTGCATGTACAAATTGTTGTTGTTATCAAATGGCTCCAGTTGGCTCACGCCATCCTCTGTCGTGCCTCCCAGTCAAATCTTTCCTCCTCTGCTTATCCATGTCCAGCTTCCTGCAGACCAGAAGATGGTCCTTGTTCATGATGGAGCATGTACAAATTACATTATATAAATTATCTGATGATTTCTTGTAGCCGAAAAGTTTTGTATTTTTTCCTGTGTACAAACTACATTATAAAAACTATATGATGATATTGTAGCCGAAACTTTTTGTATTTTTTCACATATACATATTACATTATAAAAACTATCTGATGATGTCTGGGTAGCCGAAACTTTCTAATTTTTACTATTATTAACTAAAATATCTATTTACCATAGTTTGTTATGTGGGAACCAAAATTTAATAAATATGAGTTAATTTTAGTCTTCTAATGATGCCCAATTTTATAATTTGAAACAATTTGGAGAGTTTGGTGTTTATACAACACTTATGATTCCATACTTACAAACATTCTCAACTTTCAACCAGTCCCAAGTTTTAAAAGAAATACAGTTTGAACATTTCTTGGCACATAAGTGGCAAGAAATTTTCATTAGTCTAAATGTCTCTTATATATAGTTTCAACTTTTTTTTTATACTAACACAGGTTATGATTTTATATTCATCTATGATAACTCTGATATAAGGTATAAACACTTTTAAGGGCTATTTTAAGATATGATTTTATATGGTCAGATTTTATATTCACCTATGATTTCTCTAACATAAGGTACACTTCCACTGTATGGGCTATTTAGGCATTGTAAATATTAAAATAAAAGGGGTTGAATTTACAAATTGATTTGAATCTAAAAATCTTTGATTGGCACTTTTTAATATTAAGTATTTATTTAAAGAAAATTGCTCAACTTATGGGCGCCAGATGGAATTAACTCATCGATTTTGAAAAAAGAATACAAGTTACTGTAATTATTATTACATAAAAAATCTCTCAGGGTCGTAGATACTTTGAAAAGTGTGGTTTTTCGTAAATAAAGAAACCTTATTTGTTGTGCTGAAATTGAACATGATTATTTATTATAATTATACATATACATATATTTCATGGTATATTTTTTATTATCATCTGAAAATTTCTCTATCATAAATTTAAAATTATTCTGTCTTGAAGAGAGCTAAATCCTTTTTTAATGACTCTACGTTAATTAGTTGCAACTTTTAAGAATTATTTTAATTATGAGCTTTTCTATTCTCACATTTCAAAGATTATGTTATTTTTATTTAAAAGTTAAATTAAGTTTTTCAAATTTACTACATACAATTATAATTATTTATTCATTGAAACAAATTTTGAAATATTTATATCAAAAGTTCCTTTATATACAAAATTTATATGACATTGTCCATCATTCTTTGTTACCACATGTGGTCGTCTCCATGGTGTGAGTCCTTTTGTGATAAACTTCTCTCATCTTGAAATCCAGTCTCCTTGTAGATGAAATGAGCATGTCGACAATATCAATTGTCTTTTTAAATTCACAGTGTTACGCATAAAGTTCTTCACTATACTGCAATCTATTGTCAAAAAATCTCTTCTAACCAAGTATACGTCTTACTAGGTCAGAGACCACCTTTCAACTGTACTTCACTATTTTTACTACATTGTCTTAAAGTTCTTTTATATACAAAAATAATACGTCCTACTACACTGTATGCCTCCTTACAACTGTTTTAAACTTTTACACTACATTGTTAAATATTTCTTTAAACAAAAAGTAATACGTCTGACTCTGTCAAATAATGTCACCTTCCAACTGGTTTAAACTTTTACACTACATTGTTAAATCTTTCTTTAAACAAAAAGTAATACGTCTGACTCTGTCAAATGTCACCTTCCAACTGTTTTTTAATATTTACTCTACATTTTTCTAATTTTAAAATTTCTTTCAACACAAGCTGAATAGGTCTTACTCTATCAGATGTCACCTTACAACTGTTTTAAACTTTTACACTACATTGTTAAATATTTCTTTAAACAAAAAGTAATACGTCTGACTCTGTCAAAAGTCACCTTCCAACTGGGCAAATATTTACACTACATTTCTAAAAGTTTCTTCAACAGAATTAAACTGGGCAAACTGCATGTCTCTCTGAATCTAGATTCGACATAAGTGTCCTATTTCCAATGAACAAAGTCAGCTAAAAAACTGTTCACATTCCCTACATGACGGACACTGCTCAAATAATTTATATGACAACCTGTTCTGTCTGTTATCACAACACAATTATTACTTAAATATTTATTACAACTTACAACTCAAATTAATATTTTGGAAATCTATATTAAATTTTATTCACCCTTGCTTTAATATTTATTTTCAGTCATTCATTTCACTCACATGGTATTCTCTATAGACCAATTACAAATCTCCCGGTTTATTTTCATGTTTCAAATCTTCGTATAACCATTTCTTAGTATCCAAATTAAAGTTGCAATTTTAGGTATCACAGCATTTGAATTTAATGAAGGAGATACATTTTACATATTGTATACTATTAGATACCTGAGATTTCTCAAATATAAGTTATTAACACTTACATTATTTATATTATACTTAAGATAGGCCTTTATATGGTAAAATTGAATATAAGTTTCAGCAGATTACTTAGTGTTTTCAAACACTCTATGAAATCTCTAAACACACAATAATTGCTGTACGCAACTCATTTTACAGTACATTTTGATGGAATATCAATTTTGATTTTATTAAATTTTTCGAGATATACACTTTTTCATAGTACACCACTATTTACACATCATATTAAACAAATTATATGTCTTGGAAAAAGTCGACAGAATGCATAGTTTAGGAACAAATTTGTTTTAATATTTACCTGATGATGGCTTTGTGCCGAAACTTCTAATTGTTTTTATACTACTTCTAACATTAATCTAAAATGTGGGGGCTATTATTTTAGACTATTTCTAACAGTTGTAACACATTTGGGGGGCTACAATTTTTTTAAATCTGGAAATTTCAATAATTTTCAAAATAATTTCAAATTCTTAATATCAATGGAGCATGAAAGAACCAAACTATTTATTGGCAATATAATCATATATAAGTAGGAGAGAGTTTAAGGGGCCCCATCGTAGTGTGGAAATTTCGAAGACCTCTTCTCTTAGTCTGTCGGTAGGTGTAAGTTATAATGTATGATCGATCTAAACCTATATTAATTAATACTAAACTTATAACTTACACCTACCTACAGATACACAGAGAGTGGGTAGTTATTATCAGCGGAGTTTGAAGTACTGTCCATTCAATTCTTTACCCCACCCCTATCCTCAAAAATTGTTATTTTATTGTGAACTATAAACACTCCAGAATTTTGCTGGCCAGGACAACAGTTCATAATAATTGCTCCCTAATTAGACTGCCTTCTTTGTATGAAATTCCTTTTAAACTTAAATAATAAATAGGAGTACCATAGCACTGTTTTGAATTTCTATCAGCTGCCACTATTAGACAAGAACATTATAACGATCTACAGTTTATACAATTTTTCTCTGCTTGTTATTCCTTTTAAAATGGTGCAATCATTCAATGATAGGGGTTAACATTTTAAGTTACACCAACAAACACAACTTAGTAGGTTTAAGATAATTTTCTGTATATGCTGTATATATGTTAGTTTTTAGTTCTATAAAGTTTACCAACTGCTGCTTTTTTTAATCCACTCCTTAGAACATAAAGAGAGGGTCATTTGGGAAATGTGGTATATTTTTTTAAGTACCGTACTGTTTTTTTCTGAAAATACTACCGGTACTAACTTATTTTGGTATAAGATTATAACAGTATTATATAAATAATGAACCAATACATTTACCTGTTAATGGATTTCAACAATAAACTATTAACATGAAATAACTAACAGCATGTTTAATTATTTTTTATTTTATAAATAATTTAATTATTGCTGTAAATTGAATTATTCTTTTTAATTATTTGTCTACAGGTTTTGCTGGATCTTGTATAAGGAGATTTTCAACAATGCCGTTCCTATTCTGCGATTTTAATAACGTTTGTAATTATGCCAGTCGCAATGACAAATCGTATTGGTTAAGTACAAACTCACCTATACCAATGATGCCTGTGGAGGAATCTGGTATAAGAGAATATATTTCAAGGTAATTATTCTTTTCTTTATTTTTACTTGAATTCTTAGAAAGTTATTATTATTATAAATAGAAGTGTGTTCTACCCCCTAGACCCTTCAGCTTAAAAGACTTTTTGTGTACTTCTTAAATTACCCTAACTAGATTATGTCTATTCCCTTTGTTAGGGTCAGAATTTTCCTAGCTAGGTTGCTTGTTACTTCAAAGGTCACATCTGGGCCGAAGATCAGTTGTCTTCTATGTCATAATGATACACATTTTTGAAGTATATGTTTTGCAGTTTCTAGGTACTGATTACATAGTCTGAATTTCAAGTTTCCTTGGAATAATCCTATTGTGTTAAGCCATTCTTCTTGAAAGCACCATGGCCTGATACAAAGCTTAAGATTTTCCTCACATTTTGTTTATTTTGTGAAATGATGAATTTAGAGAGTTTCAGATCTGGTTGGACCAGTAGTCCTTATAGTTTTCCCATGAAATATTTTGTCTAACGTTCATAAATTTTTGAGTTTAGCCATTGTTTTAGACTATCTTTTGCTACTGCTTTAGTTATTCCACATACAGGTTCTGGGCCAATGAAAGATATCTTGGTCCCAATTTTTGTCAGTTTATCTGCCTTTTTATTTCCTTCGTACCGTCTGTGACCTGATATCCAGCTAAGTTTAACCTGATGTTAGGTTGAAATCTTGGTTAAAGTTCAGTGACAATCCCACACTAGTGATGAGTAGTGTTTGTGTGAGCTTACAGACTTTATAGCAACCTACTGTTCGACCTGATAGTGATATGCTCATTGGTATATCATTTAACTAGGAAAAGTTTTGTGCATTTCAATATTGCCATGACTTCAGCTTGGAGTACAGTTGTGTATTTTCCCAAAGCTATACTTACATTTTTCTTTGTTGTTTTACCATATTATTATATTCCTGCACCTGTACCCTATATACTATTCTGTATTGGAGACCAGTCTCTATCAATATCCTTTCTCTATTGGATGATAACTTCAAATGGTATAACCCATGAGGTTTTTTTACTGATGTAATCATTTCTTATAGTACGTATGTAATTATACTATTTGTGTTTATGAATGGTACAGTTTCCTATTTTCTAACGGCTTCCTTTCCACATTCCAGAGTATTACATTCTGAATGCTATTAAACTAGCCTCAGCTATTATACTGAGATCTAGAAGAGCTATTTTTACAGAACTTCTATTACTGCTGTTGGTGTAGTAGAACCTCTAAAAACTCCTGAGACATACAGGCAGGCCAACCTTTGTAGACTAGTCAACTTATGTCTAGTGACATTTAGAAGTGTTCTTCTCCACCACACTTGGATGCCATATTGTATCTGAGGTTTAACCCTAGATTCATAAGCATTTGTCTTCCAGGCGACTCGACTTTTGGGGAATTTTAGTTTTTAATAGTTGCCTACCCTGCTGGGACTTCCCGCTCCGTCTAATCCTTTGTCCAATCGTCCCTTCAGTACTGCCAGGGAGTTCGGTCCGTGAACACGAGTGGTATCGGTCGTAAAACACATTAAGTTTGTTCCGTAGCCTGTGAGATGAAAGTTTGTGAAAAATGCAGGTGGACAATTTTATTGCGTCGTCCAGTAGACGAAAGCTTATGAATTGTGCCTATACTGAAAATCACTTTATTTAAAATTGATAAATACTTCAGTGACATAAAATGTTGTTTTAACTTTTTTTAATTGTTTTATTGTTATTTGTTTTATTTGTCTTATTGTTTATTTTATTTTATTATTTTTTTTTTAATTGTTAAAATAGTTTTTAAAATGGCAGATTTTTTTAAAGACGGCGATGAAATTGCTCGGGTTCTAGTGAACTGGACAAAATCGGTTCTGAAGGTGACACAAGCCGGATTGATTCTAAAAATATAGAAAGTGATGTAAGTGAGGTCAAAGACAATGTAGAAGTGGAATCCTACCACGGAACTGATGAGAGTATAGACGATACTGATGCAGACCCTGATTACTACCCTTCTGACTATGAATTTGATCAAGCTGTCTTGGAAAAGGATTTTGAGGAATCGTTTCCAGTACGTATAAACGATACTAATTCTGGCGAAATTACAGTTACTAACGTTTCTCAACCTTCTACTAGCCAAGAATACATTATTAGTAGGCCTATAATAAGAGCTGATATTGCAAGTTCCTATGTTGAGGGTTTTAGTTTCCAACCTCAAGCCAATGAAAATGTCCATCAATTAGACACTATTATGACAGTTGATTTAGGCGATTTTAGTAGTGATGAGGACTATATTCCTTCAGATGGAGAAAGTTCATCATCATCTGGCAGAAATTCGGTTATGGAAGTTGATCCTAATGAAGTAACAGATTTAATTACATTGTCAGCAAATCAAGCACTGAACCAGAGAAGCAACTGTTGTGAATTTACCTTCATTAGCTAGACACAAAAATATTGTCCTTCCTAAAAGAATAATTTTGAGAGGTAGGTAATGTCTGGTCTTCATCTCCAAAAACTCGATTTTCTAGAGTTAGCAGGCGCAATATTATTCATTATAGACAAAAATCTAACAATAATGCCAAGAATGTTGAAACTCCCTTACAAGCTTTTGGCTTATTCATGAAAACCTTGATAGCAAATCAAATTGTAACTCATACAAATGTGGAAATCGCTTATAAGAGATCCGAATATTTAGACCCAAACTCTGCAACAGTGAAACCTACTACTTTGAATGAGTTAAATGCATTGTTAGGCCTCTTGGTTATGTTTCCGGCCATGAAAGACAATCACATGACTTCCAAAGAGTTGTTCGACCCCCTGTTTAGCGGTACCAGCTATGTATCAGTAATGAGCAGAGACCATTTTGACTTTTGCTTAATTCATTAAGGTTTGATGACAAAGCCACATGTCCGGCTCGAAGAGACCTTGACAAATTAGCTCCCATTAAGGGATATTTGGGAGGAACTGTTGAAGCATGCCGTAGTAGCTACACACCAGGTTCCTACATAACAGTTGATGAACAACTGCTTGGTTTTCGTGGACGCTGTCCTTAAGGATGTATTTGCCATCAAAGCCAAATAAATATGGCATCTAAAAATTCAAACACAACTAGAATTCCAGTAGGTGCAAATTTTTTGGAAAATATAAACAAAACTATTCATGGAACCAACACTAATATTACAATGGATAATTGGTTCACCTCAATACCTTTGGCGAATGACATGTTGAAGGCACATAACATTGTGGGAACATTGCGCTCTGACAAGAAGTAAATCCCAAAAGAAATAGCAGAGATAAAGTCAAGAAAACTGAACTCTTCCATGTTTTGTTACAACAAAGAAGACATTTTAGTTTCTTACAAAGCAAAGGCAAAAAAAAATGGTTTACCTGCTTTCAAATACCCATGAAAGAGGTACTTATTGCAGAGGAAACTGGGAAGCCAAACATCGTCATGTTTTATAATGCAACAAAAGGTGCTGTAGATGCCTTTGATGAAATGTGCAGTAACATGAGCTAGCTGCAGTAGAAAACCAATTATCCAAAGGCCCCTTTGTTTTTTCTTTGGTGAACGCTAGTGAACGCATATGTAATTTACGTGTATAACATGGTGGCACAACGGAGAAAACCAGTTTCACGATGAGAGTTCGCAAAAAAAATAAGTAAAGCACTCATGTTTCCATGCTTACAACAGAGACTTCAAACCCCAACTTTACAGCGTCATTTAAAGGTGAAAATTGAAGACATTCTTGGTGAAAAGCTCCAGCTGTTGAGGATGAACCACAAGGGACACCACAAAGGAAGATTTGTGCTAAAAAGTTGTCCACAAAAGATAACAGTTGCTAAAAAGAAAAATCAATTTATAAAATTTTCATTAGACATGGTTCATTTTTTGTAAAGATTGAATATTTGCTAACTATTTTCAAAAATTCACCAAATATATAATTATTATTCTAAACCCAAGTTTTTATTACCTATGTTCTCACAAAGATACATAGATTTTATGTGTGTAATGCAAAAAATTTTAGATGGAAACATTTTGGAGTTATTATGTACGGAATCAACAAGATTACCCTGTAACCGAGGCAAAATTCCACAGAAATAGGTATATAAACCAATAAAAAAAAATTTATAGATAGGCCTATGTAAATTTATAAACATTTTGCATACATTGTAATAATTCAAATAAGAAGGTGAAGTTACTCTTAATGTTAATAATTTGTTAATTTGCTCGACTATAGGGCGCCAGGTTTGCTTTAGCATACCAATTTAGAAAAAGAAAAGAAATGAATTTAAATATTTAAAAGAAAGAAAAAATCTCTTTGGGGTCGCAAGTTCTTTTTACAGTGTACTTACAGTGGATTTTGGTTTTAAATGAGAACACTTTGGCTGAAATGTTACAAAGAAAACATTTATTAAACATTCAAAGAAACATCCTACAAATTATTATTAACAACAAAAAAATCATATTACAAATACTAGTTATCCTCTTTAGTTTCAATAACAAATTATGAATTTATATCTCCTTTATTTCTTTCTTTCAAATTAATTAATTTTATCTTTAAAAATGCTTTTACCAATAAAATTGTTGCAACAGGAATTTTATCTATGAAATTTTTTAGTAACTTTGTAGTTCTAAAAGAAAAAATGAAAAGATTCTATTTTCATTAATTAAAAGTTTCATTTTACTAGTATCTCTTCTAGTAATAATCTACTAAATTTTCTTTAAATAGATAAACATTTACAAAAAATTAATTTAAACATAATACAGGTTATTAATCAAACAGATAATATACAGCGTCTATACCACAACGCCGATTTAAATAAAAAACATTGTCTGAGTCCGAATAGAAAACTGATGTCATACAAGTTGAAGTTCTACGGCTTGTAGAGGATTCTCCCTCGTTCAGAAGTTGTTTTCTCCAGTTGTTGAGAATATTCATAACTCGCGTACATAAATTATTGTCTTTTATGTTCCCACGTTATTGTCATTGAAACACGCTCTTTATAGATTTTTTAAAACACTTTCGATCTCTATTTGAGACAAAAAATCAAATGTACATTGTTCTAATAGAACCTAGAAACTCTTTCTACGATCTTATCTCTCCAAACACTAGACTTCGACTTTGAAAAACACAACTTGTCCATTTTGAGCGGTTAACTCTAACTCCACAAAACACATCCAGTCCCTTCAAGCTCTGGACTTAGACTGCTGTAGCCATGAGGCAAATTCTTACTTCCGAAAGCGTTCTTTCCGGTTACTGTTCCCACGTTTTACCGCACTGCCGTAAAAATACAAATAATTTACATAACAAAACAAACAAACTAAATTACATTAAAATTAAACATGATTATTTATACTGTTGTCTTGAAAATCCATTTTTCTTTTATTAATGACGTTACTAAATTTAAATTATTATTTGAATTTATTATCTCTTTGGCTTAACCGCGTCTTTTAAATGAGTCTATTTTAAAATCTGACTTTTCACATTGTCACAAAACCCCACAAGGTTTGTATTTCAATACAGGTATTGGAATACAAAGCTTTTATATATATATATTTCAAATCGAAAAAAAAATATTAATGGATGTTCAAGACATTTCATTTCAGAAGCTAAGGACCTCATGAAAGAAAATAAGTATCCCTAGTATACTTAATTTAAGAAAGATTCTCTTTTCTTATAAAAACTAAAAAATCTATTTATTAATAATCCTATTTTACTATCTCAATTTGTTTGAGTCATCATAACTCATTTGTAAGAAGAAAAAATATATACGAATCAATTAGTGCCAAGCCTTATCTCTATTTATACAATAAAACCCATCATCAGTTTCCTTTCCAACCTTGTTGGCTGAAACTTTCCATCAACATTTTTTGTTGACAGGATCCCGTCACTCAAAGCTTATCTCCCAGACAGCCGTCTATATACTTTTTCTCGTCTCATCCTCTTTGCCAAGACGACATTTCTACATCCTTTGAAAATCTACCTTTGACTCGAGATATTCATCTGAATCATTTTTCAATTAAACACAATTACAATTTAAAACCTCTCATTTTAATTAACATTTTTACGAGATTATTTACTTATTACTCAACATTACTTCAATTCACCTTAAAACTTTTCAATTATCATCTTATATTATTACTCATTTTAATTTAAACCCAATAACTATTTATTCTTACTTAAAATCTCAATTCTCCTTTGTCTTGCTGGGATAACATGTTAACTACTGATTTTATAATTACAAAAAACTCTTTTCTTCAACTAAAATTCAAAAATATAACATCATTATTATCAAAAAAAAATATAATTACTTACAAAACTCATCTATTTATTTCAAAATTACCTCTTTACAATTGTTTCATCTTTCAGTATCCTATCTTAAAATTATTTCCATCTTATCTTTCATATTTTAATAATCTAAGTTGCATCAATCACCAAACAAAAGTCTTCATAATAAAAAAAAAACTCCTTATTATTTACCTATATATTATTTCATAAATAATCTCCTTATTTCAACGTAGCTTCCTTTAAAAATCATAATAATCGCCGTATTTCGTAGAATTCCTTAAATCTCCTCTTGTTTCATTAAAATCGTCGCATATTTCCTTTATTTCATTAAAATCGTCGTATATTTCCTTTATTTCATCGCAGTACTCAAAAAACCTCTTAAAAACTAAAAATTTACCATTAATGCAACCTAACTACCTTTTTTATAAAAGTTTCTTAACAGAACAACTTCATTTTAAATACCACTTTACTCAACAATTCTGTAAAGTCATCATCTTCATATAAAACTCAAAAATCTCTCATTTAAACTACTTCTTATTAAAATCTTCTTAATCATCTATTACTTGTATACAAAAACTTCAAAAAATAAAAAAATTATCATTGCTTTCCCAGCTAACACCTTATTTCATCAAAATCTTTAGACACCTTTATCAAATAACTTCTCACAATCATCTATTGTTTTAAATTCAAACCTTATTTATTAAAAAACGTTAATTATTTATTTCATTTATAAATTTCATCAAAATCTCTTTATCATTATTAATTTATTATTCCTTCCTTTAAAAACAAAAACTTAACCTCCTTTACTCATCATTTAACATCAAAAAAACTTAAAAACTTTATTATTATCTGTCCTGGCAAAACTTACATAGATTCTCAAACTTTAAATAACTATTCTTCATATTTTCAAACCACAAATCACTTAAAACTAACAATTTTTTATCATTTTATTATTAAATAATTCTTAATATTTAAAACATCAAAACATACAACTTATCATTTTACAATTTAACATCTAATTACCTACTCTAATCAGTTAATTAACATTTTTACAATTTTACAGAACTTTTAACTTCATTCCATAAAAACTCTCCTTTTGTCACGTCCGGTTTATTCTTACATATACAGATCGATCACTTCTATATATATATTCTACAATTTGTTTTCAATCAACATCTGTCTAAAATTTATTACATGAAGTTTTTTTTATGTAATAATGTCACACTTACTTATGCATTTTTCTTCCTAACCTCTCCTACATAGGTTCTTCTAACCGTCTACTTTATACCGTGCATACTTCTAATTGCTCTTTAGACTCTTACACAGAGTAACATGTTGTGACGTTGAAATGTGCAGTGGTTGAATGCAATATCCCTACTTGATTCAAGATAAAACCCAAAACACATCCCTATTTCACAACACGCCCTCTTATGCAGTCTCAGAATGCCTTATTCTTACGAATAAAACATTCTATTTTGACTACACAAACGCCTACCTCCTCCCAAAATGTTCATGTACTCCTTAAATGCATTTACACGAAGAAAATTTTAAAATTCATAAAAAATTTCATTAAAATCGTTTCATCCGAAGTTGAAATAATGTTTATTTTTACCAAGTTTATTACTAGCATCGTCGATTTTCTGTTTATGTAATCCTTTCTAGATGTTATTATTCAAATTCAAAAAGAAAATTTTATTTTTTAAAATTTATTCTAAGTCCTTTACTTAGAAATTTTACCTTCAATACTATTAAAGTTATTTAAGTAATCTACTTTTGTTCTTGTTTACTTTATTTAAAGCCAATTATCCTTTATTTAAGTAAATTTTATTCGAAAACGCAAGTTAAATTAGAATTATACGTCAAAGGTTTTTTATTTTCCTAGACAGCATTTTGGTAACACCCTATATTTCGTCTCAATGTCATGCATAGGAATTTATACCTGACTAAGGAATAAACAATCTCCCCTAGCTGTATGAAGCAATATATCTGTCTACTGATAAGAAGTGAACCTTTTAGCTCCAACTAGATTCTATTTTTCTCGTCATTATTGAATATTTTATTGAATCCACCTACTTAATATTGAATATTATTTCTTCAACGTTACTCTGAATCCTCGCTTCGAACTAACTATCTTATCTATGTCACATAAAATCAATATTTATCTTAGAATAAACAACACTCGGTTATTTACTAACAATCTTGCATCTTTCACTTAGCAAATACCTAAACGTTTCTAAATATTATTTCTTCTTAATCATACTAGCTTGGCATATAATTATTTTCTATATTTCTGTCTTAGCTTACAAAATTTATCAGTACACACAAATTATTAGTATTCATAACTCTTAATTATCTATTTTCAAACTTAAACTTACTTATTAACAAAATCTTAACTACTTTTTATTAATTATTTTAAAAATCAAGTCCGTGTGTTTATAAAAATGTCTTTACATTTATATCCGTCGTTCCAAATTTCAATTGATTACAACAATTATAAATTATCTATTTCTTTCGATGGTTCCCCGATTGGTGAAAAATTTTAAAGTACATGATTTGATTTTTGTAAATATCTCTAGCGTTAAATACCTCTGTCCACATGGACAGTTTGTCTAGCCTATTCATCACAACAGACCCTTTCCTAACAAAAGATCTCCCTTTGTTATTGTCTCGGAGTGTTGACAAAACACCATTCTCTTTCTCCCTTACAGACATATCTACATTTCTCTTTCTCTCACACATCTTAGAATCCAATGACCTAAATTTGTCAGCTATCAGCTTGGGAATCCTTACCCCACCATTCTCGTATATCATCACAAAGCCTTCCTTTACTATCTCTACATTTTCATTTTCAAAATTATATTTAAAGTTAGATTTCTCACAAAAACTTTTAATTTCTTGTTCTTGTATTTGAAAGATACTCTTAAATTTCATCATTACATAATTTTCAAACTCTACATTTTTATGACCCACTTGTTTTTTAAAATAAACAGCTGATACCTTCGTTATTAGATTATTTACTTTTACTTTGTTTTTCAAATTACTTATACCTATTCCAACCCCACTAGACATATTAATTTCAACATTACTTGTTATTTCTAGATTTATCTTGTTACCTAACCCATTATTCATTATTTTAGAAATTTCTTGAACACAATCATTCACACAATTGTCTTCAATTATTATTAAATCATCTGACATCTCTTTTGTTTCATTAAAACTGTTAATTTCTACTTCAGCTACTGTTTGATCTAAATTGTTATCCAAATTATTAATATTTTCTATCAAAACACCTTCTACATTATTTATCCATTCAAATTCTACTTTTTTCTCACAATAGCTTACTTCAATTTCTACTTTATTATTAGTTTCCATTACATTACTTTCCATTTTAAGATTCTGTTCTAATTTTACATAATCTGATTTTATTTCAACCCTAATTTCTTCAAATTTTTTACACATTGCTTCTTTTAAGTCTAAATTATCTTGTCTTAGTTCTAATTTACTCTGTTTCAGGTCATTATTTATTTTATCAAGTTTAACATTATTCTGTTCAAGTTTAATATTAAAATTCTCTAGTTTTTCATTAATTTCTAGTTTATTCTGATCAAATTTATTACTTATTTCTAATCTACTTTGTTTAATATCATTACTTATACATTCAAATTTCTTATCATTATCTCGTTTGAATTCTAAGCTATTTTTATCAAATTTTTTATCCATATCTAAACTAGTTTGTCGAAATCCTTTTACTAACATCTCATATATTTTCTCCATGCTCATACCTTGATCATTATTTTCTACACTCTCATCTATCCTAACCTCTTTGGTTACACTAACCTGCTCAATTACCCTAACCTCTTCAGCTCTTAATTCCTTATCTGAATTTTCTTCTACAATTTCTACCCCTGGTGTTTCTACTAATTTTTTATTCATATCTTCACACTTTTCTTTACTATTTAGAATCCTATCACTATCAAACCCATTAAAATCCGAACCTGAACTACTAATTTTACCCATACTTGAACGTCTACTATTACTATTACTACTTATTTCTTGATCTAAAAAATTTTGTGCAAACTGTTCATTTGTTTGCTCATTACTTTGCGATTCCTTCTGTAAATTATCAAAAATATCCCCCGTAAATTCCAATGGCTCTATATTATTTAAAGAATTTTGATTTCCTAATCCTACCTGTTCATCACTATTATTAACATTTACAATTTCTAACTCCATTTTTATCTTATTATATTTAACACAAAAAATTTTTTAAAAAAGAATCTTTCTTATTATGATAGAGAGAGTCCTTACCTTGATTTTAAGAGTTCTCATTACCAAAATCACTGTTTATTTCGACTAAAAAGGCCCACAGTTGCGGCGACATTTGTAATAATTCTAATAAGAAGGTGAAGTTACTCTTAATGTTAATAATTTGTTAATTTGCTCGACTATAGGGCGCCAGGTTTGCTTTAGCATACCAATTTAGAAAAAGAAAAGAAATGAATTTAAATATTTAAAAGAAAGAAAAAATCTCTTTGGGGTCGCAAGTTCTTTTTACAGTGTACTTACAGTGGATTTTGGTTTTAAATGAGAACACTTTGGCTGAAATGTTACAAAGAAAACATTTATTAAACATTCAAAGAAACATCCTACAAATTATTATTAACAACAAAAAAATCATATTACAAATACTAGTTATCCTCTTTAGTTTCAATAACAAATTATGAATTTATATCTCCTTTATTTCTTTCTTTCAAATTAATTAATTTTATCTTTAAAAATGCTTTTACCAATAAAATTGTTGCAACAGGAATTTTATCTATGAAATTTTTTAGTAACTTTGTAGTTCTAAAAGAAAAAATGAAAAGATTCTATTTTCATTAATTAAAAGTTTCATTTTACTAGTATCTCTTCTAGTAATAATCTACTAAATTTTCTTTAAATAGATAAACATTTACAAAAAATTAATTTAAACATAATACAGGTTATTAATCAAACAGATAATATACAGCGTCTATACCACAACGCCGATTTAAATAAAAAACATTGTCTGAGTCCGAATAGAAAACTGATGTCATACAAGTTGAAGTTCTACGGCTTGTAGAGGATTCTCCCTCGTTCAGAAGTTGTTTTCTCCAGTTGTTGAGAATATTCATAACTCGCGTACATAAATTATTGTCTTTTATGTTCCCACGTTATTGTCATTGAAACACGCTCTTTATAGATTTTTTAAAACACTTTCGATCTCTATTTGAGACAAAAAATCAAATGTACATTGTTCTAATAGAACCTAGAAACTCTTTCTACGATCTTATCTCTCCAAACACTAGACTTCGACTTTGAAAAACACAACTTGTCCATTTTGAGCGGTTAACTCTAACTCCACAAAACACATCCAGTCCCTTCAAGCTCTGGACTTAGACTGCTGTAGCCATGAGGCAAATTCTTACTTCCGAAAGCGTTCTTTCCGGTTACTGTTCCCACGTTTTACCGCACTGCCGTAAAAATACAAATAATTTACATAACAAAACAAACAAACTAAATTACATTAAAATTAAACATGATTATTTATACTGTTGTCTTGAAAATCCATTTTTCTTTTATTAATGACGTTACTAAATTTAAATTATTATTTGAATTTATTATCTCTTTGGCTTAACCGCGTCTTTTAAATGAGTCTATTTTAAAATCTGACTTTTCACATTGTCACAACATTTTGGTAAAAATATAATCAATTTTCATTAGACAAAATTATTTTTATATGTAAACAAATGGAAATTTGCTAAAAAAGTCAGACCAGATATATCATAACCTATCTCTATTTATAGATAGGCCTATATAAATTTATAAACATTTTGCATACATTTTGGTAAAAACATAATCAATTAGTAAAATTTTCATTAGACAAAATTATTTTTATATGTAAACACATGTAAATTTGCTAAAAAGGAAGACCAGATTATTAACATAACCTCTATCTCTAGACAGCCTCAATATTTGATGTCTGACAATAAAATTCACTCAAAACAATAAATTCTACAAACAATAATACAGATATTGTAATTTGTATACACAATTTATAATAAATAAATAAAACCTTCAGAATAACAGAAATATAATCCCAAGTCACATACACACTACGACTTTCACATGTCATTTTAGTACACAAACTTCGCTAACTTCCAAGTAATAAACAATAACCTATAAGAAACTCTAGGACATAGCAAGTACTACCAATAGATAGAATGAAATCTTCTCTACAACATACTGTAAAGTTCAGTTACAAAATATCGATTGAATAATCGATTATATTATTTAGTAAACTGCACCGAATTAAAAATGAGATTTGTTCGGTTTGGTTACTACTTTGGTAAAATAGATATATCTCGCGATCTACAACAGATAGAAACATTTGTAAAGCACAGATCGAAAGAGAAAGATGTGATCTACAGAACAGTGTTTTGGTCGACCTGTTTGACAGAAAAATAGATTTGTGAATATCTGAGAAAAAAATGGTGTCATTTCTACTTACAACCGCACAGTTCAAATCTTTGATTTCACGCATAAAAATATGCAAACTTTACCAATTTTTTTAAATATTAATTATAACATTTTGTGATTTTTTTTTTTTTTGCATGATTATGCATCTACGGAACATTAGCTTTCCAACGGTATTTTATTTATTGCGATAGGATGGTGGGCAAAATGTTGAATTGCAAAATACGTCTTTTTGCATCATTAGACTAAACCATGCGTCACCGAACGATCTGAGTCTGAGTCACTCCGTGATGGGAGGGTTAACAGTAAGTGATTTTAAACAATTACTAATAGTGTTTTCTACCCCTCGATTTTTAACTGCTGGTATGATTGATTAATTGATAAGCAGTATTATCAAAAGCTCCTTACATTTCGAGAAATCCACACAACATAAATTCTTTGTTATGTATTGATTGCTCTATTCAACACACCAGTTGATATAAGGCTGTTTCACAGGACTTACCTGACTGGTGTGCATGTTGGTTGCAGTGAACAGCATTTTTAATAAGAATTCCATTCTGTAAGTGTGTTTGCATTATTGTTTCCATTGTTTTAAGAACATAGGAGGATAAACATATTGGTTAAAATGCTTTAGGATTTGTATAATTTCCCTTTCCTGGTTTTGGTATGAAAACACTACTCTACTATTCTACTCTACTACACCTCTGTACCATAGGTATATAGCCATAAACCAGGCTAGCCCTAAAGGTTTCGCAATGTAAAAGGAGGAGTAATTCTGGAGCTTTTTGGATTAGAGCCAGAAAGATTTCATCTTCTCCTGGAGACTTATAGATCAAATTTATCTATAGCCCATATAATCCTGGATAGAATAATAACATCTCTGGCAGTTTTAAAGTCAGTCATTGAAATAGAAATTATAAAATTATAACATTAATAATTTTTAAATCCTTTATAGCCATTACGGGATGTTACGAGCTGTCCTACAAAAAAGAAGCCATTTCATATAAATATAAATTTAAAAGTAGCCAAAAATTAAACATACAAATTACTTTGTAAAAATTAATTACAAACATGATTGTAGGTGTGTGGTATGTGAAGCACCGTCCAATGTAATCGCAGTTCACAGTCAATCTGTAAATGTACCTGACTGTCCAAATGGATGGCAAGGCCTTTGGATAGGTTACAGCTTTGTTATGGTAAGTATGTGAGGAATTATTTTAATAGTGTTAACTTTATAGTCAGTACAATTTAGTAGAGTATATAATTATAAAAGGTTGAGAAGGGAGTGTTTATTTCCAATACTGTTCAATATTTTGAAGAAAAAAAAAAAAAAAAAAAAAGAAGTAGTTCAAATATTGAAAAAAATACCTCAAATATATTTTTGAAAGCAAGACAGAATTAATATTCCTATTATATCAGATATATCAGATTCTGTCAATATAGTAACATTGAGTAAAAATAAAGATGTTTTACAGGCACTAAAATCGTATTCCAGAAAGTATGAGAGAACATTCTAATGCTGAAATACATGTATGAGTCAGTAAAAGGAAGCATTTTAAATTATAAACAAAAATCAGAATGTAAATATTTAGGTGTGTTTGAATAACCAGTGTGTTGAAAAAAAAAATTAATGTAATATATAATGATTTGAGTAGAGAGATTATCGTGAGCTAAATATGATTTATCTTCCATAATTTTTTATTAATACCGTACTACACAAGTTACAATATTCTTAACAATAATTTCACCAGTTATGATGAGGTATAGAAGTGGGTATTATTAAAAATTGTTCAGAAGACATTATAGGCTTTTAATGAAATTGTTATAGAAAATAACTTAATCAAATGGTATTGCAATAAAAAAAAGTTGAAGTCCAAGATATACTTGATATTTAATTGGGTTACAGTTTAATAGGGTACATAGCTTATTAGTTTAGATTTTGTATGGATAGGAGTCACAGACATACCTTGTAAAGTAGTCCTTGGTATACCTAATAGTAGTTCTGAAATATTTCATAAAAATTTTTCACTTTCTCAAACTACCTGGCTTCTTTGTTATCCTGCTTTTCTTTTCCTTTTTTTTATCCAGCCTATCTGGGCTGGCTGACCACCACATTAGCGAGTTTACTGTACTGTAGTCATGAGTAATGCACATATAAAATAGTCTCAACATTTTCTTGAAAATAAACTGGTTATATTTTGCATGTGGTTAGTTATATAAGGCTTTTAGTGGCTTATAAGGCAGGTCATATTTGTTTTTGTTTAAATTATTTATATGTCTTTTGTATCCCTGAGTTAAATACACAAAAATTAGAATAACATTTTAATGAGTGATCAGCATTAGAATACTTATTTTAATTTTTATAAAAAAACTAAAAATTATATATTAAATTTTTTATTGATTGCCTTCCAGCACACAGCCGCTGGTGCAGAAGGAGGTGGCCAATCACTAGCCAGTCCTGGGTCTTGTTTAGAAGACTTCCGAGCAACACCATTCATAGAATGTAACGGAGCACGTGGTACTTGTCACTATTTTGCTAACAAATTAAGTTTCTGGCTAGCAACTATAGATGAACTTGATCAGTTCAAATCTCCGAACAAACAAACACTTAAATCTGGAAATTTGCTATCAAGAATCAGCCGTTGTCAAGTTTGCATAAAATCCACCTAGTCTGGTAAGTGTCTAAAATAGAGTAATAATTTAGATATAGCATACACAATTCTTGTATAATTATCTAGGAATGATTAAAGTTGTATTAAAATTTGTAAAAGAAGGCAAAATAATTGTCCTTTAATTTTTTTTTAATTTTTTTTTTTTAATGTTTTCAAGGACTTTGTATAATCAAATTAATTCAAACAACTTTGGTTTGAATATAACATTTGTAATCAAACAAAAAATATCAAGTATAACAGTCTGTTAAAATGAATGTTGCTATTTCATTAAACACATGTCTTGACGAAAGTAAACTGTTAACAAAAATTACTTTGTTTATTATTTTAATTTCTATACTATGAGTATGTTTGTAACTATTTAAAATATTAGTTATTAGTCAATATTCCGACTGGCGAACGCTATGACTGAATGATCCCAATTTTCTTCCAAGTGATACAAAACTGCTCCCAATACAATATCTGATTCATCTGTATTTAAATAAAATGGTTTTTTTTCAAAATTTTGATGCTGTAAAACTACTGTTTCTAAAAATGCCTTTTTTTTATTTTTTAGAAATATAATTTTCTCTTTTTCTCTCCAATTCAATGATTTATTGTTATTCTTTAGAAGATGTCTAAATTGACTAGTAAGTACTACATAATTCATTAGAAATTTTCTGTAATAGTTACATAATCCTAGAAAACTGTAATTGTAAAAACAAAAAACTGGTTCTATTCCTGAATCTGAAATGTTATAACCTAAAAATTTTATCCTTTTTCTGCAAAAAACGGATTTTTTAAATTTTGAAAGTTACATTATATGCTCTTAATCTTTCAAAAAGTTGTCTTAAATGTTTCAAATGTTCTTCAAAGAATTTCGATGAAATACAGATATCGTCTACATATACTGTTGTGAATGTCATTACTTCTGGTCCTAAAACCATACTTAATCCTTTCTTAAACATTGAAGTGCTAACATTTCATCCAAAAGGAAGTCTTTTGAATTGTAAATTTCTACCATTAAATAAAAAACTTATATATTTTCTAGATTGTTCTTCTAATTCTATTTGCCAAAAACCACTAACAAGATCTATACTGGAAATATATTTCACACCTTCAAATCTTTGTAAAATGTCATCTATTTGTTCAGGATCTTCTCTATCTGGTATTATTACTTGATTTGCTTGCCTTGCATCTAAACATAGCCTAATCAATGAATCCTTTTTTATTACACATACTAATGGATTAGAAAATGGACTATTTGAGTCTTCTATGATATCATTATCTATCGTTTTTGGAATTTCTTTTGCTACAACATCTTTTTTTAATGTGGTATTGCATAAGTTTTATTAATGAATATATTAACCTCTTTTACATTTATAGTCTTTTTGGTTTAACATTTTACCTGGCTTTTCTGAGAAAATTTCTTTAAAATCATTTAATAAATTTTTTAACTCCTTCTTTTCTCAATCTGTTTGTAAATTACTCTCTTCTAAAATGGTATTTATTATTTGTTTCCACTCAAAATCTTCTTTATTGTTTATATAATATTCTGGATCAAAATCTTGAAAAAATTTCTTGCAACATCATTAATTTGTGATTCTTCATAATTTGTCTCCTCCTCATTATAACAATTAAATTTTATCTTACTTTGCATAATTTGAGTTTATAACAATTCGACTTCTATCGTTTGTATTCTAAATTTGGTTTGTATTGTTCTATTTTCTATATTGAATTTTATCATTTCCTCATTAAAATCCATTTGTGCTTTGCTTAATTTCAAAAAATCTAATCCTATTATAATTTCTATATTTAGACCTTTTACTATTAGAAAATTTATTAACCCTTAGCACGCTAAATAACAATTTAGGCTATTTTTTGGTACTCATAACGTGCTATTAGGGGAAAAAAAATTTGTAATTGTTTAAAGTTATATTTGATTTTGGGTTCTTACTGATATATTTGGTAAAAAAAAAATGTAGATTGGCTTTAAATTATTTTTTTATTTTTTTTACAGATTAAAACAAGAAAAATACCTAATTTCACATTTTTGACCACCCTATGAAACAGATTATTTATTTTTTTTTATATTTACAAATAAATCATATTATTTTTTTAATATAAAAGTAGGCCTACTATTTAATTCAAAATAACCTGAATTTCATCAAGCAAATAAATTTTACTAAAAAAAGATTTTGAGAAAAATCAACATACCGTATCAAAAATATCTTTCTTCTCCTCATAATAATTACCTACATTCAGGACATCAAAAAAATTACTGATATAGACTAAATATACATATAAACACACAAACAATATTTGCCGATAATACTGTGTTCATAGAAACTGTCTATATTTCAAAATGTATTCTGTAGTTGAAAAAGATGCATTCATTATTTCATCAATAAATTGATCAAATCCATGGTAGTCAGGGTTTGCCATTTTTATAACTAGCCTATTTTACACAAAATAAAAATGTATACTATAACCTAAAATATAAATAATACGGCTTAAACAAATCAACAATGAACAGCTATAGCAGTGATAACGCTGACAAAACATTTCACAACTGACAGTCGTAGCTTACTAGAACGAGAAATCATGGTATAAGCGCTGGGGCAGAGCACAAAATGGCGCCTGGTTGCTATAACAACCAAATAAAGTCCTATGACAGGTGATTGAGAACAAAGTCCATAGTGGGAGTGTCACTTTACACCAATAGGATATTTCCCTGCTCTCTATTGGACTTTAAATGAAATTAAAATAACTGCAGAAGGCAAATAGTGGTGAATCGAGATATCCCATCATATGCGTTACCAGTCAAGTTGAGGGTTACGTGAAATCCCGTCATACGCGTGCTAAGGGTTAACATTATTTAATCACCAATTTTTACATCTACAAATACTTGTTTAGTAATCCTCTTACTACGTACTCCTGTCACTCTTATTATAGTTAAGTTATATACTGGAAGTTCTAAAATTTTATTATTTTCATTTACAATTAATTTTTATTAATTTATTGATTTTAACGCTTATACATTATTTTACCAAGCTAGTATTATTGATTAAATAATTATTTCAAGTGAAAAATATACGACCCAGACCGGGAATCGAACCAAGGACCTTTGGCTTTACGCGCCAACGCTCTACCAACTGAGCTATCCTTGATCGCTTCCCAGCATTACCATACTTTAAAGCCAAAGGTCCTGGGTTCGATTCCCGGTCTGGGTCGTATATTTTTTACTTGAAATAATTATTTAATCAATAATACTAGCTTGGTAAAATAATGTATAAGCGTTAAAATCAATAAATTAATAAAATTAAATACATACGTAAAGGCTGCAAGCCGAGTATACAGATTAGTTTCAATGTCGTTTGTAACGAGGTAACTTATCTGTCACAACTCAAAAATTGCAAGCCAAAAACAAATACAAGTGAGAAGTGTATGCCATATGCTGGGAAGCGATCAAGGATAGCTCAGTTGGTAGAGCGTTGGCGCGTAAAGCCAAAGGTCCTGGGTTCGATTCCCGGTCTGGGTCGTATATTTTTCACTTGAAATAATTATTTAATGAATTTTTCATATATTTCTTCATTCATAACTGTTATCTTAGATCCTGTATCTATTATACATTTAATATTTTCATTATTTATTTTAACTTCAATTTCAATTATTTCTCCCTTTATAGGCTGTACCCTAATATCTGTAAAATTTTCTTCTATAAGTAATTCTTCTTTTATATCTAAATTTAGATTATCATTATTTTTTGTAACTATTGAAAAATTATTCTTTTTCTTATTTAAACTAGGCCTAACCTGTTCTTTTGACAACAATAATTGGGCCTTATCTATTGCTGTCTGCCTTGGTTTCCCTGTTCTTTTGTTATAATAGCCATATCTCTTTCTTCTTGTCTTTTTTGCTGAAAATTTGGCCTAAAGCCTTCAATTCTATTTTCATTGGGTCTTACAAAATTTTGTTGATCATTTTGCATAAATTTACTATCTGGTCTAAACCTATTTTGTATGGGTATTCTATTAAAATTTTGATGTTGCCTAAATCTATTTTCTTGTACTAACCTATCTACATTTTGCGGTCCTCTAAATTTAAAATTTTATTGCATTTGATTAAAATTTGGTTGAAAAGTTTTGTACATTTCTTTTTCTTTATTCTGTTGTGATTCACTGTTTATTTCTAAATTTTCCAACAAATCTTTGGCTCTCTTGCCAACTCAACAACAATTTTTCTAAATCTTCTAAATTACTAGGTTGCGATGATTACATCATCAACTCTAATTTTTCTGGCATTTGTCTACTAATATGTCTTACAAATAGCCATAGGTGGATCTAAGAATTGTTTTTTTATTATATAGGCGAATTACATATTTAAAAATACCCTCAGCTGGTCCTCTATACGGATTCCCAATTAAAATGTTAGTTTTTAATTGTTCCTGTTTCTCTTCTGACCAAATTCTATTTAGAAATATATGCTTTGTACCATAATTCCTCTTTAAAATATTTTCTTAAATATCCTAATCTTAATGCCCACTTCCCACCTTTTATTTTGTTAAACATCTCTACTGCTTCCAAAACTATTTTAGGATGGGGTTCTTTATTCTCATTGTAAAAATTCAGTCTTATTGTATCATTTATAATATTCCCATTTACGGAAATATTTTGAGTTAATTGTCCCTACTCTACAAAACCTTCTTTTGTCTTACACATGAAATCCTTCTCAAATATTACTGTTAAGTCACAAATCTGTTTATCTACTTCATTCTTAAATTTTAACATATCTTTCTTTTCTAATTCTTTTGGTTTTCCTACACTAGAATCTAATTGCACTATTTTTCCCTCAGTTTTTTCTAACTGTACTTCTATATTATCTATCCTATTACTCAAATAACCCTTTACTTCTACTAACCTATCGTCCATTCCCTTATTTACCTTTATTTCCAAATCTTTTAAATTATTATGTACATTAACTTGATTATTTACTAATTTTTTATTAAGATCTATTTCTACTCTATCTACTTCTTTTTCTACCTATCTACTCTATTAGACATTTCCTTTTCAACTTTATTCATATGTTTCATTAACTTACCTTCTATTTCCTTTTGACTTTGTTTAATTTCTTTTTTAAACACTGTTCTAATTTAAAATTGTCTTCCTTTAACTCTACTTTACTTTGTTCTAATTTTTTATCTATAATTTAATTTATATCTACAGTACTTTATTTTGTTCAAATTTTTTATCCATGATTTCTAATTTTGTATCGATATTTATCATATCTTGCTTTATCTCTACTTTATTTTGTTTAATTTTTTCTTTCATAGCTAAATTATCTTGTTTCCTCTCTAATTTACTTTGTTCTAATTTTATATCAATAATTTTCATCATTAATTCTAACAAATTTTCATTATACCCTCATCTTTATTTACTTTACTTTTTCTCAATTACACTTTCAATTAACCTTCAAAATTTTGATATATACTATTATTATTATCCTGGCAATCCTAATCTTCTACATTTACTATTATTTCTACATTATCTTCCATCATTTCTGATATAATTTCATAATTTTGTCCACATTGTGTGAATAATTCTTCACTTAGTTCTAAACCTAAAGGAGTTTGTGTTATTTCGTTATTCTCAATTTTATTTTTTATTTAAATTCACCTTAAACATTTTTTTGTCAGTTTGTTTTAAAAATATTTTTAAAAAAGTTTTATTACTTATTTTTTATTCTTATAATACTCTTACCTTTAAAGACTCCGTATTTTTATCCATATATTCTACTATTTTTGACTTTTGTTTACTTTCAAATTTCTTTTAACATAAATAATTCACCCCACGTTGGTGCGACAATTGTAACTATTTAAAATATTAGGGAACAGAGATTGATTTGCTTATTCGATAAAGTTGGGCGCCATTTTGTAATATTTTATTACAAAAAAAAATTAATTATGAAATTTATCACTCTTGAAGAGAGTGTAAAATATCTCTGAGGTCGTAAGTTCTTTTGAAAAAAGTGTACTTAGTAGAATATTGAATAAAGTACAGAAATCTTTTTATTCTGAAATGTACATTTTATTATTAAAACAACACAATTTAACACCAGAATACATATAAATCAAATAATACCTATACTCTTTTTACTTTTTATGATTAATTTCATAAAAACTTTATTTCTTTTTTTTTAATTCAAAACATCAAAATCATAATTTTAAACAAAGGAAATCTTTTACTTATAAAAGATTTTATAAAATACACTTGAATAACATACTATCTCTGCTTATAGAAAACATGAGATAATTCTATTAATATAATATTTAAATTTCAACAAAATCACAAGTTACAAATCAATTATATGTTTTAGTTTATATGAAGAATAGTTTATGCATGTTATACCAGACATGTGTTATTATTTTGGATAAAAATTTTAATTAAAAGCACATCTTTTTCTGGTTGCAGTCACATGGCGTCGTTTCACTGAAATCACGTCCACTGTTTTTAAAATTAACTTTTTTAGTTCTCAATTTCACTTATAAGAAAGTATTAATTGTTCATTTCTTTATTAGTTCAAAACATAATTTCAAATTAATTGTTTGGTTTTATTTAAAACACAAATATTTAGTTCATTTTGTACACGTTTTCCGGGTTACATAATGCACATTGTCCATTGCACAATATTACCAAATCAATTATTTTTCACTTTTGAAAGTTTATTTTTAGTCAACAGAAACCAACTCACAATATTTTATAACAGTTCATGTAAAACAAGTCTCATTTTCTCAAGAAAACACTTTCTTTCTACATTTCCATTTTGTTAAGACGAACATATCTATCAAATGAGCGTGCTTCACCTTTGAAAGTTCTGCAGAGACTGGCTTGCTTTTTAGTTTAGGCGGTTAACGACAAATTTTATGCTTTGTCTACAAAACATTTACACTGCACTTCTCTTATGATTAAGTTTATAACTGTTTTAAGTATTAAAATACATACAATAAATTTCTCTGATCATTTTGTACTAATTATTTTATTTACTTATTTAGTCTTTACTGATTTTATTCAAAAAACAAAGTAAGTTTCCTGTTTGATACATTGAGTCCAACATATACCCCATTCTATTTAAAATCACTAAACTAAAAATGTACACTATTACATGTTCTGTATCCTCAAATGTTGAAAAACAGGATGCACAATTTGAAACCGCCCCAGATTTTCATTTAAATTGTAAGTCACTTCTGTTAGGACTCCAGAGAGGCCGTAACTGATATTCAAGACATCTGTATGAAAGTTAATACAACAAAGTGGTGTAAAATACACAAATTTTCATTATCCATTTTTGAACAATAAGCCCTACTATAACTAAAAACACACCAAAACCATTCCAATAACAAATATTATCACTCACAATAATATAAAAACATTCAAAGATAACCATAGGTAGACGACGCTATTGCAATAAATAAAACTATAGTAAACTACTCCGTAGACACAGCTGAGTGTGTATAGTGTTATCAAACAATTACATAGAGTATGCAATGTTCTAGATTGTTACAATGTGTTTAGAAAATTATGAAAAGATTTTAAATTGTTATTAATTGAATTGAAATGTTTGATCAAAAAACATTTTACACTGCTTGTTGTAAAATATCTTTGAAAACACTAACACTGCAGCGACTATATATTGGCACCTAGAGTTTTTGCATACTCTATGGTGACGAAATATCATTGTCATAGGTTTTTTTTGGATAATCATATAATCGCCTGAGGTTAAAAGAGTTAAAAGCACTGACTATATCATCAGGCGTCTCTCAACATGATTACTGAAGCAAAAAAATGTATTGCTGTGTAGGGGGCTCAATTCTGACATCTTTTGTAAAAACAAATGTATAAAGTAAGAGTTTGTTAAAACTTTTATTTCATTATCTCATTTACAAAAGCCATTTTATTGCCTCGTTATTGTCTGAAGTAGTGGGCCAGTTTAAAATTGCTCAATCTGTACTATTCCAAATGAGTAAAAATGTTAATATTTTATCAGGTTTTTAAAATAATAAATCCAAATTCGGAACAATTTTTTCAGCTGAAATCAGTGAAAATAATAAAAATAAATAATTAAATATATATTACAACATATTGTTCACAATGAACATTTACAATAATAAGGTAGTGTTCAACATAACTCCATGGATTTAAGACTTTTTTAACTCAATTGACTGTACACATCAATTAATTATATATTATAATATTATGTATATATATACAAATTATTATCTTCTGCATCTATTCTAAAAAAAATAGCTAATTTTAACAAATTATCTTTACAGTTCTAATTTATTTTTTAATTAAATTATTTTTTTATTTAACTTCTTTTTTTTAACTTTCAGGCAGGTTTTGAAAGTTTACCATAGCTTGGGCTTCAAGTCCGTCATGATCATTAATCCACAGCATAGTCATTTTGGGTGCTATAGCATCGTATTGTATAGAACAATTGTCTTCTCACTGCCATATTTTGTACTATAAATTAATAAATATAAAGTGTATGTATTAAGTTAATTTTAATAATATTGTGATTTGTTTTAAGTGTTAGGTCGATATGCTTTTGTAAACGTTTAACGTATTTAGTTAGTCACTTGTACTGTTATACAATTTGTAAATAAATATAAATTAATATCTATTGTTAAACATTTGTCTGTTAGTTGTATTTTTAATTTTTAGTATTTTTTTAAATTTTGCATTTCATTTAAGAAAATTAATACACCTTTTTACTTCCATTTCTTTTTTAGTCTCCTTTTCTTTTTTTATAATAAGATTATGAATAAGGTTTAACCTACAAAATAAATTATTATGTAATTTAAAACTAGTGGTATTTCTGTACATAATCTCTTTACTGGCCCTTACAATGTGAAATATTTTTCTTCTTTTTCTCTCTCCCCTTTGTTATTAAATAAAAATAAAGATTTTATACAATCATCTCTGTTTACACTGATTTTGTTAGTACTATTATCAGTATTGTTTCTTACATCATATAATTTTTGTTTCCTAATTACCATCTTGCCTATAAAATTAAAATTTACCAAACTGCAGTTTTATTATAAATGAAATATATTTCGTAAGTCTAATAGATATTTCAATAAATTGGTTCATGTAATTTTCATTAAAAATTATAAACTATAAAATGAAAAACTACGGTACCTTAAATTTAAAATTATTTTACATTTAGTAACATATTATGAATAAATATAAATTAATAATACACAAACTTTGTCACGCTCACTCTCAAACATATACATAATGACCTTATAATGCACTTAGCTGTTACGCTGATATGATAAGACGTGAATTTATTTCGCTTGGTGTTTTTTGTGTATCACCTCGATTATGTCCTCCAGTCTTGATGTTAATATACAAACCACTAAACTGAACAAAATGATCTATTATAGATTCATGCAAATCCTAATTTTGAAGGAACTAAAGAAACACTTTTCCATACTCCCACCATAATGACATTTTCTGACTATTTCATATCTATTTAACTAAAATACAGGGTAATAATAATAATTAAAATAGCTCAGGGCAATTATTGTTGATTTGTTTCTAGCTTTAAGATTGTGTTTTTAACTATTAATGAATTAAAAATACACTTATGGTTACTATTTTGAATTTAAAATTTAATTTTGAACAGATTAAAGTTAGTTCCAATTTCATTCAATCTTCATATTAATATATACCCATTACCAACCGCAAAAGTTAACTGATATTTAAACAATAAGTTTAAAGCTTGTAGATAAGATGTATACTAAAATGACTATCATTTTAAAACTGTACCGTATTTAATTGTTTTGAGTAACAGTCATATTTAACTTGTACACTAGTAGCCTAAACATAGGCTACTTAAAATCATCTAAAATTCCGATTATTACAGATATTATTGCTGAATTTTTCAAGGTAATATTTTTAACATATAGTATTTTAATAACAATGCTCTTATTTTTTATAGTAAAAATTGTGTTTTGGTATCATTAGTGATATATTTAAAAGCTGCACAAAATGAGCTGCTGTGGAAAGTAAAATATAAAGGTAAAACAATTAGGCTCAAATAATGATTTTTTTTTAATTTAAAAAAAAACAACTACCTTATTTAAAACTTTTGTACTGATTTTTCTGATTAACAAACTTGTCCAATAGTTTGGAAAAGCAAGTCTACATACAAATTTTAAGCAAAATTGGACTAAAATGTTTCTAAACGCTGTTAGACCGTTTACTAACATATACTCGTATATTTGTATATAGTGACCCAAAATTAGTATAAAACTACTTCAATGTTTAAGATCAGTGGTCATTTCATGGTCTAGGATGTCAGCATATACATAATAATTAGAATTTCGATATTAATATGATCAAGATGATTTAGTAGCTGGTAACTCAGCTGATCTAAATGTATATTTAAATTGTAACCAGAGTTCCAAAGCACGAGAAACTGAATTTCATAAAAATAGGTTATTGTCAAAAAGCGCTAATGATCCCAGTTCTGCATGACCATATATTCCCTATTTGGTATAAATTGTTGTAGAAGGATCCCCAAAAACAATGGGTATTATTTTGGGCTCATTTGAATGAAATTCACATTCCCCTTTGTGCATTTTGTAGTTATTGCAATTGGAGTTGTGAACACAAATATAACAATAAATTTATTTGTTATGGTGATGGTACAATCATATTTACTTAACTACCTACTTAAACTGCTTGTTATTTACCTATTCAGATATGAATATGAGCAAGATTGATCATATTTATTTGTAATTTAAAATAATATTCATTTTATAATGTCAATTGTTTTATTAATAAGGATTATATAGTAATTTTATATTATAAAATTTAAAAACTATACTATTACAAGATGAACATATTTATTTTTAAAGAAAACCTTAAAAAATTAATAGTGATTAAAAAAGACTTGAGAATATAATTTTCAAATAAATAACATAAATAAAGTTGTCATTAAAAAAGAGAGATAATTCAAATTGGATAAAGAGGAACCAGAATAATGATGGACAGGAAAATCCCCTTTACAGGTTTATTATTTTTTAAATTTGTACACAGAAACAGTTAAGTATTTTTTTACGCTATTCCCGAAGATGCAGAATGGTTTCTGGGTAGAAAAAAAGTGGACTAAGGGTGCTAAAATTAAGCTCTTATAAGATTTTTAATTTCTCATGGCTAAAATATTAAAAAAAGGTTAAATGTAAACAAGTATTTGCAATAATTGAGTTCACTCAATTTATTGTTGATTTTTTTAGATAATGTGTGATGTGTTTGTGCATGTGTGTGTGTATGTGTAATATATAAATAACCTAAAATAATCTGATATGGTTATGATGGTGGATTCTAACATGAGAAGCAATTTTCACAGAACCGAAACTCCATGACTGGAAAATTAAGGCAGAACATTGTAATACGAAGGTTAAGATATAAATATTCCAATTGAAATGAGCATCTAATATTAAAAAACGGGGGTTCTGAATTTACTAATTAATTTGAATCTAAAATCTTAAATTGGCACTTTTTAATCTTAAGTTATTTATTGAAGGAAAAATGCACAGCTTTATGGGCGCCAGGTAGCGTTAGCTTACCAATTTTGAAAAAAGAAAAGTTAACTATTATTACTTAAAACCTCTCAGGGTCGCAGATCCTTTTGAAAGTGTACTCACAGTGATTCTTGGTAAAATAAAGAAATCTTATTTGTTGTGCTGAAACTTAACATAGTTTATTTAAATCAAGATATTAACACATTTACATAAATTATCATCAATTTTCTGTTATTAATGTTGATATTCAAAATCTTAACTTAATGCATCCTAATATTTTCTGACAAATCAAATTGAATTTTAATGGTTGAATTTACTTTTAACTTATTTATTTGAATTTACGCAATTTTTTTTTTTTTTTTAATAGATCAGATCTCATTAGTTTATTTATTAAAAAAGAAAAATTAAAGTATTTTACTTCAATACTCTCATTTTTTATTCATAAGACATAGTCTCAAATATTATACTTCAACCTTTCAATCAAAAATTATATTTAAATTTTACATGTTTTATATCATATTATTAAAATATATTTTCATAAGAAAAGTCTTAACGTGTATACCAATCACGTTCTGTTAATTAAAAGCACAATTCCTTGGTGATTCTTCGTCTCGGTCCCCAGAAATGCATTGCTGCAACGTGGAAGGAGTCCATTGTTCTACGTTCAGACATTGACATTCTATGTTCAGTTTACTGCTCTATAAAGGTTATTTTTTATTCACTTGACAAAATAACTGTTTGTGTTACGATTTATCTCTTCCATCTTAACACTTTTACGGCTTAGTTCAGAACTCGCGATTCAACCATCTTACTTATCTCGAACACGTGCAAGATTTTATCTTTACACATTTCACAGAGTTCACATTTTTGAATTAATAGTTCACGCTTTAATTTAGAACGAATGCAACTTAGATCAATACTACATTGATCTTAGAACTGTTTTTAACCTTTTCACTACATTTATCCAAAACTTCCTCTACACAAAATACGTCTCTCCAGGTCAGAGACCTGCTTGCAACTGGGGAAGTCGCATGTGTCTTTTTCCACATCACGCGATGCAGGGTTTAACTTACTAATAGCACGAACACTGTTCAAATTATTCGCTTGACAACAAGCTTTGTCTATATTCACAACACAACTATTTACTTAAATATTCATTACAACTTATAATTAACATTTTAAATATCAAATTAGTATTTTGGAAACCTATATTAGTTTTATTACCCTTATTTTATTTTTATAATACTAAAGTATATTATACTTTCAGTCATTCATTTGACTTCCGTAGTCCCCCCACCAGTTCAATTACAACTTTCCCGGTTTATTCTTATGATTCAAATCTCAGTATAACCATTTTTGGTTATCCAAGTTAAAATTACCATTTTTGGTATTACAAACATCACTAGACATTTTGACAAATTTTGTAAACAAATACATAATTTGCTACACTTTTAAGTGACAAATTGAAATCCATAACTAGAACAATCCTTTAACCTCTATGAAATAGGAAATAAGGTAAAGGAAGCGAGTAGAAATTGTAAACATTTTAAAGAGTTGAAATGAAACACAACAAATATATTTCTGTATAAAATGTTGTATTCAAACATTCAAAACTATTCTTAACCAATAGTATAAATAATGCTCAAATTAAAACAAAGGTGTTTAACTTTAACAATGCTATATTCTATTGGTAAGGACATATTGCACACATTGTATGGCACAGAGCGAGATATCCACGGATTTCATCATATATCTAGACTAGATACAGTAACATAACAAATAATCACAAGCACACTAGAAGCTAAACAATGACGAATTTAAATAGCTTAAACATAAATTATTATTTACACACCTAAATGAACTAAATTCATAATTTTAAAACATTTTACAAAGTTTTATTAATTTTATTTCAAATCTTTTACAAAATTGATGTTTTAATAATTAATCCTCAATGTAATAAATAACTAAATTTATGGTATTTTTTTTATTTATTGAACAAAGGAAAGATATTTATGTATATATAGCACAGAAAAAATGTTGTTTACAGCATGTCTTAGGGAATGTGGTGACTAAATAGAAAACATCAGTAATATAATAAATTTGTTGTTTGTTTTGAAACACAACTAAATAAACAAAACAAAATACATAAGAATTACAGAGAGTTTGACCCTGTACATTACATTTTTTTGAATGTTTTAACAAAAAATATTATAGACATACAAATTTGACAATACATTTTTACAAATGATTGTTCTACACTTATCATTTATTCACAAAAATAAATAATTATAAATCTTTATTTGGCTACACAAAATTTTAACATTAATTTAATTTTGTTCACACTAGTGCAGTCTATTTATTAAATGAAATTAAGAGATGGCATTTAAATTATAAACAAAAGATACTAATATTAGCAGTAAATGTAATTGTGTATAAGCAAAATGTGTATCATATATGTTTAAAGATGTATATTTAATTCAGGATTTCAGGAAATTAATTACTTTTAAGAAGTAGTTAATGACATCCAATGACCAATCAAATATATTTACAGAGAAGCAGAATTACATTACATTTGGGTTTTGAAAGAAAACTAGTTGTACTACTTTAATTAGTTAACTTATATTGAGTATTAATTCTTATATAAACTATATGTATTGAAATAATAAATGGGTGTGAATTACTTAATAAATAATATGAATGTTGTTAATTTTATATATATATATATATATATATATAATAGGCCAGTATTATTTACCAATTCTGATAAATTTGAAATTTAAAAAATCAAACATAATCATTTAAAGTATTGAAAATTGTAACAAATTACTATTCTAACTCATAAAAATATACAAATTTCTAATGTTCTTTAAATTTAATTACAACTCAGTTCATTTACAACAAATATTTACATGTTTCTGACTTAAAATTGCACACATAATGGTAACAAGTTTTACAAACATATATATGACTAGTCTTTCTTACTTCAAAATCTATATTTTGAAATATTGTTAAAAAAATAAGATTATTTCAGTGATTCTTATATTTATATGTATTTTGAATCAATATAATAATTATCACGTATTAACATTAACTTTTTACAAAAGCTTACAACAATTAAGAACTTCTTTCATTAAAATTATAAATCTTGGAAGAATGTAAAGACATTTGAATGAACCTTTACACTGACATTTGGTTGGTAAAGTCAAAACACTAATTAATTATTAAATAGAGTTTTTTTTTTTTTTTTCAGAAATAAATGTTCATACTTTTATAGCTTTTGCTATTACTTTGACAACATTATTTATAAGCAAAATATTCTTTGGACAGTTTTAAATCATTTAAATAAAAAATATAATATATTTTAAATTGATTCCAGCAACAATTTTGAATTTTACATTTTGTCTTGGTTCAGTTATATATATTTAATTGTGGATTTTAAAGCATAGCTCTATATTGTGGACCTCCTAAACAATAGAGGTCGAGTTACAATTGAAAATACATTTAGGCACCTCCATAGATAATCAATCTCTTCAAAGTATAAGATAATTTTACCTATTGTTTTCATACCATTAATAGTGATAAAAAGAACACACAAATGAATGAATTTTATTATTACTTATTTGTTTTCGTTTAAACAAAATTAAAATTTATTTCTTGTCATTTTACTCATAATAAATATGCTGAAACCATGACATACTTTTAATACCAATTGAGATGAATAAAATTGTTTCCATTAAAATAATAAAAGAGCTTTGTGGTCCACTTTACAATCTCAGATTTAGTATTGTATTCAATATTAGTTAGTAGACCCCATAAACCAAATATGCTTGAGATAAAATTCCTACAATAAAGAAATTAAATATATACTTTCAATAATTATTTGTGTAAATATACCCATTTTTATTTTTCCTTAGCAATATTAATGAAATTTCCTTTGCTAAGATATAACAGAAATCTCATATTCTTCCCTCAACTTAGACATTTTATTTCAATGAAAGTGAAAATGATATCATAATATTTCATTTTTATTAAACCACAAAATACATCCGGTACTTTATTAGTATTTTTAATTTACTTTATTTACAAATATTGTTACTAAATATATTTAGATGACAATATTTGGAAAAAATATTCTACTATGCATGTGAACCATAAAGACTATAAATATAATATTTAGCTTAAACTTTTGAACATGATGTTCAATGATAAATATATTATGATATATTATCATCAATTGTTTCTCCTTGTATATTATGAATATTCATAATATGTTTTCTTTTCGTATTGCAACGTCTATGATTATGAACATATATTATAAGGATTATATTGGAACATATTATATTTGAAGGATTATGTTCCAATAAATGAGCAGCTACTAAATATTGATTTTTTTTATAAATGCAGGGAAAGAATATTATTTATGTTAGGATCACCCATTATTAGTAATATAAAATGTCTTAAAAATTGTTCATGCCTAATGAAGAAGATACCTATTATTGGAGTGTTCATTTTTATTACAAACTCATTTCGAATTAACTAGCTATTCCAAAAACTCATCCAACATTCTGCAGTTATATTGAGATTCTTACTTTGTATTATAGTTGTGATTATATTTTCAACAGATAGATTGAATCTATAATCAATAGGTATATTATTTGCTAGTAATTTGACTTACATTTATAATTTGAACATTTCTTTAACATTACAATTAATACAAACTATTGATATTTTCAAACATATTATTTGATGTTATTAATATCTTTGTATGAAAAACTTATTTCTAAGGCTCTACAATATTTTTGTTTTGCTATAAACAAAACATTTAATTTCTAAGAAGTAATTATTATTGTAAAAGATGTATTTGGAAACTTTTAAAATTCTTATTTGATTTAGAGTAAAGGTTCATTATTTTGATTTGATTTTTGAAAATAGTTTTCATATTAGTTTCTAATAGTTTCACATAATAAATATACTGATTTTGCCTAAAGTTTCTTAATTATAATAACTATCTAAAATACACTTCTTCTACATAAATAAATTATATTATTGTTGATCAATTCTTTATTATTCTTTGTGTCTTTAAAGTCATCTAGATACAAATGTTTAAATTTTTCGTCTAAAATGTAATATTTATCTTATACATTTTTTTTTTCAGTAATGAAATATATCTCATATTGAAATACTATAAATTAAGTTCATAAAATCTACGCATGTTTTCAATAATTAACTATCTTATTGATAGCATTAATTTTTACAATTTTTTGTTACATACTCAATACAATTAAAACTAAATTTAACTTTATCTGTCAATCGCCAATAGCCATATTTAATCACCATGGCTGATAATATTATTGTGATAATGAGAAAACAAATTACTCACAACTTGATAAATTGTATCAAGTAAGCTATGGTTTCATACTAAAAATTATAGTTTAGTAATAAAACTGTTTTATCAATAAGGGCCTTGTTTGAGATAGGTTTAATTTCTTTAAGTATCTAGTTACAATACTGGATGAAAGTGTAGTTGTTGAACAAATAATAGTTTGTTTCTATTTTTGTAATAATTCCAATACTGATTATTTTTCTCTGATCTCTTCACATTGAATAATATAGTTTCATTTGAGTATAACTTTACTGATTATTAAATATTAGTGTTATTGAATCTATTTGAGTTTGTTGAAATATTAATTACTTAAACTACTAATACATTAAACATTTAAAATATAATAATTCACAGGCACAAATTTTCGTGTCATTGCTTCTGCCAAGTATGATTTGATCATTGGAGGCAAAGCTAATGAGTCAAGTTCATTTTTACTTTTAATCTTATCTAAAATCACAGCCCTACACCTGTCCTGTAAATTAACAAAATCTCTCTGCATATAGCCTAACTCCATTTCTGTTTTACAAGCAGTGGAGCTCACCATGGGGTATAAAGGATCACGTACTTGTTGCAAACCTTTAAATGCAACTCCCAAACACTTTCCATCTTTATAAAATGTAAGTGTTCCTTCAATTCCATCAAATAAAACACCTACGGTTGCATCTTGGTTTTCTCTGAAAGGTGCAGTATATCGTGCCCATAAACCTCCATGCCATATTAAACCTTTATGTGACATACCCCAACTATGTCTATCTTCACCAATTAGATTAGTAAAAGAGTTTCGATGTAGGCTTGCTTCTTTTGTGCCTATCCCAAACATCATACTTGTACCGAATAATCTTTGTGTTATCTTGAGTTCCCAATAATATCGACCATTGTTAAGGATGCGAGTGCCACGAACTCCAGCTGTTCCACTACTCCAGTTAGGATGGAAGTGTGCAACTTTAAGCCCTGCTCCATAGAGTCGTACTTCATGGCTCCGGTCATAACGATCCCAAGTCCAATAGTCTTCACAACCATGACGGATAGGGCCTGTGCCTGCCATCACATCCTTCATCCCTGAAACACAAATAGTGTTGTTTTTGTGTACCCGTAGAAAATAGTAAATATAAAAACTAGATATATTTACTACTACTATATATCTACTAATATATTTACTATATAGAATATAGTAAATATAAATAGCTAAATATAAAACTACCTAAACAAGTTATTAAGAATTTTTACTTTCTGATATAGATGTAAAAAAAATATTACATCTTGTTTTCATGGTTTTCAATATATATAACAGTGAAATAATTAAAGAAAGTGACTGATACAGAATACAGAAAAGAATTGCAAAGAATGATACAGATAACAATAATTTGAAGGGGAAAGTAAAATTAGATGGGTTTTAAAAAGATTGATCCACAAATCTGTATAATAAAATGACAAGACTTGTTCGCTTTAAGCTAAAGGTTACTCGCTAACATAGATTTAAAACAGCAGAATGATAGGGCTCCATATTACAGTGACTAGAAAATTGCTTTAAAACATTTATATTTTACATATGGCAACTTTACCTTAATTTTATACGGATGTAACCAAGCTCAAATTTTGAAGAAAATTTCATTGTGTAATTCGTAGAATTTACAAAATTATTACAACAATTGGCTGTCTTGAACTGTTTTTCTTGAATTTTTTCCTCACAGGTCATTGATATAATAATATCATTAGATGATATTGACAATTTAAAATTTTTATTTTCTACAAATGAAAATTTGGATGTTTATGAAAAATCCCTGCCTTTTACAACAGTTTATCAATAAGAAAGTGGCAAGAATGCAGATTTCTACATGGATCATTTTTGTCCTGACAAGGTGTAAACATAATACTGTTTTAAGGTTGCAGATAGGGGACTTTGTGGGCTATTTCAGTGTATTTTTTTTACTTGTAATAAGTACCTTTTAACTGTTGAGCTAATTACCATCACAAAATATTGTGTAAAGAGGAACTTTAAGAGTCATTTAGGCAGGGGTGCCAGAGAATGGTTTGATAGCGCGAACCGCGCTATAGAATTCGATTTGGGGGGGATTTAAAAAATACAACTTTTCGCCAACAAATAAATATTTTTAATAATGTATGGTCATTTAAGAGACAAGCTTTGTTTATAATCAAGCATAAATATAAAAAGAATACGCTAATTGCAAATATAAATAAAACTGTACTATGGGTATTGCTTATTGACGTGTGGGAGCCGGGAGCGGTTGGTACTGGTCTTCAATGTGTACAATTATTTTTAGCTAATATTGCACAGGGGTGGCTGCCCTACTTCCGAATCCACTAATGTGGGGGTTTATCGCTTTTCAGTTCTGTCTGAACTTGGTCAAGGTCGCCAGTTCACCGCCACTTGTCTAAGTGTTTACATTATTGTAGTGTCAGTATAGCTATGTGTCGAGCATCTGTTTACGGTTTACTTCTTGTGGCTGAGGAAGTTTGGTTTGTAGCAGTTCGTAGTTAATGTTAACCGTTTTAGTTGTAAATGGAAATTGATAGTATTTTGGGACTGCAAAACTGCATTGTGTTCAACGTCCATTTTAGTTGAATTATTGAAGTATGAGTCATTTAATTTGTATTTGTTATAGCGTAAATGAAAGAATTTAGTGTGCATTGATAATTTTCTTTAACATTTTTTTGCATACGGCAATTTGTATGTGGGTTTTTGAATATTCTAATATAGATGATAAAAATGCCTAAAACTTTGGAAAGGACTTTCAAATATAAATGTCTGGAAGTGTTGAGCAACAAAATCTATAGGCAAGACAAGTGGATTGACCATTGTAAAAAAAAAAAAAAACGTACAAACTCAAAAACAATTTAGAAATCAAGTTTAAAAAGGTTGAGTTTAAAGACGGCAGTGGACCGTGGAAACCATGGTTGGAGCCCGAGTGTGGATCTCTTCTTTGAACACAGTTTAAAACCTCTTTGAGCAATTATTATTCAATACTTAAAACTGGCAGCCTGTGTTGAAAACAAAATATTGACACAACTATACTTTAAGAAATATATTTAACCCCATTTCTTTATTAAAAATATTCGCCCATTATGATAAGCGAATAATAACCATGTACGTAGTATTAATAGTATTATATTGTGCTGTTTTTTTTTTTTAATTTGTTTTTTAATAAACATGATTTTTATTTAATTTGATTTCACTTTTTCATTCCCACTCATATGTTTTGTCAAAGAATTGTAGATATTACTTATCACTTCTTTTTGTGTGGGGGAAAATGTTGGTGGATGGGTGGGGGACGGGGGGCTAATTGATTTCATGGGGGTTGATTTTTGGGGGACTCGTGCTATTGTCTTTGGGGGATGGGCACCCCTGCATTTAGGTGTATTTGTTCCCATTTAACCCTAACTGTACACCATTGACATCCACTCAACCATGCAAAGACATAAATTCACTCTATTTATCAACTTTCTCACTTATATCTATTAACAAAAAATCTATGTTTTCAAAACATATCAGTTTTTTTTTAGGGCTCCTAAGTAAAAAACAAAGGTTGTGATAATCCATTTTTTTTTTCAATAACAATTGCAGTTTTTCAGCTGTTTAAATAAAACATTTACCATCTTCAGAAAAAATCCCTATTCCAAGAGTCCTAGGCAAAGCCATCAGTAACTGGATTAAGTCCAACAATTGCCTGTACAAACTAAAAGGAGGAGTCCTCTAAGCTAAGGTGTTGTGCAACCCATGCAGAAGGCTGACTGGTACTGGGATTATATCCAGTCTCGAAAACATTATTGGGAACAAAAGCATTCCCATTGAGAAACTAAGCATAAACGACCTAACCCTTGGAGGAGGATGTCTTTACTGAATTTAGAGGATGGCAACGTTAGAGAGGATAGTAGTGAACAGAGAAAGGAACCAAAAGTAAGTAAGGTTTTTCCATGGTTAATGAAGGAAAAAGATAGAAGAAGCCCTTATAAGCATGAAAAAGTTCTACCATGGAAGGAAAGATGTCAGCTCAGGGAGAATAAGAAATGAGCATATGGTAGGCAACCAAATGAAGTGGGACAGTCTGGAGTTTTGGGAAATTTGGTTCTGAACCTAAACAGTGATTTCTCACAAAGCAGACAGACTATTTCTGGCAGATCAACGGAATCTGGTGTAGAGAAACAGCAGCTGACACCAGAGGATGTTGGTCGTGCAAAGAAGATGGTGAAGTCTGCAAATGATTGACAGAGATGAAGAGAATGGCTGTTGAATCATTTTCAGATGAGGTGGCTATTAAGAAGCTAGCGACTGTGCAGATTGAACACCATGACTAGAGGCTCATAGAGGAGATAGCTCAGAACATTAAGAGGGAGATTGACTTGTGTTGTCCCCTTGGGGGTGATTATGTCAGGATAACCAGCTGCCACCTGTATTGCAGAAATGCTATTGTAGGGTGCACAACCACTTTAACCAAAGACTGGTTGGAGAAGCAATTCAAGGAGCTGAATCTCTTCCTAGGAATAAATGATTTAAGAATGGGTTCAGCACGAAGCCTACTACATAGGTATCCACTTCCCTACTTCCACTGAGGCAGAGGAAACCTCAGAGCTGACTGTTAACCGGTAATTGGCAGAAAATTTCCCTGATAGCCGATTTCTGATTATTAATATTGATCAGAACTCTGTCCAAAACCTGAAGGCATTAAATATGCACCCATTTCAGTGACCTTCAAATTGCAAGGAGGGAAAGAATCTCCTCATTAGAGTAACAAATTAATTTATATCATAGAGCAGTTATGGTTTTGTTCTGCCAAAAAATATGGAATCGTTCTCTGATACAGGAACCATGAATTGTGAAATGCAAAGTGATGGAAATGAACACTGCAAAAGGTAAATTGATATATCACTGAACTCTGGTCCAGAGACAGGACCATGACTGAGGCACACTTGCAAGTAGGTGGTGACATCATATTGCTCCTTGCATCCGGGTACCTTCACTACGACTCTAATGAAACCCAGCTGTCACTTGATCTGAGGTGAATTGTAGAGTTTGATGCTGAGAGGAAGAAGCATTTGGTTCTTGGATGTGATGCCAATGCCCACCATACATCGTGGGGTAGCATTGGTATCAACAACCGAGATGAGTGTTTTTTTAAAAATTTTATAGCTGAATCAGGATTAGTTATATTGAATCAGGGCTGTGAACCTATCTTCAAGCGAAGAAGAAGTCAGGGTTTGAGAGAGATGGTCATATACATTACTTTAACTAGCTGGTATGCAGACACTAAGATAAGCAACTGGAGGATATCTACTTATCCATTTGCATCAGATCACAATTACATCTTCTTTCATATATATATAAGTTTGAGCTACTTAAAAGAGAATTATAAAAATCATAGGAATACTGATTGGGGCATGTTCCATGAGGAATTAAGTCAGTAACTTGATATTTGTAGGTCGGATCTAGGACATATGCTCAATAGGATGGTTAACTCTGAATAGACCCATCAATGAGTCGTATTAAATGGTTTGTCTTGATGTCATAAAGTAGACAAAAAACACACCTGTTGGTGGAATCGAGAGCTAGAAAACGTGTTGGTTGCCTGAGGAAGAACATTCACAGACTGTACAATTCTTGTAAACATACAAGAAGCTGGAATCGGTACTCAAAGGCATTCACAGAGTACAACAAAACAATAAGAAGATGAAAAAAGAACTCTTGGAGAGTAACTCATTCACTAAGTACTCATAGTCATAAAATAATATGAGGATTTACAAAAACTTAATTTTATATAACACTAAAACGTTTCACAATATACTTTTCTTTAGCACAGGTCTTTAGTTCCTGTGTCACCTTCTATGTGCAGTGTTATCAAAAGTTCCCAACTACACAAGATAACACTAAAACCCTGGGGGTATCAATATTGTCCGGTATGTCAATATTTATCTGGTTTTTCTTATCTACATAAAATTTTACTTGTTCTTGTATATCTAAATCAATCCTTTAGAATTTCCATTTTAAAAGAAAAGTACGGTACACTGTACAAACAAACACAAATGAATCGATTCTAAACCCAACGTACTTTCCTTTGATTAGCAGCAATTCCTATGAATATTTTGCATTAATTAAACCACTTGAATATATTTATCCACTATTACGGCGTCTTCTGATACTTGGTCTGTTGTAACGTTACACTTGTGTTTTCCAACATATGTCAATGCTCCATTCGCTACATAGATAGGCAACCTAACCTACCACTCACATCTGTACAGCCTAGTTAATTTCTCACAAATAAGCGTTTTCTAGAAACAATTTTACTATTTTAATTCTGTATGAAAATCAAATGTAAAAATTCCTTCTAAATTAGCATTTTCACCTGATAATTTTGATCTAAAACCATATTGATCAGCTAATAGCTTAGAAAGATGAGTTTTATTATTTCTATTTTGACAAAAATATTGTTTATAAAAATACTATCATTTCTTACTAAGTTGTTCCTTTGCATGATGGTACCTGTATTATTAACCTTATCCATGGTCCAGTTACTATTTAGTCTTTCGTTGGTTTTGCATGAGTGCGTTAATAATTCTGTACATGTTTTTGATCTTTAAGATTTAATTTCTAAATTTTAAGTTCAGTGTAAACATAACTTTGTGAGAAATAGTGTCAGTTTAGCATGCTCATAAAAATATTTATTAATTTGTTCTATTTTATTGATTTTAGTCACACTTTTTTCACTTATATTAAATTACATTCAAAAGAAATGGTGGTATCTGTCAGACTGACATTATCTCTACAACTGTAGTTAATTTTTCTATCAAAATACTAAATTGATTTTGATGAAACCTAATATTCATCTGGTCACAATGATTCCTTAAGCTTTGAAACAAGTCAAAATGATGTAAATATAAAGTTTTTAATAAATCATTTTATATCAGAAATATAATGTTAATAAATGTTTGAATACGACAACGCCTAGTGGCAGACTCGCGAACTATGTTATAAATTAAGCAAGCCTAACAAATTCTCGACCGAATATGACGAATAACTTAATACACTACATTTAACCTAAGCCTAAACCATATAAATTAAAAGGCCTAAACATCTCAGTTATCCAATAAAAGTAACAAAACGGCAGTAGAATCTCGAAAAGAATAGAAAACGAAACTTTTAGAAGCAAAATTATTCAACACAGAAATGACCGCGTTAGAATAATAGCGTCAGAGAAATTGAAATAGCAATAAAACCATGATAGCTACGAACAAATAAACTTGGCCTATGGAAGAAACAGATACTTTTACATAAAATTTGTCACCTGAATTCATATCGAAAACCTCAGAATAATTAGGTATATGCATAAATACGACGAAAGTTCGAAATTCAAATATGGCCGCCTAGATCTGTGATGGACACATATTTCAGAAAGTATTCTATGCCAACGATCCAGTCACGTGACCAAAACAGTTTAAAAATAATACAAGCGGGAATTTTAACCAACTTTAGATTATGACCAAGATAAAATTGTATTTAGTTGTAAGATAGTTTTAATTAAAAAAAAAAAAAAAAGAAGTTATTTGGATCCCTATTGCATGTCTTCAAAATTTAATTTTATTAAAAGTAGAGTCAGTAATTATTAATAAATGAAGTTATTAACAAATTCTTGTCTTGTAAATTAGGGCCATATACATTTCATTTGTGCTACAAATCCAAAACATGATCTGAAAAGAAAGTGAATAACAGTGAATCTCTTTGTAGAGCCTAACAATGGATTTGAGTTGTTGGTTAGGAACCCATATATGCAAGACCTATTTAGGCTTGGCTCCTGTCTGAAGATTTTTTTTAAATATAAAAGTATTGTTTTAATCTTTTAAAAGTGGCTGAGAAGAAGCCTAGAAGATCAGTGTCTAGTGAAAGCAAAAAGTTTGAAAATCTACCCAAAGATAGATTAAATATCGACCATTCTATAACTGCTGAATAATCCAACCTGGTGAGATCGTTCAATTTATCATTATATTATCTCATTCCTTTTTAAACTATTGAGCCTATGAGGCATCATTAAAAGAACTAAATATTCACAAGTTTAGTGTGAAAAAAATATATATAGGCCCTAACATAGAAACAATTTTTATATATGTACCAAAAGTACAGAATAACTGCTGTATAATCAATAATCATCTTTTCATCTTCATTAAACAAAAAACTATTCCTTATTATTTAATTTATGATTAATTGTGTTAATATTTACAAGATACTCTTATAATTGTATAATTAATTTGTGACTTTAATTTTATGTATGTGTATTTTACCCCCCGAGATATAGGCTAGACTCTTATTATCCCCCACAATCATTACCCCGAGAATAGACTCTGAAATATTCACGAATACTTGTTTGTATTTTTTTTTTTTTTTTTTTTTTTTTTTTTTTTTTTTTTTTTTTTATTAATTTTATGTATGTACCAATTTTTATGTTTGATTTTAAAGATCTTTTGTGTTAAATTGATATTGCTAAATGATATTTAACCAACAAATGAGTTCAATGAATTTTAAAGAATAATAAATCATTTATATTCTGTTAACAACTTGCAATTTCTTTATAAATTTAACATTGTATTAATATTGTTATAGCTTTGACATTTATTTTAAGAAGACAATAATAATAATAAAAATCAATGTTATTATGTACAAATTATAAAAACACTACAACAGGTTCATCGACAGATTGTTACCTGGGTTGTGTAACAAATGATAATATACAATAAAAATAATAACAATAAAATAATATTCAAAACAAAGGAAAAAGGCGGCTGCGCGGACAACCCGTTCTTAGGAAGCCTGAGGACTGTGTGCTCTCCAGTTCAGCGCCGAAGCAGATGGGGGATTTGCCGGGAAGGCCGTTGCAGCCCATACAACAGCAGCAAGTGCAGCAGCGGGTACAACAAGTTCAGACGCAGCAAAAATTGCAACAGCAACAGGGCTAAGGCGAGAAGCAACAGCAGGTAGGGTCGGAGCCCGCCTGGGGAGCGTTTGCAGATGTTGTGACGGATGCGGATAGGGCTGAGCTATAAAACATTCAGAAGCTGCTCAGTTGGGACAAAGAGACATCTGGTCGATGGACACATAGTGTGATCCCCAAAATAGAGAAATGGGTAAATACCAAGCATGGAGAGATAACCTTCTACCTGACGCAGGCGTTGACGAGTCACGGTTGTTTTCAGGAGTACCTCCACCGTTTCCATAGAGCGGAAGATCCTCGCTGTCTGGATTGTGGGGTGAGGAGTGTAATAAATTATAAAAGAGAAGGTGAAGTTACTTTTATGTTATTAATTTGTTAATTTGCTCGACTATAGGGCGCCAGGTTTGCTTTAGCATACCAATTTAGAAAAAAGAATGAATTTAATTATTTATAAGATCTCTGGGGTCGTAAGTTCTTTTTACAGTGTACTTACAGTGGATTTTGGTTTTAAATGAGAACACTTTGGCTGAAATGTTACAAAGAAAACATTTATTAAACATTCAAAGAAACATCCTACAAATTATTATTAACAACAAAAAAAAATCATATTATAAGTACTAGTTATCCTTTTTAGTTTCAATAACAAATTATGAAGTTATATTTCCTTTATTTCTTTCTTTCAAATTAATTAATTTTATCTTTAAAAATGCTTCTACCAATAAAATTGTTGCAACAGGAATTTAATCTATGAATTTTTTAGTAACTTTGTAGTTCTAAAAGAAAAATGAAAAGATTCTATTTTCATTATTTAAAAACTTCATTTTACTATTATCTCTTCTAGTAATAATCTACTAAATTTTCTTTAAATAGATAAACATTTACAAAACAATTAATTTAAAACATAATACAGGTTACTAATCAAACAGGTAATATATAGCGTCTATACCACAACGCCGATCTAAATAAAAAAACATTGTCTGTGTCCGAATGGAAAACTGATGTCCTACGAGTTGAAGTTCTACGGCTCGCAGTGGATTCTCCCTCGTTCAGAAATTGTTTTCTCAAGTTGTTGAGAATGTTCATAACTCGCGTATATAAATCATTGTCTTTTATGTTCCCGCGTTATTGTCATTGAAACACGCTAAATATGGATTTTTAAATACTTTCGATCACTATTTGAGATAAAAATCAAATGTACATTGTTCTAACAGAACCTAGAAACTCTTTCGACGATCTTATCTCTCCAAACACTGGATTTTGACTTTTAAGAACACAACCTGTTCATTTTAAGCGGTAAACTCAACTCTTAGAAAACACATCTTGTCCCTTCAATCGCTGGACTTCGACCTTTTTGAACACAACCTGTCACTCCTAACGCTGGACTTAGACTGATGTTACCATGAGGCAAATTCCTACTTCCGAAAGCGTTCTTTCCGGTTACTGTTCACACATTTTACCGCACTGCCGTAAAATACAAATAATTTACATTTTATAACAAACAAACTAAATTACATTAAAATTAAACATAATAATTCATACTGTTGTCTTGAAAATCCATTTTTCTTTTATAAATGACGTGACTAAATTTAAATTATTATTTGAATCTCTTATCTCTTTGGCTTAACCGCGTCTTTTAAATGAGTCTATATTAAAATCTGACTTTTCACATTGTCACAAAACCCCACAAGGTTTGTATTTCAATACAGGTATTGGAATACAAAGCTTTTATATATATAAATTTCAAATCGAGAAAAAAAAAATACTAATGGATGTTCAAGACATTTCATTTCAGAAGCTAAGGACCTCATGAAAGAAAATAAGTATCCCTAGTATACTTAATTTAAGAAAGATTCTTTTTTCTTATAAAAATAAAAATCTATTTGCTAAAAATCCTATTTTATTATTTTAATTTGTTAGCGTTATCATAACTCATCAAAACTATATATAATCCCATTAGCGCTAAACCTTATCTCTATTTATACAATAAAACCCATCATCAGTTTCCTTTCCAACCTTGTTGGCTGAAACTTTCCATCAACATTTTTTTTGTTGACAGGATCCCGTCACTCAAAGCTTATCTCCCAGACAGCCGTCTATATACTTTTTCTCGTCTCATCCTCTTTGCCAAGACGACATTTCTACATCCTTTGAAAATCTACCTTTGACTCTAGATATTCATCTGAATAATTCCTTCAACTTAATACAATTAAAATTTAAAACTTCTCATTATCATTAACACCATTACAAAATTATTTACTTATTACTCAACATTACTTCAATTTACTTTAAAACTTTTCAATTATCATCTTATATTATTATTCATTTTAGTTTAAATCCAATAATTATTTATTCTTTATCAATTCTCAATTACTCTTTGTCTTGCTGGGATAACATGTTAACTACTGATTTTACAATTACCAAAACTCCTCTCTTCAACTAAAATTTAAAAATATAACATCATTATTACAAAAAAAAATATAATTACTTACAAAACTCATCTATTTATTTAAAAATTACCTCTTTACAATTGTATTGTCTCTCAGTATCCTTTCTTAAAATTATTTCCATCTTATCTTTCATATTTTAATAATCAAAGTTGCATTAATCCCCAAACAAATTCTTCATAATAAAAAAAAAAACTCCTTATTATTTACCTATATATTATTTCATAAATAATCTCCTTATTTCAACGTAGCTTCCTTCAAAAATCATAATAATCGCCGTATTTCGTAGACTTCCTTAAATCTCCTCTTGTTTCATTAAAATCGTCGCATATTTCCTTTATTTCATTAAAATCGTCGCATATTTCCTTTATTTCATCGTAGTATTCAAAAAACCTCTTAAAAACTAAAAAATTACCATTAATGCAACCTAACTACCTTTTTTATAAAAGTTTCTCAACAGAATAACTTCATTTTAAATACCACTTTACTCAACAATTCTGTAAAGTCATCATCTTCATATAAAACTCAAAAATTCTTTCATTTAAAACACTTCATATTAAAATCTTCTTAATCATCTATTACTTGTATATAAAAACTCAAAAAAATAAAATTTACATTGTTTCCCAGCTAACACCGTATTTCATCAAAATCTTTAGACATCTTTATCAAATAACTTCTCACTATCATCTATTGCTTTAAATTCAAACCTTATTTATTAAAAAACGTTAATTCTTTTATTTTATTTATAAATTTCATCAAAATCTCTTCATATTATATTATTTATTACTCCTTCCTTTAAAAAACAAAAACTTAACCTCCTTTACTCCTTTTTTAACATCAAAAAACTTAAAAAACTTAATTATTATCTGTCTTGGCAAAACTCACATAAATTCTCAAACTTTAAACAACTATTCTTCATATTCACAAACATAAATCACTTAAAACTAACAACTTTTTATCATTTTATTATTAAATAATTCTTAATATTTATAACATCAAACATACAACTTATCGTTTTACCATTTAACATCTAATTACCTATTCTAATCAGCTAATCAACATTTTTACAACTTTACAGAACTTTTAACTTTATTCCATAAAAAAAAAAAACTCTCCTTTTGTCACGTCCGGTTTAATCTCATATATACAGATCGATCACTTCTATATATATATATCCTACAATTCATTTACCTTCAACATCTGTCTAAATTTTTTATCACATGATGTTTTTTCATGTAATAATGTCACACTTATTTATGCATTTTTCTTCCTAACCTCTCCTACAACAGTTCTTCTAACCGCCTACTTTATACCGTGCATACTTCTAATTGCTCTTTGGACTCTTACACAAAGTAACATGCTGTGACGTTGAAATGTGCAATGGTTGAATGCAATATCTCTACTAAATTCAAGATAAAGCCCAAAACACATCCCTATTTCACAACACACCCTCTATGCAGTCCCAGAATGCCTTATCCTTGCGAATAAAACATTCTATTATTACTACACAAACTCCTACCTCCTCCCAAAATGTTCATGTACTCCTTAAATGCATCTACACGAAGAAAATTTTAAAATTCATAAAAAATTTCATTAAAATCGTTTCATCCGAAGTTGAAATAATGTTTATTTTTACCAAGTTTATTACTAGCATCGTCGATTTTCTGTTTATGTAATCCTTTCTAGATGTTATTATTCAAATTCAAAAAGAAAATTTTATTTTTTAAAATTTATTCTAAGTTCTTTACTTAAAAAATTTTACCTTCAATACTATTAAAGTTATTTAAGTAATCTACTTTTGTTCTTGTTTACTTTATTTAAAGCCAATTATCCTTTATTTAAGTAAATTTTATTTGAAAACGCAAGTTAAATTAGAATTATACGTCAAACGTTTTTTTTATTTTCCTAGACAGCATTTTGGTAACACCCTATATTTCGTCTCAATGTCATGCAAAGGAATTCTAGGCCTGGTTTAAGCATAAACAAGTCCCCTTGATATGAGACAATCCTTATCTGTCTACTGATAAGACATGAACCTTTTAGCTCCAACTAGATTCTATTTCTCTCGTCATTATTGAATATTTTATTGAATCCACCTACTTAATATTGAATATTTTTTCTTCAACACTAAACTGAATCTTTGCTTCGAACCAATCTGCTTTATCTTAACACGTAAAGTCAATATTTATCTTAGTATAAACAACACTCGGTTATTTACTAACAATCTTGCATCTTTCACTTAGCAAATACCTAAACGTTTCTAAATATTATTTCTTCTTAATCATACTAGCTTGGCATATAATTATTTTCTATATTTCTGTCTTAGCTTACAAAATTTATCAGTACACACAAATTATTAGTATTCATAACTCTTAATTATTTATTTTCAAACTTAAACTTACTTATTAACAAAATCTTAACTACTTTTTATTAATTATTTTAAAAATCAAGTCCGTGTGTTTATAAAATGTCCTTACATTTATTTATTCATTCCATAATTTCAATTGATTACAACTCAATTATAAATTATACATTTTTTACGATGGTTCCCAGATTGGTGAAAGATTTTAAAATACATGATTGAATTTTTTAACACATTTTTAATGTTAAATACTTCTGTCCACACTGACAGTTTGTCTAGCCTATTCATCACAACAGACCCTTTCCTAACAAAAGATCTCCCTTTGTTATTGTCTCGGAGTGTTGACAAAATACCTTTCTCTTTCTCCCTCTCAGGCATACCATCACCCCTCCTTCTCTCAAACAACTCAGAATCTACTGACCTAATTTCAACATCCGTTAGTTTAGGAATTCTAACCCCACCATTCTTATACATCATCACAAAGCCTTCTTTTAATATTTCTTTTTTAAACTTGTATTCAAAGCTACTCTTTTCCCAAAAACTTTTAATTATCTGTTCTTGTATTCTAAAAACATTTCTAAATTCTAACATCGTGTATTTTTCAAAATCTACAGTCTTATGGTAAACTCGTTTTTTAAGATAAACAGCTGATTCCTTTATTATTAGATTATTTACTTTTACTTTGTTTTTCAAATTACTTATACCTATTCCAACCCCACTAGACATATTAATTTCAACGTTATTTGCTGTTTCTAGATATACCTTGTTACCTAACCCATTATTCATTATTTTAGAAATTTCTTGAACACCATCATTCACACAATTGTCTTCAATTATTATTAAATCATCTGACATCTCTTTTGTTTCATTAAAACTGTTAATTTCTACTTCAGCTATTGCTTGATTTAAATCGTTATCTAAATTATTAATATTTTCTACCAAAACACCTTCTACACTATTAATCTGTTCAAATTCTACTTTTTTTTCACAATAGCTTAATTCAATTTCTACTTTATTATTAGTCTCCATTACATTGATTTCCATTTGTTTAATTTCCAATTTAAGATTTTGTTCTGATTTTACATAATTTGGTTTTAATTCTAGTTTGATCTGATCTAGCTTTTTGTCCAAATTATCTAGTTTAACATTGTTCTGTTCAAATTTGGCGTTAAATTCTTCAAATTTATTGTTCAAATTTTGCTTTAATTCTAAATTATCTTGTTTTGTTTCTAACCTAACTTGGTCAAACTTATTATTTATACATTCAAATTTCTTATCATTGTCTCGTTTAAGCTCTAGATTAATCTGTTCAAATTTAATATTAAATTCTTGTTTTAAATCCTGTCTTAACTCTAAACTTTCTTGTTTTGTTTCTAATCTATCTTTCTGCATATTTTTCATCATTACTTCTAACATACTCTTAATATCTAAATCCTGATCATTATTTTCCACACTCTTATCTAACCTAACCTGCTCAACTATCCTAACCTCTTCAACTCTTAATTCCTTATCTGAATTTTCTTCTACAGTTTCTACTCCTAATACTCCTACTATTTTTTTATTTATATCTTCACACTGTTTTTTACTATCTAGAATCCCTTCACTACTATATCCTTTAAAATCTGAACCTGAACTACTATTCCCGTTCACACTTGAACATCTACTATTACTATTACTACTTATTTCTTGATCTAAAAAATTTTGTGCAAACTGTTCATTTGTTTGCTCATTACTTTGCGATTCCTTCTGTAAATTATCAAAAATATCCCCCATAAATTCCAATGGCTCTATATTATTTAAAGGATTTTGATTTCCTAACCCTACCTGTTCATCATTATTATTAACATTTACAATTTCTATCTCCATTTTTACCTTACTATATTTAACACAAAAAATTTTTTTTAAAAAGAATCTTTCTTATTTTATTTAGAGAGTCCTTACCTTGATTTTAAGAGTTCTCATTGCCAAAATCACTGTACTTTCGACTAAAAAGGCCCACAGTTGCGGCGACATTTGTAATAAATTATAAAAGAGAAGGTGAAGTTACTTTTATGTTATTAATTTGTTAATTTGCTCGACTATAGGGCGCCAGGTTTGCTTTAGCATACCAATTTAGAAAAAAGAATGAATTTAATTATTTATAAGATCTCTGGGGTCGTAAGTTCTTTTTACAGTGTACTTACAGTGGATTTTGGTTTTAAATGAGAACACTTTGGCTGAAATGTTACAAAGAAAACATTTATTAAACATTCAAAGAAACATCCTACAAATTATTATTAACAACAAAAAAAAATCATATTATAAGTACTAGTTATCCTTTTTAGTTTCAATAACAAATTATGAAGTTATATTTCCTTTATTTCTTTCTTTCAAATTAATTAATTTTATCTTTAAAAATGCTTCTACCAATAAAATTGTTGCAACAGGAATTTAATCTATGAATTTTTTAGTAACTTTGTAGTTCTAAAAGAAAAATGAAAAGATTCTATTTTCATTATTTAAAAACTTCATTTTACTATTATCTCTTCTAGTAATAATCTACTAAATTTTCTTTAAATAGATAAACATTTACAAAACAATTAATTTAAAACATAATACAGGTTACTAATCAAACAGGTAATATATAGCGTCTATACCACAACGCCGATCTAAATAAAAAAACATTGTCTGTGTCCGAATGGAAAACTGATGTCCTACGAGTTGAAGTTCTACGGCTCGCAGTGGATTCTCCCTCGTTCAGAAATTGTTTTCTCAAGTTGTTGAGAATGTTCATAACTCGCGTATATAAATCATTGTCTTTTATGTTCCCGCGTTATTGTCATTGAAACACGCTAAATATGGATTTTTAAATACTTTCGATCACTATTTGAGATAAAAATCAAATGTACATTGTTCTAACAGAACCTAGAAACTCTTTCGACGATCTTATCTCTCCAAACACTGGATTTTGACTTTTAAGAACACAACCTGTTCATTTTAAGCGGTAAACTCAACTCTTAGAAAACACATCTTGTCCCTTCAATCGCTGGACTTCGACCTTTTTGAACACAACCTGTCACTCCTAACGCTGGACTTAGACTGATGTTACCATGAGGCAAATTCCTACTTCCGAAAGCGTTCTTTCCGGTTACTGTTCACACATTTTACCGCACTGCCGTAAAATACAAATAATTTACATTTTATAACAAACAAACTAAATTACATTAAAATTAAACATAATAATTCATACTGTTGTCTTGAAAATCCATTTTTCTTTTATAAATGACGTGACTAAATTTAAATTATTATTTGAATCTCTTATCTCTTTGGCTTAACCGCGTCTTTTAAATGAGTCTATATTAAAATCTGACTTTTCACATTGTCACAGGAGGACACAGCAGAACATGCTATCTTTGTCTGTGGTAGTTGGAATCTGGAGAGGGATAGTTGGTAACTCAGCTTCGGTCGCCATTCTCCCCCGCTAACATGGTGGACACTATGATGGAGAATGAAGAAAATTGGAAGGCAATTGAATTATTTATCCAAGGAGTAATACGCAGAATAGAAGTACAATTAAGATCATAAAATCCATAGATTTATAGACAGGGTGTTCGACGAATCAGTCGATTGGATGGTGGATGACCCCTTAGGGTAGTACATTCCCCCTCTGTGAAGTAATGTCGCAAGATGGTTCCGCAGGGGAGGAAAAGAGGATGGATGGTGTAGTGGTTTTACCGGGGTAGGGAGGCGGCCCACCACCTTCAGTCCCCGGACAAAGTCATAAAGATTTTTCCCTCCTAAAAAAAAAAAAAAAAATTTTAATATATATTCAAAACAAAAAAAATCAAAAATATATAATTATTATTATTATTAACACTTCAAATATATACATTCTTAACATACAAGTGTCCACTATTAAATTATGCAGTACACACTCACATACGTGTACCACATATCCATACATACATTGCACAATCATACGCACCATCAGTAATTACACAACCTAAGAACTTATAAAGAAAAATATGTGAGTCTGCCAAAAGACAAATATTCCAAAAGAGGAACACAAAACAAAGTTAAGAATAGTTAAATGCTGTGATCAAATTACATCTAAATTCCCAAGCCTTATTTAAAAATTTCACAGGCTAAGCCAATCCCTTCCATTCATAAGCTCCAAAAACTTTTATTTATTCCATTCCCCTTTTAAAAACCAACATATTCTAAAGTGGACCAATTTTTTGCATATAGCAACAAATGTTTAACCTCCTGTTGATTACACAGAGAACACCAAAAGTTTCTGTCAACGACCCGAGGTTTATAATTTAAATCAATTAATTTTGCTCAGGCTATAAAACCCTAACACATTGTAGCGATAGAAACTTTATGACAAAGATATGATGTAATGACAAGATCAAGTTCTAAGGAACTATATAGGCTAGTGGATGATAATGTTTAGCTGCCTGAATACAAATTTGTCTTTCTTCCTTTCTGACGGATTCTAATATAATATATACATCAACTGATCTTATAATCCCTCTTCAATTACCAGATCCAAGCCATATTTTTGACCTACCAATTTCTATTCTTCATACTAAAAATATTTTTGTTCATCATCTTAATTGCTAGATATTGGGGAGCCTGTTCAGAGACAAACATGTTGCTCGTATTATGTAACTTGAATTTATCCCTATTGATAAATAAATATCTTTTCCAATCACATTTCTAATAACAAAGCATAGTTCGGGGTATGTTAAAAATTCTTTTTTATAAACAGACGCAATATTCCTTCAACATGGTTACTCTCCCTCCATACCTGTATAATTTTTCTGTATAATTCTTTTTCTTCTAACAAGTAAATATTTACTATAGAAAATCTATATTATATATGTACATGAAATATAATTAACCTAAACAGTCAAAGCAAACAAAACAGACAATCAAACTTGGGGAGAAAGAAGATGTGAAATCAAAGAGGGGAAGGAACAAATAATTGATGGGAAAAGAGAAAGACACTAAATCCACTCCTGGTTGTTTAGTAATGTAAATTTATCTCGATATCACCAAGCAGTCTCCCATTAAAAATAATCTGACTAAAGTCCTCACATATTCCCAAACGTTTTCGACCCCTAATTTAAAATATTTTATCTTATGATTGCGCCAACATTTTATGTTATTGTACAGATAATCCAAATTGTTATTGTTCTGCTCATCCTACATTGTACAATTCAAATCTCCTATTACCCTATTACTAAGTTTTTATAAAAGTTTGTGTTTAGAAATTCAGATAAATTTTGAAAATCTCTATCCCAACAATTATAATTAAAATGAACTGGAAAAATTATTAAATACTCATTATGATAGCTAAAATCACATTTTGACTGTAAATTAATCCTAAATACAATTCCTCCAATTACCCATCCGAAATTAACACATCTTCTAACATACTCAAATTTAATTTAAAATTAGCAAATCTTTTCACAACAAAATCATGATTTTTTTTCTTCTATAAAATTCTCTAAAATAATAATAATTGCATACTTGTTGATTAATTCAAAAAGGCATTATCACTACCTAGTCTTAGTTCTTTGGCCACAAACATTATAAGACACATTTGCAAAAATTGTTCATGTACGGTACTGAAAACCCCTGTGTCCGTCCTTACATCATTTTGGCCTGGAATTGGCGTCAACTTTCTAGTTTGTGATTCTATAGGCCTAGGTGATTCACACGCATCTTGTGTAAGAAACTGTAGTGTATCCGATCCATTTTTTCTAAGGTTGTCGACGAATGACGAGAAATCATGTCCAGAAATTTCCTCTAGCTCCACCACTTTTTTCGGTAATAAGCTTTCCATTTTCCCAGGTAAAATCGACAGTTCTCAATGAAAATATGGTAGTAAATAAGAGAAACAGTGTTACCTGTAGACTTGGCGAAAATTATTCATTTCCCTTGGAAACACTTATTTTGTAACAACTTTATCATTTAAATAACATGCCTGTTGTGGGTAAATAATATGAAACAGCTGTTATAAATTGCCAAATTCGTTTTACTTTTTGTTTTGGTTGAGAAATTATAACAGCTGTTTTAAATTATTTTAGGTTATATAGTGCTTACTTTATTTGTATTGATTCACGTTGTGTTGTAATTGATTGCTTACATCTCGCAAAATTAAACGGCTTAAATTATTGTGATATAGGCCCTACGTTTTAATTTGTTGTTTTGTTTGAAAATTTATAACAGTTGTTTTATATTATTTTTAGGTTAACTTATATAGTGCCAATGACTACATAAATACTATAAGACACGACATGGCCATGTTAAATATTCTACGCTTATTCTTGAGTTGACCAATACCCGCTAGGTCGCTCTGCTAGAGAATCTGAAGTTGATGTGACTGGCGCTAGGTGGCTCTACGGTCAAACAATGTTTCAGGCGGGTAAGAGAAAACGCACTGATGCCACATATGGGACCAGAGATGCGAGGGAAGGTCGAGAATCGCTTATCTCAGCGCACGAACTGACAACACTGACTATGCTGACGGAAGTGAGTGAGAAGGTTTGTGAGAGAGAGGTCAACAGTTGTACAGTCTCAACCAGGTGGGATGCGTACAGTCAAGCACCTGCTGCTAGCGCTTTCTGATAGCTGTGTGTCAAACTTGTGACGAACAGCACCCGTAAAGCGTAGACTATTTCCCTATCCTATGTCGTGTCTTATAGTATTTATGTAGTCATTGATAGTGCTTACTTTATTTGTGGGGATTTACATTGTGTTGTGATTGATAGCTTATATTTCGCAAAAACTAAACAGTTAGACTAATACTCGCAAAACTGTTGCTTATTGTTAATGTGTGACAATTGGGTCTGATTTTTTTATCTCGTAAAGTTAACGACTTAACTGTACATACTGTAGAGCGCTTACTTTATTTGTGATTTATTGCTTATATCTCGCAAAAATTAACTTATTGTTAATTTATGAGAAATGCGTAGATATTCTAAGTATTACACAGTATAAAACAAACAAAAAAGGTACTTACGTGTTACACTGACCAGTGAAATAACTCAGATTAAAGGCCATTTCACACCGGCGTACTGAACGTCCTGGACGTTTGGTACGTTTGGGACGTTCGGTACGCGCCCATTCCACACCGCCCAAAAACGTACCAAACGTCCAGTACGTTCGCTCGATCAGTTCAATAAAATACAGTGCTCTTGTATTATTTTATTTTTTTACCACATTTTCCCTTTTATTATTAGTGCACACTGTATTAATGTAATCCACAATGCCTAGATGCAATGCAGTATATTACATGTAGGCCTACTTTTTAGGTATTTGACATGTACATTTTATAGATTACTGTACCTAGTATTATATATCAATTTCTATTTCTAAGAATAACATAACATAACATGATTTCTATTTTAAATAATATTTGTTTTGCCTGTGAAAGTTAATACGATTGTTATTCTTTTTTTTTAAATTAAGCCTTTAGTAAAACTAATATAAAATGAGGTCATTAATAATTATACTATAATGACTTCCATTAAAATATATAACAATATAAATATATAATCGTTGCTCTAATGTTATTACATTACAGTAAATGACAACTGACTATCTTTCTGAAGATTTGCAGCAATCTCCTCCCACGCTGCGTTCTTCATAACCAGGTCCCTGTATATTTCTATATTTCATGGTTGTGTCCCAGATTACAGGATGATCACGTACTTCTTCCAACAACGCTTCCATGGTACAAATGCACAAAACACCAGCAACAACAAACACACTGCAGATGACGCGGGGTTTTGCAGAAATGACAGGAGCGGAGCACGTGGTTCCGAAGTGTTCATTGCGCATGCGCTAGGCCGTGGACGTTCTGGACGTTTGTGAAAAATCACTCTCAGAGCGATCCTCCGAAAAACGTACCAAACGTCCAGGACGTTCGGTACGTACTGTACGCGCGGTGTGAAATGGCTCATTTGATAGCATGGGAAGCGATTTATTTTGACAAAAACGTACCGAACGTCCTGGACGTTCGGTACGCCGGTGTGAAATGGCCTTAAGTTAGGCCAGGTTATTATAGTAAACTAGCAGAGTATCCGTCCTTCGTACGGGGTTGACCTATATTTGTATTGTATAATAGAGTATAGATAATTGAGTTTAAGGGAGATTTCAAGGCCAGTGGTGCGGTGCACTGATGGAATTTCTAAATAAAAATAGGCCTATGTGTTAACCATGGACCCTAAGAATGTACATGTACAATTTCAGCTCAACGGGTCCAGTAGTTTTTACGTGATTGAGTAACAGACACACACTGACACACACACACACACACACACACACACACACACACACACACACACACAGACAGACACCATTAAATTTTTATATAATAGTATAGATTTTGCATAGTACTGGTTGTTTACCTTTTGCTCAATATTGGGTCTGGTTCTACAATTAATATTTGACTGTTGGAAAGTTTATAAAACAGAACAGGGCGGGCTTTGCAAATTTTAAGGTTAATCATAAATGTAACTTTATGGATCTTGATACCTTAGCTAATACGCAATTTGTAGAAATAATCCGGGGTTTTGCAAAATGGAGAAATAAAAAACATTGTGGCGCTGCTCGACATCATATTAATATATTTTTGTCTGAATTCGTGTGACAGTCGGCGGCGAATACGTAAGGCGACGATCTTATCGAGACGCTATTGGCTGACATCGCAAAATCCACACCGCTGTCAAAATCATCATCCTTTTGTAATTTTTGATTAATAAAATGTTTAACCTCTAAGTTTGTCTAATCTTTATCATAAATTTGGTACTTTCGAATTAAATTAGCTATTTAACAATAATAACCTAACCTTACCTAATCCATTTCACTGGTTCGTATAATACGTAAGTACCGAAGAAAGCCCGCTTGGAAACCGTCGCACACTTACTGGTCGACGAGTAAATGCTAATGAAAGAAATCGAAGGGCACTGAAACATGAACCTCAGTCCTCGACATTATCATTTGATATTAACAATCTATAGTGTGATGAATATTGCATTCATTGTTTTGTCACAAAGGGAGTGTAATGATAAGTGTAGCCTAAATCTACACCACTTTCTCAACATTATCTGGAAAACAGGAACTACAACGAGTACCTTGGAAGAGTGTTCAGGTGTTGTACCAGTCTTCGGTCATTTATTCATAATGGAAAATTCTTAACTGAAAACGACTAATTTATATAATTTAAAGAATTTTTTCCCCAAGACATTTTTTAAATCGGTTTTTAATAAATAAAACTATTTTAGTGAACAAATTACAAAAATATGTTTTTCTACGATTTTGATGAAATTGTAGTTTCAGGCTGGCCTTCGGAAAAAAAAAAGTTGGTATCTGTCAGCCTGTCGTTATCTGTACGACTGTAATTCATTTTTCTACGAAACTACTAAAACGATCTGATCAATGACTTGGATGAATTTATTAAGCTTACATTTATTTTAGAAAAATAATAATTAATTGCTGTTGGTTAGAATTCCACAAAAGAGATACAGTAGGCTATGAGGATTATTTAGTAGAGACAAAAAAGGGCACAGAATGCGGGATAATTTAGAAAAATTATACTATAACACAAATTATGGAAAATATACCAAATTTACTTCGCACTCGGAAAATAAATACTACTAAATTTTTCAAAATGGATACTACAAATTTCAACTTTTTTGTTTCTCAATCGATTTTTATGAAACTTAGCACAAATGCAGTAGGCCCTACTATGTTAAATGAGTAAACAGGCGTTCAAGGTCTAGATAAAAAAGAGCATTATGATCATTTTGATGGTAAAACGATTTAATGTTGAATCGAATCGAACCTCAAAACGTGCAATAAATGAGAAGGCCATTTTCCATATGCTTATATATTTGTTCCAAATCAACTTCTGATGTGGAGAGAGAGAGAGAGAGAGAGAGAGAGAGAGAGAGAGAGAGAGAGAGAGAGAGAGAGAGAGAGAGAGAGAGAGAGAGAGAGAGAGAGAGAGAGAGAGAGAGAGAGAGAGAGAGAGAGAGAGAGAGAGAGAGAGAGATAAAGAGAGAGGGGGGGAGAGATCACATCTAAATAGAGAAATAGATAAGAAAGGAAAGAGTAACGAAGATTCATGGAGAAGAGTTTATACCTTTTTATAAAAAGACCATCAGATCCCCCACCGAATGTATAAAATAGAGAAATATAGTATAGTCTTAATTTTTTTCAAACTAGAGAGATAAATAATAAAACTAGAAGTTGGGAGTTTGAATTGTAATGCCATTAGTTTTACTAATGTTAATATGATGGAAATTGAATTCTTCGTCGCCTTGCTGTGGTACAACCTCCCCCAGTATATCCTGGTATCGGTCGCTGGTCACAATACTTCAACAATATACATAACAGTTGATAAAAAGATGGTTATAACAAACAAAGAGATACTGTATAATAATTAAAAACTATTCGTTACCAATATATGGATTATTGCCTTGTTTTGAGGCTTTGTAGCCCTAAACGCCTACTACCTTTTTATTGATTAGACAAGTTCACCCCTAATTTTCTACTATTGTTTTAATTTGTTCAACAAATGCGATCGATAAAAGCTTGCGGAGGCACGAGGCAAGGTCAATAGCCCAAGAATCCAGACAGATCTGGAATGAAACTGACCATAAAGTCATTTTATTTAGATTGAAGCTATGGACAAATATATATATATATATATATATATATATATATATATATATATGATCAATGGTCACAAAATGTGATTTTTAGATATGGGTAAAGACAAATTTTTCTTAGCCCACCGTTTGTTACAATTCTGCGTTGATGGCTATAACCCAAACTGCCGAATATTTTTTTCCTTGTTTAAGGTGTGCCCGGTTTTAAACTTTTACCATAAACTAACATTTATTTCTATAAATTAATCAGATTAAAACATTATAAACATTAATTAAACAGTCATAAAATAACATTTTTAATTAGAAGTTCTGCTTTTCATTTAAAACAAAGTTCAAATAGGCCAAAGTAAAAGTATATACTTTATAACAGTCACAAAAATATAATAAAGAATCACACATTTTCAAATTGTTACCCTTTTAAAATAAAAAAATTGGACACTACTACAATTATTTAACGATTTTATCAAACTATTTTTTTTAAATCAAACGGACGTAATACGTACGCAACCTGATCGTAACGAAGACGAAATTTCTTGTAAAAAACCCAATCTGATGCCTAATTCTGTAGCGAAATTGCATTTTTAATTTATTGCGTCACACCCGAGGCCGAAATCGGTTAACAAGTTAATCTAGAAATACCCCCCCCCCCCCCCCAACTAGACTTCAGATCATAAACCATAATCGAGATTAACGAGTTTGTACCAAAAACGGCAAATAGAAATGGAAATACCAAGGCCGAAGTTTGTAAAAGAAAGTAGCCTAGGAGTTGGCGTTATAACTGAAATCAATTAATTACAGGAAACAATCAAAGGGAATTTTCCAAAGCCGAATTTTACTTCAATTTTTTTAATTACTATTCCAACAATTTTTGAACTACACGTCTGACTTGTTTATATATTCTATTGTTAACGAAGTGTAATGGTGTGTACAAGAGTTGAATTGCACAAAATTAACTTTGCTAATATAGGATGTTAAGCCTACAAGTAAAGAATTAATTCCCCAAAACAGTTTACAAATTTACTAAATGCAGACAATGTCCACTTGTCTAAACTTTTGTTACTTTGGACTAATCATCCCAGCACTAAAAAAAGATTCCCTCTCTCTCGGTCTGTTACTATAAAAAAATGATCCTATAAGGCCTATAAGACTAAAAACTCGCATTCAATAGTTTCTAAATTTTCTTCCTTCAAGTTTACTTTTCTTTATACAATTTACGTATGTTTATTTGTGTTATCGTAAGAAATAAGAACGTATGAAAAATAAATTGGAAATGTCAATATAAATATGTCTACTTTTAAATTCAGTCTTTATTTACAAAAACAAAACCAAATGTAGTATAAGCTAAGATTACATTTAAAATTTTTTTTATTCATCAAATTATTTTTACCCACTCCAATAATGAATACGCAACTTGTCAATTTGATTCTAAAATTTTAACTATATAGGACTACGCCTCTAGGTTATAAGACCTACCCAATCATTTCCTTCATATTTCCAGTTCAAAATCCGCATTTAATTTATATCTAATTTAAACTAGTAATATCTATTTCTTTTAGGAATTTACATTAACCTTGATTAAAATACCTCTTACAAAAAACAAATAAAACCGATATTAATATAATTAGGGTTGACTGTAGGTGTTGTTAGTCAAATAAGTAAACATCTTTATATAGGCCAAACCGATTGACATTTTTGGTTCATATTTATTTGGTTTTGGAAATGGGTGTATAAAAAAGTCTGTGCAATGTTTCTATACTATTTATTTGTATATCTGCTCGTTTACCGACATCGACCTCCGTATCATTGGCAACTTGAACTAAAGTTTGTGCAATGTTTTTGCGAAATTTTTGTATAAACCCTGAGGGTATGAGAATATATGAACCCGGTAAATGTTAAAGATGAAAATAATTTTATTCATATATATATATATATATATATATATATATATATATATAATGTATCTGTTGAATGTTTCATATCTCTTTGAAATAAAAAAAAAAGTAAAGAAAACCAGATGTTTATTTGTTGTAAGTTTTTTAAGATAATAAAAGAGTTTTGTGCTTTAATAAAATAATTAATAGTAAAATTCTGCTGTAACAAGTTTATTTTATCCATTTTTCCAAAATAGTAAAAATGAAATCAGAACAGGTTATGGGCCCAGGTGGAAATTGGAAAAAAGAAAAGTAAAAAAATAGTTAGTGCACTGCATTATAAAAGTAAAATCAGAAAAACGTAATAAGATTAAAGGCTATGGTTTCTAACACAGAACTAATAGAAAATCTAGTAGATCCTGAATCTTTCAAATTTTGGAAATTTCAGACAACAGTAGGGCCTAATATTTAAGTCACAAGGAATTCTCGAAATTGTACATGGTGAAAAAAGATTTGCAGTTTTGAATCAGGAAAAGGAGAAAATAGAATGGAAGAAGCAGGTTGCTTTAGCCCAAAAGTTGATTCTAACTTCAGTGGTTAAGAAATTCATAATACATATTTTAAATTATGAAACTTCTTATAGTATGTACTCAAAATTATGTAATATATTTGAAAACTATGCATAACAGCAAAAGGGCCTTGATAAAAACATAGATGATCACATGTTAACGTCAAAAGTACTGTATTCACTTCCAGAACAGTATAAGCATTTTGTTACTGCCTGGGAATCAACATCTAAAAAAGAAGGTAATTAACTAACCTAACTTCACATCTCATTGCTGAGGAAATTAGGTCTAAAAATAATGATAAAAAAGGAGAAACGTCAGTTGTTTTCAAAACCAAAGAACAGAATTGTTTAAAGTGTAACAAAGGATTCCATAATTCAAGATTTTGTAATTTTGATCGAAAACAGGGTACAGTAAGTATAACAATATTTCCCAAAATACTGGTAACAGTCTTCGGAAATGTTTTATTTGTCGAATCATTTTACCAATGCATGTCCACATAAAAATTTAAATAGACAATTTTGTCTTATTTGTAAAAAAAATAAACCATTCAGATAAAAATTGCTATTTTAGGAAACATAAAAGTGAAAGTAGGCTTATCAAAGTTCTTTTTTGATGTGTAATGAACATGAGGTTTGTAAAAATGGCTTTGTGATAGATTCAGGCTGTACATATCACATGTCAAATAATATGACATTGTTCAGTAGCCTAAAAGATAAAACAAGTGAAATTATGATTGCTAAATATAATGAATCTATGAAGTGTCAGAGTAAAATTGTAACTAATAATTTTGTCTGTGAATTTGATTACAGAAAATGAAGGTGAAGTAGTTTTCACTAAAAATAAAGTAGTGATAAGTAAAAATAACCATATCATTCGTGAAGGTACCAAGGCCAAATAGTCTGTATATTGAAAATGTAGGGACAGAATCTGTAAAATTTAGGTCCATGTTTGCAAGACTAACTGCAAACGACTGGCATGTAAGACTAGCCTATGTCATCCTAGTGTAGGTTATATGGAAAAGTTAGTAAAAGTTTTTGATGGCATAAACATAACTGAAAATGAATGTGATAAAATAGATAAGATTTGTGAGGTTTGCATAAAAGCTAAACAGACTAGATTGGTATTCTTGGACAAAAGGAAAAGATCAAATAGACCACTTCAAATAATTCATACTGATATACTGAATAACCCCATTGATCCATGTATGTGGGATAACAAAAGGTATACCTTGATGGATGATTATACTAATTATACGGTAGTACTACTTAATACTAAGTAAAAGTGAAGTATTTGGTTTAATAAAGGATTTTGTATATGAAGTTGAAGCATTTAAAATTTGAAAGTTTGTATGATAAGATGTGACAATTGAGGAGAATACACAAGTACTGAAATGAAAAGATGGTGTAAACATTTATTACATTACACAGTCCCTTATATCCCACAGCAAAATGGGAAGGCTGAACATTTGAACAGAACAATAATTGAGAAAGCGAGAGTGCTTATTTATGACTCTGGTATTGAGAAAATTTTTTGGGGTGAAGCAGTAACATCACTAATATATATATATATATATATATATATATTGAATAGCACCCTTATTGATGCTGTAAAACCAACTCAGACTGTAAAAGAATGGGATGGTAAAAAGACTGATGTTTTAAACCTAAGAAGGTTTGGATGTTGTGCATAATATGTAAAAATATTAGGTCCAACTAAGAACCTTGATCCAAGAAGTGAGAAAATGATTCTTATCAGTCATGCACAAAATGGATACAGAATGTGGAATCCTGTCCAAAATTAAGTAATTATCTCTAGGGATGTGATATTTGATGAATAAAAAAACTAGAATGATCACATCACTCCGACTAATATAAAAACCTAGTAGTACAAGTTGAAAACCAAGATTGTGAATTATCAGTTTTTAAAGAAAACGAGAATGATGAAGAACAAAGAAAGACACCTAGAATTGTAAGGCATAAAAAACTACCAAAAAGTTTGAAGATTATGTGTTAATGACTTATGAAGAGGCAACAATATGTTCTGAAAAGGGTGAATGGAAAACAGCAATTGAAGAAGGAAATATCATTATATAAAAACAACACTTGGGTTTTAGTGAACAAATATGAAGCTGGGAATGATAAAATATCAAATAAATGGGTGTTTGATAAGAAGCAAGATTAGTGATAAGATGATGTGAACTAAGAGATAGTTTTGATTATGAAGAGGTATTTAGTCCAGTTGTTTGTGGAAACTCTCTTAGAACAATATTTGCTATTGTAAATCAAAAAAACTACAATTATGGTAAAATTTGATGTCAAAACTGCATTTTTATATAGAGACCTAAATGAAAGAGTATTTATGAAGATCCCAGAAGGATATGAGGATTGTGGTAAAATTTGCAAGTTAAATAAAGCATTGTATGTTCTTAATCAAGCTCCACTTACATGGAATCGAACTTTTACTGAAGTACAAGAAGGGTGGACTTACACCAACATAAAATGAAAGATGCATTTTTAAGAATGAAGATGGTGCTGATACAAGTGTTACAGGTATTACTTTACATTTATAAAGAAAGTTATACTTGCACTTTATGTGACAAAGAAGAGAAAGTACAAGAACTACTACAGGTGCTTAAAATCAAATTTGAGATAAAAGAAGAAAGTAACCCTAAGAATATTATTGGAATGGAAATAATTAAAGGAGAAGATAGCTTAAAACTAACTCAACAAAATTGAATGCAGAAAAATTTCTAAAAAAAGTTTCAAATGAAAAAGAAGAAGACAAACCTTGTAAAAAAAAAGTAGTAAGAAGTTCAAACACAGCAGGAAATTTTCCATTCATGGAAACTTTAGGCAATCTTTTGTATTTATCTAAAAGAACTAGGCTAGATATTGCTTATTCAGTAAACAGGAATATCAGACATATAGAAGATCCTGTAAAGGAAGCTGTGTGTAGTGTTAAAAGAATAATGAAATATTTAATTAAAACCAAAAATACTGGAATTAAATTTTGTAAAACTGATAATGAAGAGACTATTGAAGCATTCTGTGATGCTGATTATGCAGCTGATGGAAATACAAGAAGTATCACAGGATATATTATCTTTTATGGTGGTGGACCAAGACATTCAAGACATCAACCAATAGTGGCGTTGTCTTCGACTGAGGCTGAATATATTGCAATGGTGGATTGTTGTAAAGAGGTATTGTTTTTAAAATCTTTAATTGAAGAGTTAATCATGAAAGTTATTCAAGCTAATTTGAATATAGACAATCAGAGTGCAAATACTCTTATAAAAACTGATATAGTTAATAAACGCAGTAAACACATTGATGTAAAATATCATTTTATTCAAGAAAAAGTAATCTCAGGTAAAATCAATGTAAAGTATTGTCAAACATATAGGCAGGCCTAGCTGATTGTTTAACAAAACTTCTTTAACAAGATTAAATTTGTAGCTCTTAGAAATCTAATTTTGAAGTAAATTTAATTTTAATGTAAGTCATTAAAAATGTTTTGTTTTATGATTTCTAAATAATATATTATGAAGGCTAAAATTAAGAGAAGGTGTTGAAGATGAAAATAATATATCCTTTATATATTATAAGCTATATATTGTATCTGTTGAATGTTTCATATCTCTTTGTAATTGTTAAAGAAGAAAACCAGGTGTTTGTTTGTTGTAAGTTTGTATTACGATCATAAAAAAGTTTTGTGTTTTAATAAAAATAATTAATAGTAATTCTGGTGTAACAAGTTTCTTTTAACCATTTTTCCAATATAGTAAAAGTGAAATCAGAACACATAGGCCAACCAATTGACATGTTTTGTTGACGATGTTTTGGTTCATATTTATTTGGTTTTGGAAATGGGTAGCCTATGTAAGAAAGTTTGTACAACGTTTGTATACCATTTATTGGTATATGATCGTTTACCCACATTGACCTCCGTATCATTAGCAACTTAAACTAAATGTTTTTGCACCATTTTTGTATAAACCCTGAGGGTATGACAACATATGAACCCGTTAAATTGCAATACCACATTAAACAACATGGGCGTGGGCAATACTGCAACTATAATATTTCGAACGGTAGCCTACTACATCGTAAAGTTGCCGCTATTAACCAAACCTATAAATTTGTATACAATTTCCAAAGTTTAAATGAATTGCGCGGTTCTATCAATATGAATCCGTCATTTAGAATTTCCAAATACTGTATGTATAACTAACGTACATAAGAATAAAGTATGAACTAAGAACTAATACGTAATTAATTTTAAAAGATCATAATATAATAGGTTAAGAATAGAACGTAAGCCTACCTTCTATCGTTTGTGTCCTCATTGTATGTTAAAAGATAAATTGGAATTTCGTATAAGCTTACAATTAAATTATCTTGACTGAGCTTTACAAAATAAATGCGTAGTAAATAAATACACACATTTAAAGTAAGTAAATCACAGGGACACAACTTTAGATGCCTACCACGTTTAGTCACGATAACAAGAACAGTTTTAAATTAAACATGTTTAGTGGCAATGACATGACTAGGCCTACATTATTTCAAACTAAAACACCAGTGAAGTACGAAGCTTAATTATTTAGGTTGATTAGATGGCATTGGCGTTGGATAGGTTATGAATGCAACATAATGACCAATGAATGCAACAGAAAATCATCCTGAGTATTGCAAGGTTCATACTGTGATTAGATTTTATGACTCAGCCAATAGTGATAGTAAGGTCAGATGTTTGTTGGTCAGGTAGTAAGGTGTAATTTATTTGTTTGGAGGAAGTTCCTGTCTGCCGCAGGTGACGACCGTCGATATGGTAGAGAAAAGCGAACACAACAATTATTACGGAAATCCTCACTTCTAAATTGTTTAAGGAATTCTCAAAGTTTCACTTTCTGTAGTATTTTAATGTTATAACATAAAAACTTACCTATACCATAGGCCTACGGTAATTATATTTTATTACCTCAAAACACTCAGTTATAGGTTACATTTTGAACGAACAGTGCCTGAGAAATCAGTAGTATGGACATAAAGCCATACTTTGTTTACTTTTACACAAAGTTTAATGCAGTTTGATAACAGATTGCGAAGGTTTATTATTTGTTAAATTATTCTATAGTTTAACATATAATAGCTGGTTTGTCAGAAACAAAAGTGGTATTATCTGAGATGTTGAATTACAAATATAATACAGTATAGGCGATCTTAATTATTCACTGAGTTTTATTACTTAAATATTACCATGCCTAGATACATTAAAAATATAAATAACAAAACGCGATAGCAACAAAAGGAGTTGCAAGTAATAAAACAAGAATATTAAGTATGAACTGAAATAGGCTATTTAAGAACTCGGACGACAGTTATTTGAGCTATCCTTCACTAACCTATACTGGATAAGTGTATATGTGTATAATATATGCATACACACATAATAATACTCCAAATTAAGTCTACTTTAATCTCTTATCTATCAATATAAATTATACAGTATTGTGATTATTTCATGGCTTATAAATAAAGTAAATGATCCCCAACTATTTTTTAATGTCTCAAATGAATTGATCAAACCCAAATACATTTCAATTATTTAAACAGAGGCGTAATTTATACCTCTCTATTAAGAATATTAATCTTACAAACCAGTATCCTAGTTCTATATCATTTATTACTAATTACCAGTGAACAAGAATTAAAATTTTATAATTCATGGAGTTTAGAAGAAAAGAAACAAATATATTGGCATAAAACAAATTTTGAGACACATATCGAGTTCGTAATTGTAGTAAGGGGAAAGCGACGGATTTGATGAAGATATTTTATTTTATTACTATTATTGTCAGAAAATGACTTCAGTGGAAAATTTACATGGAGTGGTGAAAGGATGGAAGAGGATGAATATTTCAAGTGATCACATTTCAATTAATTGAGTGATTTCTTGAATCTCGTTATTAATCAGTCTGGCATTGTATATCTCACCTCGTATATTGCACAGAATTCGCATTTGTGTTATAAACGCCTACTGTTGCTTTTTTTTCTACAGGGTTATCATAAAATAATGGGTTTCATTAATTCATACGAAGACAGTAGAGAAATTTTGTGATGTTGTATTGGTATGGCCTATAACCTTAAAGTTTGTTTAACAGCTGTTGTAACCTTAAAATTAGTTCTTGCTTTGTTTTGTTAGTGTTTTGTGTTTTCTGGAATGTTCTGTGTGAAGTATGTTATTGTTCTCTAATAAAGAAAAAGCAAAGTGTGTTTTGTTGTTGGCAGAATTCAAGTCTGTAGTTTCAGTGCAACGTGCGTTTCGACGCATATACAGAAAAGTTACACCACATGGAAATAACATACGAGTGTTGGTTCAAACAATTCGAAGAAACTGGATCAGTTCAAAAGCAGAAATCATCTGGCAAGCCAAGTGTATCAGACGAAAAAGTTGAACTTATTAGACAATCTGCAATCAGAAGCTCTAATAAGTCAATACCTCGACGAAGCCTAGATAAGGTCTTTCAAAAACAACAATCCACCAAGTTTTACACATAAAACTGAAATTACATGCATATAAAATCCAGCTATGCAGGAATTGAAACCTGATGATGGTGCAAAACGTTTTAATTTCACTGTTGAAATGTAGAATAAGATTGATGAAAAATAATCATTTTGATGATATAATTTTTTCAGACGAAGCTACATTCCATATCAATGGCTGTTAACAGACACAATTCACGCATATGGGGATCTGAAAACCCATATACAATTTTTGAGAAAATACGCAACTTGCCTAAAGTTAATGTATGGTGTGGTGTGATGAAAAATCGTCTGAGGGGGCCTGCCTTTCTTCTTTGCTGAAAAGACAATTATTATGAAATTGTGTATCTCGATATGTTAATCAACTATTCCTTTTCTCAGCTGGATGAACTCGAAAACATTCAACACTTCATTTCCAACAAGATGGAGCTCCCCCGCATTTAGTGCATTTGTCACAGACCATTTGAATGAAAAGTTTGGACATCGATGGATAGGCCGGCATGGACCTATACGCTGGCCACCAAGGAGTCCAGACCTAAATCACTTAACTTAATCATGGAACAGAATTAATGAAGCAATGACAACCGTTAACAAAGACATGTTAACTAACGTTTGGGCAAAACTTGATTATCGATTGGACATTATTTGCCGAACAACTAATGGCGCACATATCAAAATTTATTAGTTACGTAAAAAAAACTGTTTCAGACGACGATTTAGATAAATAATCATCAGCTGTAAGTAATTCTGTTTTCATTTAAATCATGTTCAAAACCCCACCATTCTTTTATGATAACCTTGTATTACAGTAAACTACTAATAATATCTATGTCGTCTATGACTACGAAACCCTTTACTTCTGCGCTGTGTTTCTTTACTGATGTACTTTAAAAAAAGGAATATGCTTCGCTCAGACATTAATAAAAAGGGAATATGCCTGGTTCGTTAACAGAACTTATCAGACAAACTATTAATATTTATTCAGGCTATTATATGTTTGGTGAGAACTCGCTTTCAGATCGGATACTTCGTTGATTATTTATTTTGAAATAAAATAGTTTTGCCTCGGTATCCGGCTTTGTTCATGAAGTATAAGTAAACAATCAAGCGTGCTTCATTAGATGTCAAGTCTTGGCTTTGAGCTTTGCTTACTTTAGTTCAGAATTATGTTATGTTTAGACATAGAGTGTAAAGGAGACAGAAGGTTTTACTATTCTATTTTTGCATTACAAATTCTTAAATTATATAAAACTAATGCAAAATTAGTTTACAAATAAGAAAAAGTGTTCTCTGCCTAAAATAAGATGGAGAAACTAAGTATTATTGAAATTTAAAAACGTTAGTAAACATAATGGACATTTGAAACTGAGTAGTAAAAATTGAAATTTATGTAATTTTGATCATTTTTATTCGAATTGCAAGGTTGTTGCGAATAATGTATATTAGTTTATTATTTAATTTGAACTGTAAAACACTTATGTAGAAACAGCGTATGTAAATAATAGGCCTATATTTGACATTTAAAATACAAAAGTTTTACTTCGTAGTGTACAAATCGATTATTCTAACCCTCAGGTGCAATTATTATCTTCTTTTTCCTTGTAAAATGTATTGATTGAACGACAAGCATAACTTATTTTGAAACTTTACAACTATTTGTTTTTAGTACCTCTCATATTCAACAACTAGTAAAGAAATCAAATTCAACTTACAAAATTGATTAATATCATTTTAAAGTCCTGCTGATTTTTTTTAAATTTTTAGGTTATATTTTTAACAAATGTGATTTTACGAATAAATCGTTTATTTCTTAGATATCATAAAAACACGTTTGGCAATCAATGGTTGCAAATTTAAAAGCTGCACAAAATGAACAATTGGAAATGTTGTACAACGTACGAGTAAATAATTATCATTTAAAAAAAAAAATTTTTTTGAAAAATAAGAAAATAGGTCGCCGTTTTCAAATTGACTGATCGATTTTCTACTTAACGCGTGCCTACATAAAATATGAGCAACATCGGATTAAAATTTCGAAACAAATATATATATATATATATGTGTATATTTTTTTATATTTATTTACACACACAATGAGCCCAAAATTAGTTCCAAATTACTACAGGTAGGATCGGTGGACTGGTATAGGGACTCGGGTAGTGGAGTTCCTAGGAGGGTGATCACAAATAGATAGCGCATCTCTATATTAGAAATTTTCAAACAGAGAAAACATTACAATGATGTTATAAAGAATAGACGAATATATATTTTCCTTGTTGTTTAAAGGCGAAAAACCTTTCGGTCATGAAAAAATAATAAAGATTCATAGCCCTCGAATACTCTAATAGAACCAGGTTCTGAACAGAACAAGATTTGTCAAGACAGGAGAGGAAAGAAGAAAGAGAGCTATAAATCCAGCTTGGTCCCTCGGGGTAAACTGAGCCCCTGAGGGTAGTAGACGAATAAATAATTCAAATAACCTTCAACTCACTTTAAATTTTTCGTCGTATTATTATTTTTTTCACCGCAACATAATTATGTTTGCATAAAGTTGTATTGTTCTTCACTTGTACCCACATTTTGTGACTAGGCGAATGTGTGTCACTCATTTAGAGTATATCTGTTCAAATGAATATATGAAATTTGATAAACTTAACCAGTCATGGATAACGTTGTTTCTAGTGTGATATCTCTTGTTTGTGGTATTGATTAAATATCAGAACAGCTGTTCGAATGAAATACGCCATTTTGTTTCAGGATAAGTTTACGTGTTTGTAACTTTGCATAATTACACTTTTGTAATATCTTTTAAATGTCAACATTATATAAAGTAAATGTATGCGAGATCATACTATTTACTTAAACAAACAATAGAACCTATTCAATCACAACACTGCATAACTTATTAAACAATAGAACATAGCATCTTGGTTTTATGTTAGTACTATGGGCGCCATTAAACTTGGTAGAGTTTATTATATTAAAACAAGATAACAAATTAATTGATTTTGAAAGGTGTGTGCATTAAGCTGTTTAAAAATTTCAAAAATGTTAACAGAGACCATTACAATTTCATCGAGATTATTTCAACCGAAATCGCTACAGTTTGGTCTGGACTCATTTTATCCGAAACCTCTTGAATGAAAGGGATTTAGTTTGCTATGGCCTATCTATATATATTTTATTTTCATTTTCAAAATTAAAAAATATATGACTCCAGAGTAATAACAAAGATATAAAAATAATGAGTAAAACTGTCCTATTTGTAACCTCAAAATGAATTCTCAAAAATAATCTGTATTCGTTTATTTAAATTTTCGAGGCTTAACAACCACACAAAATAAAAGCCAACACAAAATTGTGTTTTTTTATTTCAAAATACTAACTTTTAAAGTTTTTAAATATAATATATTTTACATCTTTTTCACGTATTTAGTCTCAAAGATCCCACTGAATGTATTAGTATTTGTTCAAATCGATTGAGTTATCAGACAAGATATAAAACTTGTTCTGAAGTTACTTCAATAAAGATAATTAATTTATCAATTGGCTTAACTGTGTTTACTAAATTGAGATGAAATGTAAATGTTATGTAGAGTACAAAAGACTGCAAATCATTTAAAATTGGATTCGGCCTTTAATTTAAAAAATCTTAAAAATTGCTACAAATTATTGTGTCATATAGGAATATGTGTGCTTATATGAAGTCGATTGTACAATATTTGTGGACTATTTATTTAGTTTCTTTTGTCACATCCTCATTATTTTAGAAATACATTATATAGGTTCGTTTAGTTACACGCTGTAATTAAATTTCAAGGTGATTATCTAAAACTGTTCAAAATAACATCTTATCAAACAGATGATTTATAAATGTGATTGATTGATGTCTAAAATCTTTCAAAGTAGCCTATTCTACCATTACACCCTTCTATCCTTTCTTTTTCTTCTACATCCAGACCGGTTTCGACCATTCATTGTAGATGTAGCCTATTCAACTTACGGAATTATGTTTTATAGTAATGTAGGTATACTAATGAAAGTAAATCTATAAATGAATTATTCTCATACTTATCAAAACTTACCCGAGATTGTCGCTACTCATTCCGGACACACCGTCATGTCGGCACTGTGCAATCGATCGCCTCACCGCGCTGTTCACCCTCCCTTATCGATTTCACCCCCACCCTTAAGTAATAAACTCACGCATACAAGTTATACCCATATCTACAATATTACCTAACCTAATTGTAAAAGTTGAAATATACGTTAAATTATTATCGAAATAGTTTCAAACAAAGGACAAATAATTGTATACGTTTTTGTAACTCAATTTTATGGAAATAATTTTGAGGACATATCAATGTCAATTTCCTTTTAATGTTTACTCCTTAGCTTAGTTACTGGGTATCATTTAATTTATGAGTTCATTGCACGGAGACATGAGTGTATTAGATTAAAGTGACACTAATAATAATTTTAATGAACGTTGTTTTTTTAGTTTGTTTCCAAATGTAGACTTTTACTCAAATGTCCGTTTTGGTTCATCTGAAATCCGAAAAGATTTGTGTTTCTTGTTTATAAAATTTATGTGTCTGTGTTTATTTGTCGTTTTTAGAAACCATTCTTCAAATATGTATGCCTTAGGCGTTCAATCAACGGTTCCATGACTGAAACCAAATCGTCCCGGTATAAATCAACACAACATTCGTGTTCTACTGAAGGATGACAACAATCCGAAATAGATCAAATCCATTCATTCATAATGTCCGAGATTTTGAACGAAATTCAAAAGCCGTTGGGGAGCGGAGGAGTTTAAAAGGAAATATTTGTTACAAAAGGTCGCATTTGGTCACTCTTCATAATAATTGGGCAGTCAATGAAATTGTGAGCTACGCACGTTATCTTAGTGGGTGGTAATCGTGAGAAGTTCTTCCTCAATGAACTCCAATGTGTCAATTTGTTGATATACTGACCTTCGAGGGGCAGTTTTATGAGACACTATTAAAGGACGTGTAGTCTGAAACGGACACAATAACCCAAGACTTTTTTGGTAATTGTTGGCTTTAAACTTTTGGCATTTATTTATCTTTTGTTACTTTTTGATCAATGTAGTTATGACACATATACTGAGATATGGATAGTAAAAGGATTTATTTTTCTCATTTGGAATTTTAAAATTTCATTTGCACATTTTTCAACGGTAAATGAAAAGATATTTACTTAATAAGCTCTCCAAAAATTCCTTGTGTCTTAAATACAGGATGTTTCAAAAGTTAGTTTACCCACAAAAAAATTTAAAAATGCCATTAAAAAAGAAAAAAAAACTCTTTTAGTTTGATACTTGATTTTGATAAGATAGACAACACTGTTTAAAATATCTTTCAGCCTTGATTTTGATAAGATTGGCAACACTGTTTTAAATATCTTTCAGCCAAACCTAACCGTATCTACACCATTAAACTTATCAGAATCAAGTACAATTGATCATTTGGAAACAAGATGGAAACTAATTACACTTTTGAAATATGGTAATTTTTTATACAAATTTCCTGGAACGATTGAATAATGGAGTAGGCTACTATTAATTCGCCACCATCATAACCTTGTGCTTTAATATTAATAATTTTTTTTTCAGTCTAGGATATACCATTCTAAAAAAAAAAAAAAAAAAAAAAAAGATGTTTTTGAAAACTAAGGAATTTGCTCTACCCTAGCCTATAAGTTAATACAAAAAAAGAAGTTAACTAACTCATTAACAACAAAGACTTGCGCCTTGTTATTGATGAAATTAGATTCATTCGTTGTTAAATAAGTACTCGAATTATAGGCTAAATATTTTGAAAATTAATTATTAAGTTTTTATTTACAGTAAAATCTCTTTCAACATTGAATTTTGTATTTAATTTCTTCTGTAAACTGACATTTGGAAGATTCTGTATTTTAATTCTTAAGTAACTCTGCACTAACTAATTCGGTGATTCACAGCCTAAGTTATCATTCATATCAAAATAGTATTTCCTGAACACCTTCTAGTCAAGAGTCGCAGATATTCTATATCTTGGTCCTTGGACTCCAGCCCCAACTCCACTATTAATCTTTGATATTGTACAAATTGTACCTTCAATTCCTGTACTTCATCCAGCATTCCCACATATCCAACCAATTTTCTTGATTTATAATTTTAAAAGTCCATAACCACAATAAATATATGTAAAGAGTGTATCAAGTATTAACTCAATAGATGCTATAAGAAAAGTATATATAGCACCCAGTCACACTAGCTGTTGTAGCTTCTTTGTGGCCTGCCCTGTCTTCTACCAGCATACAAACACAATATAGGCGACTATGTGCCTATAAACAAGAACACCATAAGACCAGGCTCCTATTTTTGAAGTAATACCACATGTTTTACCATAGAGTTATTTGCAGGCCCAAATGCCCATAGTTGCCTTATTTATAGCCGATCCAACTGTAAGTAAAAAGTGGAAAAATTGTTTAACCTAATCCAACATTTATGTGCAATAATCAAATAACATTTCTAAATATTACCAACTGTAATTAAGTACTCTCAACAGAAAATTTAATTTTTAAACTGTAGATGTTTCAGTGAACAGTAAATATTACCTGTAAGGTCTATTACTGTATTATGTGTGAGATGAAAGGTACACTAATAGTTACATTAATAAACTGTATTATTGAAATCTGTGTTACATGCTATTAAAGGAGCTCACACCATTTATTCATTAAAAGCATAGTGGTAACAGATCCAATAATTACACTTAGTTACAGGTCTATCATAACAACTGCAACCAATACATACCACCTTAAAGCTCTTCATTCAATGCAGTGTCCAGTCCTATGAAGGTCTCTGGTAATAGGTACCCAACCTCACTACTAAAATTAATATTATCTACACTAACTTTTTCATCTTGTACATAAGAGTAAAACACTAAATCTTAACTTTTAAATAAACCTTAAACATCTCATCTTCAAGTTTTCTTGTGACCACTACAATTTAGCCAAAATCACAATTTAAAACTCTAGTATTCTCATTATTCAAGTTCCAAAGATCTTTAGATAATGTTTCTATACTGCATTGTATACAACCTTATCAAGTTTAAAAAAATCACAGACATGACAAACCATAAGCTCAGAACCTATTAATTTTATTCAGAAAAAAAAGAAAGTGGAATTATGCCCCCCTCCCAAGGTAAATTTGTGTTGAGGATACCACCATGTTCTTAGAAGCAGACAAAAAGATTTGAAGTGTTAATTTACTTTATGAAATATTACTCTTTCATGGGGGAGCCACTAATCATTGTAACCACTAAAAGTGTCAAAATTAATTTTCTAATAGAATCACTTTAAAAAAGGAGCTAATATCATTTACCATAATAATAAACCAAGACTAAACATTTTTCAAAATCTCTTAAAGATAAATAATTTCTTTTTATTTAGAAACTATGTGTAAAAGCTATGTAATCAAAACTATGATTAAATTTCTCAAGCCTGATTTTGGAATGACAAAAAACAAATTTTCTCAATATAACACGAAGTTATCCTTAACTGAGATTTTCTAACTTAGGCCTATATAAAAATGTAAAGAGGTGTATGATAATCTAAATTGGCTAAAGTAGACATATTTGTTATGTATTATTTAATACAATTGATTATTGACTGTGTTATTAATGCTTCTTCGTCGCAAATAACTAAGAAAGTTAAGAAGTCTGTAAAACACAATTTACATGTACACCAATCTCAAAAGTAATTCTTGAATTTATTTTTACTAAAATTGATACCTTACAATGGATATTTATATATTATATTTAATTATTTTATAATGTTATAATTTGTATGTCTTAATCTTTATGATTTATTCGTTACACAAAGTTATTTTAAGTTATGATAAAGTACTATGGTAGATGGGGGCAATGACAACACCTAGGGGCAATACTGATTACCGACACAGTACTTTGTGATCGTAGTTTAGTTTACAAGTGGTGCTGAAAAGTGCTGCTACCTTGTGATTGACACCGACACTAACGCTCACTCAATGGGTGTCTGTCATCTATGGGAATTAGTTATGTCATGAAATAAAATAAATAAATTTTCTGAGTTTTTTACCTAAAATTTGACTTTTATACCTACTATGTGTAAGGGTTTATTAACTGTTTTAGAATATTATCACATAGCTTACTAGAAAGTACATATTTTAACGCATTATACAGAGTGTTTGAAAAAGAACTCCCTAGTTTTAATTTCGCCTAGAATATGTACATTGTGACATAACACTATTCTAGTTTGTGGTATTTGATTCATCAACTGTCCAAGTTTTGCTCACGTAAATGCTGGAATTCAGTTCCTCCAGTTGGCAGGCCTGCTCGAACCTTGCGACACCAGCTCTCACTTCAGTCTTTCAGTGCACTGCAATGGCTACTCCACAACAGAAAGAGTAGTGTGTTATTTGGCTTGTGCAAACTGAATCTGTTATTATAATAGTGCAATCTAATTTTAGACGTCAGTATGGTGGTGAACCCTCTACAGCAAAAACTATCCGTAATTGAGTAAACTCTTTTAAGGAAACCAGCAGTGTTTTGAAAGCGAAATCGCAAGGCCGACAGAGAACTTCTGAAGCTACTGTTGAACAGATCTGTGTTTCATGTGTTCGGAGCCCAGAGACATCATTGACCATATAATAATTAGGAGTGCCTAAAGGTACTTTGTATGAAGTAAAAGACCTCATTTACGCACCTACAATTTACAACTGTTACATGAAATAAACCTACAGACAAAAACAAAAGTTGGATAGGCAGGGCTGGCCCAATCTTGTTTATGCTGAAAATATCTGTGACATCAACCATTTACGGGAAAGAATCATTGCGGCGGTTGAGAGACAGTTACATCTGCTATGTTGGTGAATACCTGTTGAGAAGTGGAATATTGTCTTGACATGTTTAGGGCAACAAATTGATCCCACGTTGAAGTTTACTAACATTAAAAAAAACTTTAAGGTATTCTCTTTCATTGTATGTACTCGTTGATGTACTTTTTCATTAATTTCACCATTAAATTTATACATAAAATTTTTTGTTATAAATTAGATTGGTTTAATAATATTATATGAACTACAAATGCAGGAAATTCCAATTAATTTTTAGGTACTATTATAAAAACCTAACCGTTGCTGTAAAAACGAGAAAATTAAAATGTCTTAAAATGTCGGTATTGCCCCAGTCTACCATACTGTTATGGTTTAGTTTAAAAAATAATTTTGTATTTACACATTTTTATAATGTTATACTCAATGGAATAAAATAAAATTATGACATTATTGTAAGTGAAATCATAATTCTGGAATTCAAAACAATAAAGAGGTTATTTTGACAAAGAAACAGCAAAATAGTTGTTTGAGAGAAAAGCAAAAAACTATAATGAAAAAACCTTCACTTCCTATAAGAACAATAATTAATAAACCAGTAAATTTGACACCAAATTTGGACCAATACTACAAATAAATATAGAAAGGATGATCTGATGAGATTCTAAAGAAAATTGGTAGGTAAATTTCAAATTCACACCCATTTTAATTTGTTGTTCAATTTATGCAGTTTTAATATGAGCATCCAAGGATGCTCATATTACAATTAAAATTAAGAAGTAACGGTTAAACAAAAATATTGGTAATATAACCTAAAAATGCAGACAACAAATTTTGATTTGCTATAGTAAAACAACATTTTTCGCCTGAATTTTTTAAAGGAAATTATGTAACAAACAGGTCTCATTTGGTAGAACAGATTGTTCATATTAATCTAATATCGGATAAAACGTAAAGTAAAGAAATCATTTACACTGGGGAATAGATATAATAACTCAGGCCAAATGAATTCTGTGAATTGAGCTAAGAACATTTAGTTGTTTGTTAGTCAGATACTATCTTATTTTACCCCCACTTTCTACATGTCAGCCACTACTAAAGCGGCGTTTACACTAGCATGTAGAGTTTGCGTAAGTAGGACATGCAAGTTGATGCAAACTGTACTTGCATTCAAGTTAAGGTTTACACTACCTATCTACCTTCTTTGCAAGGGAAACTTGCTTATAGTCCAGTCAGTGCAGTTCTTCATCTGGTGCAGAATGTCGGATTATATCAAAGACGTTTAGACTGTAGTGAGAGTTGCAGTCAGTGTTATATGTGATGAGCTTTTTGAAGAAGCAAACGAGTTACTATTAAAAATGAAGAGGAGAAAACAAAGGTCATGTTGGGAAAGAAGTTGGGTATCAAGAAGGTTGCAATTAGGAGGATCAAGGCTATTAGATGAATTGGCGAGAGAAGACAAAGATAACTATTGGAACGTCCTCTGTATTTCAAAAAGTAAATTTGACGAATTGTTAGATCATGTGAAAGAGTGCATACAGAAAAAAGATACAAAGATGAGGGTAGCCATATCAGCAAAAATTAAAGTAGAAGTTACGTTAAGGTTTTTGGCTGCAGGAGATTCCTTTGCTTCCCTACAGTATTTTTATTGAGTACCAAAATGCACTATTTCAAAATTTCTTCCTGATGTATGTGCTGCTATATATGAAGCACTGCAGGAATTTGTGCATTAAGAGATCGTCCTTGTTATTTACAATATGACTGGTAAATAAACACCCAAACTTCAGGAGGTTATAGCAAAGGGCAAAAGTAACCAAAAAATAATATCTGTACAACATTCCTTATTAAAATGATGTTGCTCAAATGACATATTTTGTTTGTTTTGGACTTGGAATAGCCTCCTGAAGTTAGTTTGGCTGCTTACTTACGGAACACCCAGTAAGCGTCATACGTAAACAATAATAATAATATAATATATATTTTTGTAGATATATGTATTCAATTTAAACACAAGTTCAATCATAATCAATTTCTTATAGAATTCTCAAAGAAAATATTGGCTATCAGTACATTGTTAAAAAATGTAATCCTCATAAAGAAAAAAACGAACTAAGTATTGAAAATGGTTTTGAACTTTTCTCACATGTCGTTGGATTCTTCCTCTTGCACTGTTCTCACTTGATGAGTAGTTTGGGGATGGAGTCAATACGTTTGGGGATGGAGTCGGTACGTTATAATGTTGGGTTGTGTGTATGTTTGGTTTCATTCTTAATTTAAATAAATGGGTTTGAATGTGTTGCATAGCAAGTAAAGCGGAGGTCTCAGGCAATTTTTTCAGCTGGCAAGCAACAAATTGTCCGAATACATCGAACTCATCTCTTTCAGTGCTGTAATAGAAATTTCAATTTTTTTAACTCTCTCATCTGCATTTTTCTTAGATACAGTTCTTATCTTGGGAGCAATAAAAGTTTGGTCAGGTGTAATCTTTCTCTTTATACTTGATGTTGGATGATCGTCATCCTCTGCATCAATATTTTGGGTTTCTAGTTCATCTGCGAATCTTCTCTTTGACTTCTTTAAAGTTAAAGTTTTTCAAATTCATTGCTTTTACCATCTGTAACCAGGCTTCTCCTTTAACATGTCTGTCTTTGTATTCAGGCAATTTATAGTCCCACAAACAAGGGTGTCCCTCATAAAGTTTCAATAGTAGTTAAATTCCATTTATCTAACTTTTGGACCGTTTTGCCTTCCTTCTTTACTGTATCCCTTCCTATCACTGGTTCATCACCTTCATTGTTGAAGTCTGGATCAGCCATGACAACTTACTAAACTATTATACCACAAAATTTAACCTAGAACTCAATGCACAGTGCACACGACCAAACACTCTCGTCACTTGTTTACAAGTAGTAGTTATCTGCAAGCAACAGGTTTACACAGGAAAGTACAGCTAGAGCAAGTGGAGCTTTCGCGAAAGCTGTTAGTTGCCAAGTAATTTCTGTCAAAACAGATATTATTTGCGAAAGCAACAAATGCATTCAAGCCCGCGTTGCAAGTTAAACTTTCGTGCATTTTAGTGTTTACATTTGCAAGTTTTTCTGCAAGTTGGAAGCAAATAAAACTTATGCAAGTGCTACATACTAGTGTAAACTCCCCTTAAGACATATATATATATATATATATATATATATATATATATATATATATATATGGGCCTACATTGACTGGTGTCTGTAAACAGTTCCAGTATGATGTGATATGTACTCTTAATAAATCTTTTGCTATACAAAAAATGTATAACAGATGTTTTTACAAATCCTTATAATTTTTTTTTTTTAAATGTGCATAGCCTATGTAACAATATTTTAAAAACATGTTACACTATTTTGTCTGTTAAGTAGAAGTAGTAATATAAATGGAAAAGAGGAGGTCTACTGTTCTATAAAATATTTAGTTTCACTTTAAATACTAATCTTTATGAGGAAACAAAGTCAAAGAAACAATGACATGACTAAAATAGTACAGTTCTCATAGACTACACAGCTGTGATGTACTCTAATTATAATCTGGATAAAGAAAAACACCAAAGACATAGAAAAAGAAGATCCATACATAAGCATTCCCTTAAAATATACAGTTTAATAGCATATTTCACATGTAAATAATAGGCTCAAAATAACATTACATACTTATTCGTGCCCAAAATAGCCTAAATTGAAATAAATTGAGTGTGTAGGCCTACTGCACTCAATAAAAGTACAATAATTTGCTACCAGCTTATGTCCCCATTTTTCAAAGTGTGTAGGGGACAATAAATTTAAAATAATCAAAAAACATAACTTCACATTTTAGGCCTTTTTGGGACCTAATCATCAAACATTAGACTGCATATTATCTCTACAGTTTAAACTTCACAAATCTTTAACCTCGCTGAATTAAATCTCTTATTCCAGTTTTCTAATTCTTTTGTGCACTACAAAGACTGTTAATTTAATAATTTGTTCTCGAAAAACAACAAATTGTTTTAAACCTGCCCTCCTGGTTACAAACAGTTGAATCAATTTGACCTGTAAAACGACCATTAATAAATAGTTTATTATGTATTTATTACTTTTTAACTAAACTCACTTTTTCTTTACATTTGCAAATTGCGTTCGGAATAATTGGTATTATTTCGTAGTTGGAAATCACTACATTAAACATAATACTGACATATAATTTTGAAAATAAAGTTATTGCAAAATTTACATTAACTAAATAAATAATTATTATAATAAATATAAAAATACATAATAATTATTTTTAAGTTATTTAATAACGTTTTAAAAATTTAAAACTCAAACTAATAAACCAAAACCCGTGTTAAACTAAACAAAGATTCGAGTTTTAATGTAACAGCAGATATTTCTTGTTGAAACTCCATATTCAAGGTTTAAATAAAGCAATAAAGGTAAACTTTCAAAATTATTTTAATAATATACATGAGCTAGTAAACGGCATCATTGGGCAACTAATGTAGCGCGATGATGCCGCAAGGCGAATCAATTTTAGCTCATTTATATTATTAAAATAATTTTGAAACTTTAGCTTTATTGCTTTATTTAATCCTTAAATATTCGAGTAATAAATTAAGCCTAAAATACGCAATCATTATTTTAATTATAAGCTATTGATTTGAATTACGTTTTTAGGATTGTGAATAAAATAACTCAAACTAATGAACCAAAATCCGTGTAAAACAAACCTAATAATCCTGTTGATTAGTGGATTTTCCATTTAGCTCCATAAATTAGTGAGTTTTTTAATGTTATTATTATTATTTATTTTTGAATTTGCTTTCATATCGTTCTTTTATAAAAAATATAAATAAAAGGTAAAAATAATCTGTTTTATTTATTTATAATAACATATTTTCAAATATTTGTCCCCAAAACTGCATTACCTAACCTAACCGCCAAACATATACAGGTGCCTTTTATAAAAATAATTTACTCTTCTGTATCTTTATTTATTATACTGAACATTACAACAATAAATTATAAATTGGATTACAAAATAATTTATAAAATATGAATACAAATTACTTAGTCAAAAATTCCTCTTGGCCTACACACGAAAACACTCCGGCCGACAGAGCGGCACATCACAGTCCTTGCACATTCAGTGATTATCTTGTCTCTTTTGAGGGCCAACACATGTGAAGCCTTCTGAGTTTGTTTTTTTTTCAGTAGGACGTAACCATCGATATGAATATCGCTAGACATAACATGTCTGGAAAATGTCTGGCTGTCAAACGAAGGGGCATATCCTGATTCTTGCTTTCCTTCCACCTGCAGGTGAAGTTCTCGTAGGTGTAAATTCTTCTAATAGTTGCCTTATCCTGGATTGTCCAAGTTGTAGGCTATGGGTTTTCCTGTTTTCATTATATAAATAATATATGCATTGTAAACAGTCATATCAACTAAGTGGTAAAAGAGCTTTTTGTACCATTTGCAAGATTTTCGTGCAATATCAGTGAACGAAATCTGCATATCAGATTTGTCAATCAATCCCATGTCCTTGTTGTAGTCAAGCACACTTACAGGTTTCCTTACAGGCAGATGAATAGCATAATTGACCTTTCCACTATCGTTCAGTTCATTAGTGTGTGTTGAGGACAACATATCGACGTCCTTTTTCTCAGCTAACAAGCGAGTAGTATGTTTTGCACTGTATTCTCCAGATTTTAATTTGGGAAACTTTGCCATATCTTTGCTGTCTGTTCTGATTGTACCTACTGCTCCAGTTTGGTTGTCATGCAAATATTGAAATAACTAAGGGCTCGTATACCAATTATTGACATATATTGTAGGCTATGCCCGATACCCAAATACGCCTCAGTTAGAGTTGTTACAACAGAACCAGAAATGCCTAAATTTTTCTTTATTTCAACAGTTGTCTCTTTCCCTGTGTATATATATAAAACCATATCAACAACAAACCCTGTTTTACAATCACACAAAATAAATAATTTAACTCCAAACCTGTGCCTTTTTTCGGCATAAACTGTTTGAATGGTAGTTTGCCCTTCCATTGTAACATCAATACACAGGTTTTTGAAAGGAAACTTAGCATTTGAATTTCATTCTCAGAGTATATAAAACAGTAGAAATTTTCGCTAACCTGTCTCCCTTGATGCTGGCTTTATTGTTATCAAAGTTTAACATTCTCAATAAATGCATAAACTTATCTTGAGTCCATATTCTATAAAAAAAAAAAAATCGGAGTAGAAAGTAGAAGATCAGTACTCCAGTAATCTAAAATCCTTTTTTTTATGTGAGGTATAAGCATTATAATGATTTTAAAAAAGTGTAAATTTCAGATTCATTAGTAGGGCCTATTATAACATTTTTGTAATTTAGATTTTTCTTTCAAAACTGTTTTACTTATATACTGATTTCAATATCTATTCGTGTCTTTTACGATATGAGACACAAGGTCCTTGTCAAATAAAATTTTAAAACACCCACTTTCCTTACAATCGTGGCCTAAGTCTAAATCATTATTTATTCCTGACTTATTCTCATCAAACTGAAATAATTTAGGTTGAAACTTACAGGATTCCGTGCTATTGTGCCACTCATAAAGGTTTTTTGGTCCTACAAATACGTTATTTTCTTCGTCACTTTCAGTTTCTTCCATAACATCGTCATTTACAAATACACTGGTAGGCCTGCACTCGCCTACATTGTCAACAATACCACTCGGATCCGAATTCATATTTGTAGCAACATCGTTCACTATTTCACTGAAATTTAATTAATATACCTCACTCCCGGAATCCATAATATATTCCCGAATGTCATTAATGCTACGATTTTTACGATTAGCCATAATACAATCGAAAGAAGAAACAACAAAAATCAAATACGTTTGCAAACACAAGTTACGTAATGACTATGTTAGAAACGGCAAGGTAATGTATTATCTGGTAGGAAATGCTCGCGCACCCTATCAGAATTAACTAGAACTAAAATAGATGTTTTATATTACAGCCACCAAATCGCAGAATACAACTAACCAAATATTAGTTCAGCCGCATAATGTTACGGCCTTCCTATTATTGGCGCATGAGAAGACTGCCGCAGCACATTCGGCGTTGCTAATAAACAGGATACGCCTAAAATACGCAATCATTATTTTAATTATAAACTATTGATTTGATATTGTGGAATATGAATTAAATCATTCAAACTAATTGCAAAAATAAACAATGATTCTAGGATAGTATAATTTTTTTGAAGTGAAAACTTCTTTAGCCGCGTTGGGCACTTTTTGGTAGGGGAAAATCTTATGGGTTCGCGTCACTGACACGCTCATGACAGGCGCATGCGCAGCGGCCGTATTAGACGCTTTTTATTTGTTTTATAACGTTTTTAGACTGAAACTAGTAACCAATGCAAAACTATTGCACAAACTTTCTCACATACCCATATATATATTTTTTAAATCTACGAAAAATATTGCACTAACTTTCTCAAAATTCACATACATAGTTAAACTAAAATCAATGCAAAACTATAGCACAAACTTTCTCACATGCCCATACATATTAAAACTAAAAATCTACGAAAAATATAGCACTAACTTTCTCAAACTCATATACATAGTCAAACTAAAATCAATGCAAAACTATAGCACAAACTTTCTCACATGCCCATACATATTAAAACTAAAAATCTACGAAAAATATAGCACTAACTTTCTCAAATCACATACAAAGTTAAACTAAAATCAATGCAAAAATACTACACAAACTTTCTCACATACCCATACATATTAAAACAAAAATCTAATCTAGTCACACTAATAATCAATGCAAAATATAATTAATAATTGTATTACATGTATTGAAAGTTTAAAATATTATTAATTTTTGAAATTGACAGTTAAAGTTTTCACTTCTCTCCACCGTCCCGCGACGGTAAAATTTTTGCAGATTTTTATTTTTTCACATATACATAGCCTACATAGTATATAGAATGTTATGTAATGGGTAAGAAAATCTATGTTGAGATTTTTGCGGATACATCCATTTTGAGGTCTCCGAATCTAAAAGTACGTTTTTGAATTATGTATGTCATCTGTTTGTCAGTTGGTCTGTCTGACATCTATCTATACGCAGTTTATTTCATCTTCTTTTATTATAAGGCGATGATCAGTGAGAGGTTTCTGGCCATTAAATACCAACACAAATAAAAACTGATTTTAATCACATTATGTGTGCATATTTTTCTCATATATCAAAAAGTCCTTTATCAAATTTTTGTATCTCAAAACTAAGTTCCAAAAAAAATTCTATACGAGAGTTCTCAGAGTTGGCACTAACGAGTTTGGTCAAATATTGCTCGAGGACTCAAACAAAATATATTGGTCGCCATAAATTCAAAAGAAATCGGCTCATGAGTTATCCGTAAAAAAAACCAAATAATCGTCGACAGACCTATTATAAAATACCTAATTTATAGCCTACAATTCGGCTAAACCGATTTTTGTCAAATTTAAAGAATTACAAATAAACAATAATTACGGTTTAGTAATAATTTAAAAAAAGCTAGCTGTAATACAATACGATTCACCGTAAAAGAAGTGTTAATTTCACAATCAAAGTAAATTTAGGCCCTTATTTAAATATATACATTTAAAAAAAAAAGATAACATCTATGGTCATTACACCTTTCATTAGTTAACAACTTACCCAACTGTTATGTCTAATGACGATTAGATTTGGTTGGTTTTAATTTAGTTTGGAGGATGAGTGAGTGGGTTGTTGGTGTAATCTTTCTGCAACATCCTGAATCCTATAGTTTGCTTAATATGTGTGGATCGACGGTTGCACTATAACAACAATTCTTCCCAGTGCATCCTAGACAACTTATGAAATCCATGAGTGTCAGTGTACTTCAAATAACTAACTTCTGTCAATATCTCTACATGCTCTCACAACTTTAATAATTTCCAATACTTTGTAATACTTTTTAATTACATCTCTAATACTTTAAACACGACGTGGATATTTGAAAGAACATTAATTTTTGCGTTTTTATATCTCATGTATGGAGCTTCACTTTTCTACTTGTGCATGACAGCAGAAAAATTTCCTCGAATATGAATATAAACTTACGAATCTTAATCATCACATCTGACAGCAAAATCTCCTCCTCCATCTACTGTTCCAGGTGTACAAACAGATTTATGATTTTTTTCCCCAACTATTGAAGATATAACCTAAAAAAAGTTGTTTACATAAAACACTGCTATTAAATTAAAACGAATATAAAATTAAATAAATTTTAATATCTGTAACAAGGAAACATAATATCAACACAACGTTTCAACGACATCCTCAGGTGCAATTTAGTCCTTGAAATGCCGCACAGAGAGTCGTAGTGGAAAAACACATTTTTTTTAATTTAGGTGTGATTTAACTGAAACTTGTACCTTAACTAAAAAAATCGATGGTGGTATTTCTAAAAAGGGAAAAATATCTATAACGATGAATATTTGAAATTGGGACTCATACAGTTTTTGAATTGTTCATTTTTCTCCCCATAAAACCCTTTGCATCCCGACATTTAATTTTCAATATGTTCCAAAAATCCCAACCATTATCTGCTATGTATGTGCATAGAATCCCGGGCTCAATTTAGCAAATTTTCAGTGTTTCGTAAAAAAATTTGTATTAAATTTATTTACTTATCAATTTTGATGATTTTTTTTTTTTATTTTGTGTGGAATGAAATGGTCTATAAGGTAGTATATTTTTAAAATAAGTGTAAATGCATGTTAGATATGAAATTTTTAAAATTGTTACTTACCAAAAAAAAATTTCCAGAAATTTTCACTTTATTCTTGAAAATGACACACAAAAAAAATATCTTTATACAAGAAATATCATTATCACAATCACAATAAAAATAACTAAACAAACTAAAAAGTTTCAAAACAACAACGTACACCAAGCACAAGTAAAGTTATTTACATCTGACAGATGACAAAAGCACAGCCACGTCTATCACAAAAATCTTCGTCGTAGTGAACATAGAGGTAATTTATAACTTAAGTAAATATCATAGAGGTAAATAGAACAGCTCTTTCCGATTCCATTGATATATATAATAAACATAGATTCACTAATGGTTTGTATTTTATATGATTTTTTTTCTAAACGTCCTTTTTTACGGACGTTGGGATTTTACGCACATACACGTGACGTCCGTAAAAAAGGACGTCGGGATTCAACGGACATACTCACAACGTCCGTAAAAAAGGACGTCGGGATGCAAAGGGTTAAATTTTGTAAAGAGTGTCACAGTTTGGAAAGAACATACCTAGTAAATTTGACTACTTCGGTTGGCTCAACATCAACTTCCTGAAGCTCTCAGCTGAACGTAGGCTTACACCCGATAGACGGAATAAATGTTTCACGACTGTATGAACAGTCATGAACGTAGAAAAACTGAAGAACTATGAACAAAAAATTTGAGTGTTCTGTGAAAAAGCAAATGGAGACTTTTTCAAGAGGCTTTTGTTGAGCTCCGACCCGTAACTAAAACAAAACACGAATAAAAATAACCTACAACACCATCGAAGAATCAACATCTTACGGTTATGAGGAAAACAGTAAAGTGAAGATGACAATGTTTCTCCAGGAGAAGGATCTTATAAAACTTCGCTCAACTATCATTTTCATAATTTAATCATTCATTATGTAAACATTATAGTATATAAATAATTAACGTGTTTGAAGTAGCCTATATTTTGTAAATATTTTAGTTTTTAATACATTGTAAATACAATGATTACATACTTGTAATTTGTAGGCTACTATTATTTCTTTAATGATATATACATGGATATCATGAAACATAACTGTATTCATGAAGAAAATACCAAAAACTAGCACGAAATTATTTTTTGCAAGGTTTTCACATTAATTATAAAAATAGGTTAAGAGTAAATTTATCGTAAATAAACATAGTCGTATTGGGCTACTAGTCTCAGACCTCTAAGGTAGGAACAAAACTTATCCCTTAGAGATAAACTGTTACTGTCAACTCATCTATCTTACGTATAGAAGCTGTGGTCTGTCATCACACAGAGGACCACCGCGAACATATTGTTGTACTCGCCAGGGTTCCAGTGCGACAAACTCCAATACAATAACCTATCAATAAATTGAACGTAAATAATATTTTATTCGACCATAGGGAAAGGGGACCCTCCACGATTCAAATTAATGAAAGATGTTTAGGGGTAGATTTGGCGGTTTAAATGACAATGAAATTGAAGAATTTATTTAATACAGAAAAATGGCGGTCATGTCGATACTGTGTCTCGGTATCTCCTTCTTATCTATAACTTACAGAAGACTACAAGAGCTCAGCTCGTACAGTATTGATATCATACAATCAAACGGTATAAAAAACATTGCTCAAACTTTTTCACTCAACATATTCCCAAAATCGAACAAAACTAATTGTCACAAAAAACATCAGTTTGGTAGTTGTCAATCATACAAAGAAAAAGACTTTGAACAAAATATTGAAATAAGGATTTTAATTAACTAGCTCGTTTGTTCCATAAACACTTTCTCAGCGTAAATAGAATTTCATTAAATTCAAGCTTTTAATGACGGTATTCTAGGTTCTTTTTGTTTTAAGTCAATTATTCCTAAACCACACATTTTTTTAATGCGATTTCCTAGGATTTTCCAGGAGTTTGGGTCATTAATCTTCATATTTCACTCAAATGTTAACGAAATTGATAGAGCCGATTTTGAGAAATTAAATTTTTTATGACAGCCCGCTGCCTGATTCGTTTTTTAATCGATAACCCAATCATTATGGTAATATGGCGCCCAATAAGTTTTGTTCGGGTACTTAGAGGCTTCACTTGAGCAAAATTTGATCAACATCGTTACAGCTGAATTTGAGAAAATCGTTATTTTTTGGTTTTGCTTCTTATGGTAGCTACATAATTTTAAATAATCAAAACAAAATTTGAAAAATATCCCGAGATATTCCCCATAACAAATTTGATTGAAATCGGTCCACGCGTTCGGACCGTAGAGTAGGCCTATTGCACAGACGACAGATAGACTAAAAATCAAAAAAATCACTTGTTTGGACTCACGTAGATTTTTACGACCCTATCACATAACTTTCTCTATACCTACTTGAGAAAGTAAAAACTCCAAAGACAAAAAAAAAAAATATCTACCCTTTTCCAGTATAGCCTACTTGTAAAGAAACCAGTAAAACAAATGTTTGAAATTAGCAAGCTGAAAGGAATAACTATGTCACTTCGGGGGTTCGCTGTGGCAACCCAAGGAAACCTAGGGTCTTTCTTCATTTAGTCTTGAGTTATATGTGCCATTCTTTATTTTTACGTGTCAGGTCTCTTTATCCTTACGCAATTGGGTTATTCGAGGCCTAAGGGTTTTTATCTCATTTCTTCTTTTTTTATATATAAGACGAGCTAGAGAGATGTTTTGCCTTTAAACAACAAGGAAAAAATAATTAAATAATTGTAATGTTGATAACACCTCCTTCATAAGCCTACATTTAATTTTTAATTTAGTATCTTCTTTATCCATACTGTGCCGGTAGCCTAGCGGTAGAAATTTGAACTAACTCATTCGTTTTCACTTCCCCACAATAGGCTAATAACATAATACAGTAGGCCTACTTATAGAAAGTATTGTAATGAGCAATTAAAAATTTAAAAAAAAAAACTTGGACCGTAGCTATTCCCCAATTTTGAGTTAGCCTACAGAAAAATTATTTAAAAAATAGTGATAGGGTATAGCCAAAATATGTTCACATATCAAATTTGATAAAATCGTTTCATTAGTAAGAGAACTGCACAGCAATGAAATAACAGACGACAAACCGTTGATTTAGGAATCAAAACAAATATTTCTAAGAAAAACTTGATATCAATTTTTTGATCTAACAAATAATTTTCTCTATACTTTTTATACATGAGGGAAAAAAGCATAATTAAAGGATAAATAAAAGCTATTATTAGCATTTGATTGGCCTTTATATAAATTATTATTAGATTATTGATTATTATATTTATTGCATTCAGATATTCCTCATATATTTGTTTTATTATATTATTTTGTTCGTCCTTTTTTATTTGAAATATTTTAGACATTTACGATGTAGGTTGCTGTATATTTTAGTTACTATCATATTATGTGATAGGACTTAAAACTCTGTAAATGTTATAAATTCTGAAAGCATAAGCAAGCTTGCCTTGCATGTACGTAGGCTACTATAGAGAAAGTAATGTGGTGAAACTAAAATTCGATTTTCAGTTTCTCATTAAAATATCCGTTTTAAAGTATGAGGTCTCCTAAAATAAAAAAAGTGTTTTTTTTTTCTAATTTATCTCTATAGTCTGAAAGATCTCAAACGGGTAGACCGATTGCAACAAAATTTGTTATGTGGATATCCTCAGGTCATATTTTAGCCATGTCTTTTTATTATTTATCTTCTTCTTTTTAATCAAAATTAAGGTTATATAATAATAATATTAAATTTTATTTAACTTTTAAGTAATATTTTAATCAAATTTTGCAAAAAGCTCTATGACCGTTAATAAAATGGTTTAGTCGTTATCTTTACAAAAATGCCCGTTTGAAAAATAACCATGGAAGTAATCTCAGAAGGTAGAATTTTCAAACTCGATCTGAGCTATTTTTATGAAATGTAAAGGTTTCAAAACCCATAACATAAGAGCAATACAAAATAAAATTATGGTTCCCGTGTAAAGTTTAGAAACTATAATAATGAAACTTCACCAGCATCAGGTTCATACTGATACGCACAGTCTCCAAAGTCCAAAGTCAGAATGAAAAGCACCATCATTATTATATTTTCTTGTGATTTAAAAGAGAAAACATTTCGTAGTTATCATCAGGGAATGAAGCATTTTTTCTTCTTTTTACAGAGTTCAGCAATAGTCAAGGCAATAGGCGTACATTATTAATTTGGTTTCACTGGACCAGTATCAATCAATCAGATCCTTGGGCACCCTTTCAGGAATTAAAGATTCAGCGTCCATCGGATATCCAGGGTCTAACATCAGTCCATAAACCTGTAGTAGGGCCTACAGCATCCGTTCCAGTCTATAGAGGCAGCAGTACAAGGACAGTATCTATTTAACTGGATGGATACTGTTCTAAACAAGATAGCCTATATCCTGTCTCCGAAGATCCACATATGTTCATTTAGTTTCTCTTCACTGAGACACAACAAGTTCAGTTTTCAAAATTCAGCATCTAACCGGTATCCAGAGTAAAGCATTTATCCGATTTTCAAACGTACATCATGGGCCCAGTTTTTAGGGTCTAGTCATCAGATCCAATATCAATCCAAAACCATATTGTTTTTAAAAACCAGCTTAAGTACAGGATTAGTCCAGTGTTAATGGGTACAGCATCCCTCCAGTCTTTTAAAATAGACCATCCGTCAAGACTAACATCTAGAGATGTCCAACATACGCGAAGTCTTATGGATCCACAATACTTTCTTACACCATATCTCCAGGAGTTCAGGGTCCGTCCAAGAACTAGCGGTATAGCATCAGTCCAATCTACAAGGATCAAACGATATTCCGAGTCTCCAGAAGAAAATCATCGTTTGTCTGTTTACAAACGTTTAAAATCTCTCCGATTTCCAGTGGATCAACGTCGATCAAAAACTTTATCCACCGTTAACCCAGGGTCTATTCTCCATGGATACAATCAAACACATATTTAGACTGCAACAGTCAAGTTTCTGACCCATCTCCAATGTTGAAGCATTTATTCAATTTCCAAAGGTGAGACACCTGTTCAGTCGGTGACTGTCTCGTCTCAAAAACTGAAACACCTGCCTAGTGTCCAAAGAACAAGCATCTTTTTAGACTCCAATTTCCAAGCATCTAGTCATTCTCAAAAAATATTCAAGCATATATCCAGGGTCTAAAAGATGAGAAGCTCGCCAATCTCCAAATGTCAACATCTACCCAATCTACAAAGATCAAACATCAGTCCAGACTAAATAGGTCTAGCATTCGTACAATATGTATGAGTCCGGCTTCCACCAAGACTCTTCCATCCAGTATCCTAGGATACAGCAACTAGCAACTTTCCTAATCTAATTCTAGAGTAACGAGTTCATAGGTTTTATGATCCAGCACCAAGGATACTACACCATCCAGGGATCAGAGGCTCACCTACCGCCTATGTACCTAAAGGGCTAACATGCATTAGGTCTCCTGGATAAAGTTTTCCTTTAGAGGATACCAGATGTTCATACACAATTTATCCCGTCTCAAGGACAATCAAGAGCATAAAGCATCAGTCCAAGTTCCAAAAATGTTCAGTATCGATGAATCCAAGTTCAGCGTTGCTCAAAAAAGATGCTAAAAAATGTTAGCTCAAAAGAGCAAAAGACAAGTTGGCGCCATTTCAAGCAGAGAGAAGGATTAATACCACTATGATATGGCAGTGTAAATGTTGCAGGTTTATTCGTTCCTCCAATGATAATTTTTAAAAGGTTAAGAATTGATTCTGACTAAAAGTTGGTGCACCACCTAGTAAATTTTTTGAAATATCCTGGGTACATTAACACTGATTCGTTTCTCAAGTGGTTGGAACATTTTGTTAAATAGGCAAAGCCATTCAAAAAAACATAGACTATAGTTTTGCTAGTTCTGAATGGGCATACAACCCATTCAAAAAATATTGAAACTCTAAGATGTAGCTGGGGAAATGGAATCATCTTCTTGCAGTCGCCAGCTCATCGCCTCCAACCTCTTGATAAAACGTTTTTTGGTTCTTTGTAGTTTTTCTACGCTCAAGCAGTTCAAAATTAGCTTAAGTCTAATCCTGAACTATGAGTAACTCAGTTAACTAAAGCGTATTGTTAAGCAGCTACAATAGCTAATGCTGTGAATAGCTTTAAGATCACCGGTTCATTGCCACCAAATAAGGATGTGTACCTTGTTTCAGCTTTTACACCATTAGTAAGTCTTTTAGTTTGGTCTACTCTTCTCTATCAAACCTAGATATTTCTGAAACTGCACCCGTGACTTCAAAAGTAATTTCTATTTCTTCAGTGTTTGACAACTATAAAACTTATAATTTGGCTTTACCTATTATAAATATTTCAGATCCCAAAATGTAATATTGCAGAAAACAAAAATCACAAAGCGGAGCAACAAAAACTGTGGCACTAACAAGCAGTCCTTACAAGGCACAGTTGAAGATGAGAGTCCAAGAAAATGGTCTAGACTAAGAAAAACTAAAAAAAGCGTTAAATGGTGACAGTATTTCAAAAACAAGAAAACAGAATAACGTACTGAAAACAATGATGATTGGTAGGCCTACTGTAAAATGTGTGACGAAAAATTTGAGGAAAACATGATTCTTGGTTTGAAAGTCCAAGGACTGGGTCCATGAGTTTTGTGCTGGAGTTAAACCAGGGGCAAAAATATTTTTGCTCTGATTCCAGATAACAATATATGTAGCATGTATCACTACCTAATTTACATAAATACTAAATCACTAGTTATTAACCTTATTTTTGTAATATTAAAAATACTTTCTAGTTGAAATTGTAGGCCTATAAATACTTAATAAAATAATTAAACCAACATTAGGCTAAGTTCAAGGACATTTTCTAAATGGCCTAAAATTGTTTGAAATATGAAAGTTTAGTACAAACAAATCTTTTCCTTCCATACAAATTATTATGTTTAATTACCCCCCCCTCCTCTTAATTACATACCTGGTACTACATAATGGAAACCACCGGTATGGTTTCACAAATCAGTTTCCTAATTCATACTGTTTGCAGAGTTCTATTTACGAGTTTATAATATTACATGTATACCTAATTAATCTCTTCCTATTTAAAAAATAATAATAATCAAATTATTGTTAATACTTTTTTGTAGACAAAAATAAAATATGAAAAGTAGAGTACAATATAAGCAACTCTCCCCTAGCAGCTCAAAAGACGGCTGGTTACAATGTTTTTTGATAATAATTCTTAATTTATTTGTTTTTGTTTTTTGTCTCAAAAATTGTCGAACTAATTTCTATCGATTGTATGAAAAGTGTAAAAGAGTTTATGGCACAAGCGAAGCAAACTTCATCAGTATGTAATTCTTTCAAAATAAATAACAAAAAGTTGAAAAGTTAACTAAATTACGTTTATTTTTACAATATATACACAATTATCTTTCATAAGATATGTATTTTTTCTTAGCTAAAAGTAATATAAAAGCACATTTGGGAAGATAGCAATGGTAGACTATTATTTCTTATTTGTAAAATTGGTGTGTGAGATATTGATGAAATTATTTGCACCGTTTATTAATTAACATCCTACCGAATAGTAGACTACTTTTATTTGCAGTAATAAAACGAAAGTTGGTGCATTTTTATTTTTTTTTATCATTTATTAATATCTTACGGAATAGTACTTTTGTTTGCAATAATAAGACGAAAGTTGGTGCAATGTTTATTATTTTTTTTATCATTTATTAATATCTTACGGAATAGTACTTTTGTTTGCAATAATAAGACGAAAGTTGGTGCAATGTTTTTTTTTTTTTTTTTATCATTTATTAATATCTTACGGAATAGTACTTTTGTTTGAAATAATAAGACGAAAGTTGGTGCAATGTTTTTTTTTTTTTTTATCATTTATTAATATCTTACGGAATAGTACTTTTGTTTGCAATAATAAGACGAAAGTTGGTGCATGTTTTTGTATCATTTATTAATATCTTACAGAATAGTACTTTTGTTTGCAATAATAAGACGAAAGTTGATGCAATGTTTTTTTATCATTTATTAATATCTTACGGAATAGTACTTTTATTTGCAATAATAAGACGAAAGTTAGTGCAATGTTTTTGTATCATTTATTAATATCTTACAGAATAGTACTTTTATTTACAATAATAGTGAATAACCGCTTGGAAAAATCCCATTAGGATAAGAACTTGATCTATTTCTGACAAAGGGTTTCCATTACATGTATAATACAAACGATTATGTTAAAGTTAAAGAATAATAAATCGTATCTTTATTAAATCTGCACTGCAAAGAAAATTCCAAGTTAGAAAAATGTGTTCAGTTTTAGTGGATTGGAATGAGCAACATAAAAATAATATCACGGAGATCTTTCTACACACTTCCGTTTATAAACTTTATTAACAACAAAATCTAATGAGAAAAAGGTTCATTTAGCCATGTAAAATAAACATTTGTAATTGAATTATGTGAAAACATAACCTTAGTATTTAATGACACCTTAATTGATAAAATTACATTAATTTAGTTGCTGCCAATGATCCATTAACTTCAATAGCTCTTTCAGAAATAAACATTTAAACGCCATATTACAAATATAACTTACTTAACTAATATGTTACATTAATTATATTAAAAAGTTAAATTACTGATTGGTGGTCTTATAGAGCAGTTTCTAAACTTTGATATTTATTTGTTCTACACATATAGAAAAATGTTATTTACAAAATATAAGTATTTTGTTTTATTTACAATTTCTAGTTTTTTCCTGAACTTGTGGATACTTTAGACTAGGACTTAAGTTGTACACATAACAAACAAGTCAAATATAGCCTATTGTTACTGGATAGTGTCTATATACAAATATACACTTAAGTGTGTTAGGTACATCATTAGTGTTAGATGTCTAATATATAATTAGTGTTAATGATTCTACAATATCTGTCGACATATATACAGTTCAGAAACCTAAAATTGGGCCCGCGTTTGCTAAATAGCCCATCACTTTACGTTACAATGAAGATTTGGGGGTAAAAGTTGACCGGTTTAAATCCATTTGTGTGAACAATGAGGTGCCGGACATCGATGACGATAAATAGCATCGGTCTAAGGGGAGATCCCAGCGGGACACCACACTCAGTTGACGTAACACTCCAAAGAAGATGGATGACCATCTACTGTTTGAACGCAGTCAGAGGTCTAACAACCTTTCAACTAATTTATAAATATTTACAACTTCTAAACTGCCAAACTTCATCCAGTAGCGATCTTTCCTTCATTTTACTCAGTAACAGATTAAGACAATTTGTTCAATATCAAATATTTCAAATACGACTACGGAATAACTATTAATTGCAACTTTTTTCGAACGGAATCATTACACAAATTTCAATGTCTGTAATGGTTTGTCCATTCTGATAAAACATTCCTCTATATTATGAAAATCTAATAATAGTCACTATTAAAAAAAGAGAAAAAAAGTTAACTTCATTGTACACAATTTAGTACATTCATTAATAAGAGTTTAATTAGTCTGGTACACTTAGTACACAACTTAATATTTATTACCTGTTATTTTGTGGGGTATTTTTCGCACAACTTACGTTTCATAAAGTAGCCTATTAGGACAAGTACACATTATATTTCAAGTGTTTTCATTCCTTCATGCTTTTCGGTCAGGCTTCTTTATATATTTTTTGACGGTTTTAGATACGATATTTAAGCTGACTTCTTGTTAGATATCTGTCTTGATACGGTATTTTTTCTTTTCTGCCAAACGCACAAAATTGGTAGAAAGTAAAAGTTACACATTAGATTTTAAAATAAGGACCTAGGGATACTTTTTGGTTATTTACATATATTTTTTTAAATTTTGATTATTGAGTTGTTATTTTAAATGAGTTCTACATTTAAGTCTGCTATTTTAAATGCAATGTTAGGCTACTAAATTGTTTTAAAATCTGTCGGAACTGAATCAAAAATTTTATCTCTTGGTTAAAGTTGAAGAAGAAGCTTTAAATCTAAACATATTAGTAATAAAAAAGTATTAAATGTAATTTGATGGACATTAAACGAATTTTTAGATTTTATATACTATAAATCAAGAAAAATTGTGAAAATTTAAAAACTAAATTAACACTGTTAAAAAAATGTATATTTTTTGAGATGATATAGGTATAACTCCCCTCTCACAATCACCTAAACTTAATTTACTGAAAATGATATTTTATTTTACTATACTGGCATTAGATTTGTTAAAAGAGATACATTTAGATTATGAATATTAAAAAGAAAATTTATCAAAAATGGACGTAAAAGTAACGGTTTATCTACAAGCGAGTTTTTTATTTGGGTTATAAAATTTGGGCTATGAGTTAACATGCACAGCTTTATTCACAAACAAATGCTTTTTTTTACTAATCCTAATGTAACATGTGTTTGTGATTACAACATGTCGACCACAATTTATTCAATATTTAATAACATCGCTTAAAGAACTCCTTATTAACTAAAAATAATAAATTTAAAATCAACTTAATTATAAGACGCCAGTCACCTTTCCAATCACTTGGAGTGTTATGAATAGAAAACTAGAATTTTCACATTTTAACGAAAATATCAAACTTTTAAAGTAAGTGGTTTTGTAGAAATGAATATTTGATACAAATATATAATGAAATTCAAATAAAAAGTATTCAGATAACTTAACAATATTCGTAGTCATCAACATTTCCAAATAAATCAAAAACTGTTTTTAAAGAATCAAACCTAGGAGGATTACTTGTCACTTCTAAAATAATGTCACTTCTAATGTAGACTAGACTACTTGTAAGAAAAACATTTCAACAGACACGAATGGAATATATATCATGTTTATAACACAAAATAATTCAACTTTCAATTTATATAAATATTATATAAAAAATAGTTATATGGAAAAAAAATAGAATCATCTAATAGACTTTTTGAAATTATAAATAACACACCCTATCACCACACTACACTCAACAGTATTGTATCATTCCCTACCCTCTGGTTTCAGCCTTATTGAATTTCCGATGAGTAATTGTAATAAATCCGATTTAGGGGCTGGTTACAATAGGAAAAAGAAAAAACATATATCTCTATTGTTCAATATACTGCCCTTAGAAACCACACCCCAAAACATTTCATTAGATTACAACTGATCCAAAAACTGAGAAGGGCTGAAGTGGTTATTGTGGTTTGGACTCCATGCCGCTCAAACCACTCCCTCTAAACAAAAAGGGTGTTAAATGGGAACCATTTTGAAAACAAAACGCAGGCACGTTGATAAAATAGATAATATTTTTATTGATATGTATAGTTTATTTACAAAATAAATATTTAATGTACAAATATTACAAACATTCTTATTAAAAATATATATTTGAGCAATAAGATTAAGCAGTCTTTTTGATGGCTTATTTTAAGTATTACAAAAGTATAGTTAAAAAAATAAATTGTGCATTTTCATAATAAAAATAGACTATGTTTTAAAATTTAGTCTTGAACTTATTTGTCTACGATTATAATACTATATAATACTAGACTTCATGAACAGTCTGACTTTTGTTTACAAAAACTCGTGAAGATTGATAAATTTTTTATGTTTACAGTGAACAATTTTAAGTAGTTAAATAATTACTTTATACGTGCGTTTTTTTAATCTCTAACATTATCACATTTAAATAGTTATACTTTAAAATATTTATTAAAACAACGCTTTGTTACTACTAACTTGTCTGAGAAGATTTTCAAAATTAATTTGAGTACAATTTTCTGTTATTCCTAGTGACCTTTTCTTAGTTGACACGTTTTTGTGAGGAATTATTTCGAAAAATCCCAACTAAAGAGTATTAAGAAGAAAACGTTTAGATTGATAGAGAATTATACTTTAGTAATTTTAATCCACTAGCCTATATGTATGAATATTTCTGTTGAATTACATTTTTTTAATGTAAACATAGATTTAGTCAGTAGTAACTATCTTTTCATTTAAATTCTAATACAAATATTAGGCCTTCGTATGAAATGATAAATATTATTTAAATAAATAAAGACAATTTTACTACTTAATTAATTTATATAGACTAATCAATAAATCATTGTACATATAGTAGGCCTATATATACCAGACGCAATGTAATACATTGCAATTAAAAAATAACTATAATAACTTAAGTAAACTATTAAGGTGAAAAACTAAAATTGATTAAATGATGGTAATTTCTTAATTATTTTAAAATAAAATATTATTTTAAGACAAATACTTAAGAATATATTGAATAACAAAAGATTAAAAAGTTTTTATTAATCCTAGAAACAGCAATGATATATGGAAAAATGAAATAAAACGAGTGGATTTATATTACCTCAATTTAATTCAAAACGTAAAATTCTATGTCTAATTCAAAAACCGATGGAGTGATGAGTTGTTTTTTTAAGGGTGGAATTTAGATTAAGAATAAATAAATAGTAAAACAATTTACGATGGAATAATTAATAGTGAATGACATAAGAAGGTTAAATAAACATGTTTAGTCATTGCTCTTACACATCTATATTTTTCTGAATTAAATTTATTCGTATTTTAAACATAATTTGAATAAAGATTATTTACTAAATTAAAAGTTGTATTGCCATATTAAACAGATAGTACCGTTTATAAACCTAGTCCCAAAATTCAAGTCCGCCTTTTTACAATATTAGGTTTATTCTTAAATTTTGAAAATGAAAAGAAATAAAAGCAGTTTGTTTAATCCAAACTAAATGAAAGGAAATTTACAGGTTTATACTTCGTTATTGGTTTCATTGTAAATTTTACGAATTTTAGTAGGAAAAACTATCTAGCTCATATTTTGCTTGACGTTTCATAATAAACAAGACTATTTTATAACACATAATAAACTGTGTCATACAAATTAAAAAAGTTGACAGATCAAAAATTGTATTTGTTTTTTTTTTTTTAATATTTTCGAATATTGTTTTGTTTTTTATTAGAAATCAAATTTTATTTTTTATATTTTTTAACGAAAATATAGAAAATAACTGGACACATTTTAGTTAATCTATGCCAAGATAACATTATTTTTTCCATATACCAGTTTTAAATGTTCACTCAATTTAAAAAAAAAAATTATTGCAAATCGTTCAAACAAAATGTAAACGTTAATTAAAGCTGTTAATACAATAATGTAAAAAACATTTTATCATAATATCTGGCTTTCGAAAACGTTTCATTACAGCCCCCCCCCCCTTTACAACCGTCATAAGTTATAGTCTCAGTGGATCCTATTTAAGTTATTATTTAGTAGGTATCCTGGGCAACAAGTGATAAAAAGTTTTACAATCTGCCTTAAAGATACAAAAATGAACCTCATGAATGATACAAAAATTGTCCATCTCAACTTTGGCGTTATGTTATTCTCGAAGCTTCTAGATTTAAATCTCATTCTTCACAGCCTGATGATTTAGAAGCTCTTGATTCTACCTAACTTATCTACAATCACATATCAATAACCATACAAGTAAGGATAGAACACATACGCCGGATGTGGAAGTACAGGAAGATGTGTCCTTGCATGTTTCTTGAGGTGGTCTTTGCGTCCGAATTTCTTCCCACAAGTGGGACAGCCGAATGGTCTTACACCAGTGTGTATTCTCTTATGCCTCGTGAGTTCTTCGTTTCTTGTAAAGCTCTTACCACAGCCTTCTGCTTCACATTTAAATGGACGTTCTCCTGCACAGAATTAAAGATAATTGATGATTGTATATACAAATATACATAGTGGGAAAGTGGACAAATGAAAAACAGTAATAAACAAATGTCAAATGCATATAACACTAAATACATTGGACAAAAATAGACTACATACACTCACCGCATATTGTAAAAATATGCTGTTTTGGGGGAATATTGTTAATATTCATTTCAGATGTAAAAAAAGGAATATCGTTGTTATTTGTCTTTGCTTTCTTGTTTTTATCTGTTACACTGAAACCTAACCAACATTCAGTTACATGCTTTTCGATACAGCCCAGGTATTAGACTAAAATATAAAAACCTTTAATGAATTGTAACTCAATTAATTAATTCGATTCGTATAGACATCATTACAATGATACCTCCGAGTTATCAATTATAATTAACTGATGTAGGCTACGTTTGATAACTTTGACAGCTTCCAATAAGTAAGAACTACACAATAACTCTTACAAATACGTAAAACTGGATAAAAATTACCAATTTAGGAAATAGTTTTTGCACCTGAAATGTAACCTCTAATGACGGCAACCTCTAAGTTCATTTTTCTATCTTTACTCTAATAAAATAAAGTTATTTACTTTTATTATTCTTCTTTTTTCAGGATACAGTAAGTCTATACTTTTTTATCTCAAGACCTTAATAGCTATGGATCAGAACTCTAGCCTATACTCAATTTAAAATTAAATCTTAATATATATATATATATATATATATATATATATATATATATATATATATATATATATATATATTATTATAGCCTATATATATATTAACATTTCTACGTCCAAAAACTAGCGTTTCCTGTGTAAAACGTGAAGACCTTAACTTCGAAATTTTGAACTCTTTTTTACGAAATTAAAGCCTCGTTGGTTTTGGTTTTGGAAATATTTGCATCCTCTCATGGCTTTACTTGACGTGAGTTGTAATTTGTTTTAAGTTTAATGTTTTTTTTACATACAAAAAACGCAACACCATCAACCGAACCTGTGACGATTCAATAATTCGATTGTTCAGACGAGATAAGGGTACGCCTGTACCAACTGAGCCAATATGTTATTCCACACGGCAAGTAGGCTAATATAAACATAATCTCAAAATTAAGCTAATTAAATGTACAACTGATGTACATTGTAATTACACCCCCTTAGACCTTGTTATGCTTATAGTTGTGGTAGCGCTTAAGGTATTAATGGTTTCATTATCAGTCCGTGTATTTTAAATGGTTTTCTAACCATCTATTTTTTTATTCAATCTATGGAAAACATATTTTTCCAACGACATAGAAAATTTAAAAAGAGGCGTCAGAAATTTTCGTAGGTTCAACCTTGACCTCACAGTTTTAAAACAAAAATTACACATAGGCTAAACATATAATATATTTTTTTTCATATTGATAGTCTAGAGCAACCGGATATGCTTGAATAACTATTTGTTGTCTTGACTTACCGCCAGCAATCCTTGATTAGTTTTTTTTTTCAGTTTATATTGTCATATATCTCATTACACTACACGTGTTTCGGACATAATCGTCCATCGTCGGGTGATAACACTTAATTAAAACATTCAACACAAAATACAGGTATCCACATAACACTCACGCACAAGAAACACAATATTTTATTGTGACATCAGTGTAAAATATATATCTTTCTTACCTATGACAGACTAATGAAGAGGAGGGTGTAATGCATGAAAAAAAACAACACCATTTCGCCTACGTTGGGCTCAAACCTGCTTAAACTTTTATGGTTCTCTAGTCCGAACTGCGGCAAAACAATCGCGGGTTCTATTAACTATATCCAAAAAATAGCTTCCGTTAAAAGCTAAAGAATTATTTGCATAATTTTAGTTTTAATTGTTGTTGAATGTAATTAGCGGTTTTAAAACATCATTAAGAAATTTTTTAAACTGAAATTTATGTTCTTCCTTTTGAAAATTATGAGCCAATTAATATAAATAGTACAACTTAGAACTTTTCATTCCAAATATTTTATGAAATGTCTTCTAATGGAAAGCTATCGTTTTCCTTAAAAATAAATGTTACGTAAAATTATAAAAATAAATGTCGGTGTAATTAATAAGAAGTAATAAAAGTTTAATAAGCAATAAAATATAATCAACTTTTAACAACTATTTATTGCATGTCTGAAATAAATTAGGGCTTAAATAAATGTACTGTAGTGATTATAATAAAAGCCATAACAGAGGATATAAAATCCATAAGAAAATAAGTTCAGTTGGAAAACTCTGATAATTTTTTTTAAACGTTTTTCCTCAACATCGCCAGACTTGAAAACAACCATAACATTAAAAAACATCTAATTATTAATTATAAAATTGGCGCAATTAAAAATAGCAAAATATTATAGGCCTACATAAAAATAAAAAGTATCACAAATTGAACTAGGCCTACTAATTGTATAGGTCTATGCTCGAAATTATGAAAACTGTGAAAACACCACTTACTCGTGTTATCAAACTAAAATATTGTTGTATAGAATTATTTATTGTTTCGACGTACTTATACTAAAGACTCTGTAATCTACAAAGGTTCATTCCTTAGCTTTAGCAAAAATTGTTAACATTGAGTTGGAACATTTAATTTTTGTTAAAGTCGATTTCCGGTTATAATTTGACGTTTTCAAGTGATAAATGGAAAGAAACTCCTTTATAACTTTTGAACAAATAACAGGAAAAAAAAGATTTGTGCTACAGCTGTTAACCTATTTAACTACCATTTTATGCCCAAATTTTCTCAAACCCACAAAGCCCCTCCCCCCATCCACTCTATCCGCCCAGAGGATTAAGTCAAAGTTGTCAAATCGAATCTAACCAATATATTTTATTACATAATTCCATATAGCCTAGTATCAAATTTTCAGTTTATTGGTACTTTTATTTAAATAATTAACCATAAAAGAATAATAAAACCATCCAATTTTCTGTCCTTGAACCAAAACTAAGCTTCTAATAAAAAAATACAAAGAATGAATAAAAAAGCACGAAAATTATTAGATAAATCCAGCCAAAATCTGTTTAGAAATTTGTAAAATGCAAACTTTTTTGTGTAATCTAACACCGAATTGTTAAAAAGAAGACAAAAAAATCAGTTTAAAACATAAAGTTTTATAAATTAAATTTAGCGGTTTAGGGCTTTTTTCTGTTTGATTAGAAGTTTAGTTTAGGCTCTCGGGCTAAACCTTCTATGACGTCAATGAACTCATTAAACATAACGACATTTAAATATGATGTACAATAGACGAAAATTGTGATTATTTCAGCATAGTCTACATATTATAAAAGTGTATACATATAACTTGATCGCTATAGCTGTATTTCAATAACCCTTAGGCTTTTCATTTACGTCAATGGTTGTTTCTTACATTACCACATTGCATACAAAAATTGTTTTGAATTAAAGCCTACTCAAAAATTCTTCGTCTGATTACTTTGTCTGTCTGGCAAAAATTGTGTAGTAAATAAGGTTAACTTTATAAATTTAATAAAAATTCTGATCTTGGATTCTTACTAAGAGGAATTGAGTTTCTTTTCATATTTTCTTTGTTTAAGTAAAGAATTATGTAATTTACAAGACAACTACAAAACATTCAAAAGCTAGGCCTACTCTATTCCTTTGTAATTGAAATGGAACTAAATGCGTTTAACCATAAACAAAGAGAATTTTAAATAGAATAGAAATGAAACCGTTGAATGTATAATTAACTTAAACCTATTAAACATTTCTTACTGTTCTATACATTAAAGCATGAAGCAGAAGTGTTTCTTCAGAATAAAGTTTACATAGGCATAGTATTTACTTGACGGTAATTATTTTCTGCGACTGCAACCTTTTGCCGATTTTTAAAATCATATTCTACATACCTTTTTTATTAATAATCAAATAAGTTTTCAAAGAGGAGCAATATTTTTCAACGAAAAAATCATGATTTCAAAACTACAGAATTCAATGGATTTATAGATCACCGAAGTCAAGCAAGATTGAGCGCGGTTAGTACTTAGATTGGTACCGCTTGGGAACCCATACACTAGCCTATTTCATTTTTCTTCTTTTTTTCCTTTCAAATTTACGCGTAGGTCAGATAAGGTGGCTATATATATATACTTGACCCTGTAAGGTAAAAATTCGCGTACAAACCTATTTTAACGCGTAAATCACTTAATGGGCCTTAACCTAGAAAAGTTGAAATTATGTTTTTTTTTCCGTGAAAAAGTTAGCTCCGCGTTGATAACTAATTATTAAGAAATAAAAAATGTAGAATATGATTAAAAAGGTAAATCGCCAAAAAATACCTGTTGCAGTTACAGTAAACAATTACCTACTTGACTTTATAAGAGTCTGATCTTGTTTATGAATCCATTACATAGCCTAATGTGAATACTGTATTTTAATAAAATTTACGAATATTTTTGCCAACAGTCCATCGTGTCAATCATATGAAGAGAGAAGATTAATATAAATGTAATCAGTCACAATTTTCAACATAACTAAGATCGTAATATTTTGTAAATAAAATTTGTTAACTAACCTGTATGTATTCGGACGTGTCCTTTCAACTGTCCATTATTACTGAAACCCACTTGGCAGTAAGGACAGAGAAATTTCTTCGGCCTTGCTTTCGCTTTACTTTCCGCAGCAGATTCGCAATATTTTGCAGCAACACAAGCCCAGTACGCCGGATCTGACATTACTACTTCTTCTGGTATACTCGGAGGCCAGCAGGACATCGAACAGACCTCTGGATAAGGGACTAGATTTGGCTCCGTGCTCTGTGGACTTGATGCTGCAGTCTTATCTTCGCATTTAGTACAAGAATCTGTTGAAGAATTTGACGAATAAGGGTCCCAGGGGCGGAAGATTTTTGTGTTTGTTGAGGAAGACATTACAAAGATTATCTGCTTTATGAAAAAGCCAGGCTTAAAAAATTATAAATATTAACACAAAAATTGAAATTATTTAAATTAATAAACACTTTTTAAACATATTAGTAACTTATAAATACATTTTTAACCATGTATTCCATAAAATCTTAGGCACTTTTAAAAATTTTATTGGACAATATATTTTTCCTTAATATTTCTTATATTAAAATATAAAAAAAATGAGTTATTTAATGTCCAGGTCACTTCTTAAAATTAAACTGATATTCCTAAAATCACAAATTATTACTGTCAAATAACCAAAGTTCATTCATCCCCAGTATATAGACGTGAGGTTTAATGTAGGCACTTGAAAGGCACCTGTGGATGTCGAGTGCTACGGCACAACTGAAGGCACATTGTCACCCCTCGTAAAGCCTTCTCACCCTCCTTAAAGAGGCTGGGGAAGGGGGTGATCCACATGAAGCCATTTTGTTCCCAGTGTTAGGGGCTGAATCACCGACCCACTTCATTTACATTTTAATCTAATTTACTCCAATGAGACTGCCAACTCTTAGATGGGTTATTGTAAGCTGTGGCCTATAGACAAATTGAGTTAGAATATATCAATATTTATTTATAGGCTACAGACATAGAAAACTAACCCAATTATATAAACTGATAATTTACGAATAGGCTACTGTTATATAATTAATACAGTAAATATAATTAATTAATATAATAATATTACTTAATATATATAGTAATATATAATTAATATTACTTTCATTAAAAATAATAATTAAATACTAATAGACTACATAATCCGTTTTTAAGAGGTTACTCAAATGGTAAAACGTTATTACATGTAAAAACACTGAGACAAAATATATACAAATTCTATTACATTGGTCGAAATATCCCAATCAACACAACTTTTTATATTCCTATATTTCAATATTTGAAAACTTCTTCTATTTATTCAGAAATGATAAAAACTTGTAATATTAAAAATAACCACTAAATTATTTACAACAGTAAGACGATTTCTCAATAGTTTGAAAGTAAATTTGTTTTACCTCCAGCAACAAGATATTACGATGTGATAACCATTTGTATGTCTTTAATACTTCATATATTCATAACAGTATGAATTTATAATCTGCATTCATTAGCTTAATTTTGTCTGAAACTACCCGACCAATTTGTATAGAACTAGATACAATTTTTCTTATGAAACACTTAGACAATCTTTATAATTTACAGTTAAAAGCTTTTTCTGAAATACTGGGAAAAACATGCCTATAATTATTGACTTTCTAACCTGAGCATATTAAATGCAATAAATTTCAATTTCATAACAAAATATCGCAAATTTGTTCACTTAGATTCTATTTAACAGTTGCAACTCATATACTAATAAAAACAACTGAGTGTAAATTTTCCTTTTACAAAGGAATTCCACCTCGCCATCATTTAAACTTAAACCATCCATATGTTTAATTTTATTCTTATTTTTTAGCTAGGGATAACATAATTCAAACTATAAATATAGTTTCTTACCGTCAAACGTATATGTCCTCGTTGGTTAAGACGTGTTACAGCTGTTTCCCGACTAATACCATCTCAAACACTGAACACGAAGCACATATTAAATTTACAAAAAATACACTTTTAATTCTACGTCCAGTGTGCAGTGTTTGAAAATACGATTAATCGTTGAACAGCTGTAACACGTTTTAAATTAATCCATCTTTGTAGTCTACAGTAGCTTTGGTTTGGTAGCCTACATTTATTCATCTCTCTTACTCCGTGTGTAGGTAAGTGTAAGTTATAATCCAAGATTGTTCTAAACTTATAATAGCCTACTTACACCTACTACCAGAGATTGGTTCTCAAAATTTCTTGATACTAGTCACGCCCCTTGATATCTTCAGATACGGTTTAATCTTTAGATATTTAACCTTGAGATTATGGTTAAAATTTAAGATAAACAGTAGGTAAATTTGCTTACCGAATTGGCTGCTGTATTATATAGAGGTTCAAATTTATTTTCATACAACAGTTGCGACTAGTCTGTAGGGTACATCAAAATGTTAGATTTGAACTTCAGATATATAAGTTGGCTGTATAGTTAAAATAACACTTACACTCTTAAAAAGTAGACAGTAACCATATTTTGATTGTATATTCCCAAATATTTAGTATTTATGCTTAAATTTGAAACTATTGAAACGATAAATTTAGGCTGTTTATTAAATTTTTCTGAATGAAACTGGCCTAAAATTGTTCAGTTTTGATTGATTACAAAAAAAAAATGAAAATGTAGGCCTATAGGATAGTTTGTTTTTTTTTTTCAATACAGAGGGATAACCTTTTTATTTTATAAAAGTCTATTATTAGCCAACTTTGTCATAATAGCGGTTTTTTACAAAGCACATTACTTTTTGTGCTTATGATTTTGTGTAAGATACATAATAAAAATAATAATATTAATTTTTGTTAATTGTTATGTAGGCCTAGGTTAATATATTGTTTTTTAATTGAAAATCTTGAAATTCTGCCTCAAATATTTCTTTTTTAATTTTTATCAAGACTTATGTGTAGTACTTAGGAATTTTGACACTCAAAACTAAACAAAACATTTGTTTATCGTTGTAATGTATTTCAATTTTGACGTTATTTTAAAAACAATATTGTTTTTGACTGCTCTAGATTAACTCATAATTGAGTACTTACGCATTTTGACACACATAAGATTAGTTTTACTCGAACATCCTATTGAAGTATTTTAAATAAGTAGGTTCCTTCTAAAATTCATTGTAGCCTACTAGGTAATACAGTTGTCGACAAGTGTTTACGTTAGAATAGGACATTACAAAAATGCTAATATTGAAAAGTTTGGAAAAATCCTTAAACGTAAACCCACATTCCAGAATAAAATTGGAATTTTACAGTCCTTTACAAATATGTAATATGATGTGTTTAATAAATATTAACTATTTAAAAATACTTAAAAACCATTATTGAACTAAAAACTCGAAATTTTAACTAGTAATATGCTGACTATGTATTATTTATGTTTTATAATAGAAATTTTTTTTTTTTTTATTTTTAAATCATACAAAACATTGAAATGTCTTTAATAAATGTTCTGTTAAACCTATACTTTGTCCACAACTTTTAATTTAATAGTACACAAGTCTATAAAATATCAGAGAGATGAGAACTTCAGATAGAGAAGTTATGTGTATAGTTAAAACATTAGCCCAATAACATCAATGTGATAACCCCAAATTTAACTTTGTACAATGTCAATAAGTTTAACAAGTTTTATAAAATTTAGTTTATGTATTATTGAAAGTTTTAGTTGATGTAAGTTTGTCTTGTTTACTTCATTTCAATAAATAGAGCTTTGTTGTAAAATATAAGAAAATTACATACTGTAGGTAGGCTACTACATTTAACATTATTGAATGTATTCTTAATAATTTTAAACTTAATGAAACTACTATAAGCGGAGAAGCCTTGTCAAATTATCTCATGATTACAATATATCACTATAACAGAAGTCACGGATTAATCTGAAGATATCAAGGGGCGTGCTGATATCAAGGAATTTTGAGAACCACTCTCTGTGTTTCTGTGTGTAGGTAGGTGTAAGTAATAATAAGTTTAGTATTAATAATTAATAAAAGTTTAGAAAAATCATGGATTATAACTTAAACTAACCTACACACAGAATAAGATATTTGAGATTTGTTTAACTGTAGATTGGTGTACAAAATGTCGACGCCACTCAAATAACTTGTTACGCAAGAATATAAATTTATATTTAGTGCAAGTTGCATATGATATTCAAAAAGTAATTGATTATATCAAAGATTTCATAGTTACAAGAGTTGGGGCATATTTTAACATGATAGCAGGCTAAGAAATTTTAATTAAATTTATCATTAGGCCTATCTGTATTCTACCTATTCAAGAATAATCAACTAAACGATTTATCTAAACAATTAACAGACAAACACTTCTTGCGTATTATATCTTTCGTAATTGTTTATTTATGTAGCACACACCCCCCAACATCCTACTACAAAACCAAATCCTAACCTAAAATATATTCGTTGCCATCTCCATTCACTTAAAAGTAGTTGTAAAGTGTATAAATAACTGACCTATTTTTGTGGGGGAAAAAAGGAGTTATTTACATAATTACTAAATTTTGAACCATGTATTTCTTATTGGAAATAAGTTCGTACAGAAGGACCCACATCCCTTACCAACGTATGCAATTGTTATTTTGAAAATAAAAAATTACATAGCCTAAATATAGTATTTTCTTAGAAGAAATGTATGTATTATGAATGTTTAGAAAATGTCGTGTCAAACTTTAAATGGTGTTTAGCCTATATGAGTTAAAATAAAGAGAAAAAAGTTCCTATAAACATTTGTCGGTAAAGCATCTTTTCCATCTGTCAGCCGTTTTACGTTAAAAAAATAATAATTCTCGCTTTTTAAATTGAGATTTCGAGTCGAAATTTGGTATACTCGTATACACGTATAGGCTACATTTTTATCAGTATGTCAAGAATCAAAACTTTATCTTATAAATGTCAAAATGGTGACAGTGTTAAATGTGTAATGTTGGATGTGTATGTAATGTGTAATGTAATGTGTAATCTTTAAAACCATCAACTTTCAAAAATTGTAAACGGCTGCCATTTTGAAAATTTATGAGGTAAAGTTTTGATTGAAAGCGAGAGAGAGAGAGAGAGAGAGAGAGAGAGAGAGAGAGAGAGAGAGAGAGAGAGAGAGAGAGAGAGAGAGAAATTTATCCTAAGGGTAGGCCTAATCGTATTTCAATTCATCCAGTTTTAAATTATTACTGCAGTGAACAGATTTCATAAACAGACGAAGGACACATCATTGCAAATAAAAAAACTTGTTTAGGCTCTAATAGTTGTCAAAGGGGATATTTCCGCAAACAACACAATTCAATTAGTTTACCATAGCTTCTATAGGCCCTATATGAAAAATAAAAATAAATTTACTCTATAAATAATTACCAGGTACATGAATGACGAAACATTTCGAGGTTAAACCTATTAGGTAAGGGTTAGGTATTGATATAATCGATCACAATCTGTCAAATATGTCAAAACTTGTCTTAAATCCTTGGCACTATTGATACTCAGTTCTAGTCTATACAATAGCTTAGCTCTGAAAATAGTCGTTAGTTGTAAACATTTAATGGGTAGATTATAAAATCATACTCATGTGTCTGAATACCATTATTCATTAGTCTACTATTAAATAAAACAAGCGTTCTTTTGTGTTTTCTAATAGACACTTGAGGTTTTTTATTTTTGGCGATTATAATGATTGATTAAAAGTCAGTTTACTTTCATTCTACTGTAGTTTCGCTTTAATTTCGTATTTCTTATCTTTGTTGTCCTCAAATCAGAGATTGACTCCAAATTGTTTGATACCTTGCATCGAATCTAAGAAAAGTTTTATTATGTTAATTTTAAGTAAATTACAAACCAGAAATAATTCACTTTTTATCTGTAGAGTTTGAAATATATTTCATTAGAGGTAGTTTTTATTGAAATTTTAAAATGAGCAAACTGATGTTTTGATCTTAGAGTTTATTTAGGAATCGAGCAATATGTATGTTTATTGGTAAATTAGTTTCATTAACTCCTCAAATAAATGGTGCAAAAGCACTAGACAAACTTTCTCGCACAAAAATAAACAAAAGCGAAAGAATAAGCAACAAAACTGATTCATCATCCCAAAAATAGAAGTTCAGGAATTATCTGATGAAAAGTGAAAAAAACCAAGGTTGCTGTTTTAAACAGTGAATTATCTTAAAATCTGCCCAATCTGCCCGAAACAACTAGCACCAATTTTAAGATATAAGACGTTGTCTAAGGTTCATTTTCATTTTTATATCAACAATTCTCGAGCAGGTGTTTTGGAGCAAAATCATTTAGGGTGATTTTAAGAGAAAAAAAAATTTGTGTTTTAGTTTTATGGCAGGTTCACTTAAAACTTGAATGAAAAATCGACTAAATACACAATATTATATAAGTATATAAAGACACTAAATATTCCTACTTATCAAAATGGGTCTATATGTTTGGGCTGTACCGCAGTTCAAGAACGACATGTATGAGACATAAAACATTACTTCTTAGACTCAGTAGACTTACATTAATTAAAATGAATCTGTATGAAATGAAATGAAGCTATATGAAATTTTACTACTAGAGTATATTTATTAAAAGAAGTTTTTATTCAGTAAGCTAAGAAAGTGATACTTTGTAGCAGGTAAAAAAACTACTGCAACTTTGACTTTAAAAGTTGGGTTTTGAGATATTTTAAAAATTGAGGACACGCTAAACTTCAATAAACTGTGTACAGATATTTCTCTATCTATTTATGTAAAGTTAACATTAAATATCGGTTTTATGACACAAATAACTTTCTCTGTACATTTTTCAAATATATTTAGACCAACATAGTTACGAAATAAAATTTCGAGAGTTGGACGTTTTTTAAACATAAAAAAATATTCGATAACATTATTTTATATAGCACAGTCAAAATGTAAAAATATTAATGACAGATTATTAAAGGGTTTCATATGACAATAAACACCTTTTCTAAATAACATGATTAACGAACACATCACACATTTTATTTTAAAAATATTAAAACAATATCAGATCATTTTTTAAAGGACAATACCTGAAAAGCGGTTATTTAAGTCAATTAATGTATTGGTTTGCCTTTTAAAAAAGCATTTAAACTTCCTTATCACTATCTATGTTAATGACTCATTAAATAATATGCTGTTCACAAACTTAATGTATATTTTACGATTAAACACATTTGCAAAATTCTCATAAACTTTGTACTTTAGACAAACTAAGTGTTTAGAAAGGAAAGGGTAATGTCTGTTAAATAGGCTACAACAGGAAATATCTAATTAAGACAACAAAGCGTGAATAGAGGACGGACACATTAAATATCTATTGAAGAAGGAAATGGCCTATAAATCTTCTGAAATGAGTTATGTATAATCACTTCAGAACCTATAAATAAATATTAAGCTTGACTTGTGTAATAATATTAAATAGAATAAAAGTCGAACACAAGAGTTTACAAAAAATACGTTTACTTAATCAAACTGACTTTGTCGTTGAAACGCGTTTGATTAAGTAAACATAATTATTGAGAGATATTGTGTTCGATTTTTATTCTATTCCAGAAGCTATTTCGTGTGTGTTTTTATGACACTTTGTAAGCTACTTCAAAATAATGTTTAGTTGAAACATTTATTTGTGATTCTAATCACTCATTGTGTGTTATCAGTAAGTTTTACAATATCAGTTTTAGGCCTACTGTATTGTTGTAAACCGCACAAATATTTCACCCACTATTATTATTTTCTCACTCTTTGTATAAGGAAACTATGAGATTATCTTGGATATGTTAGTTATGGAATCCTTGTATATAAGTCTGTATGTTCGTCAGCAATGATTTCTCAGAATGAAATTTTGTTTAAATAACTTATATGGTGTTTTGACTCTTAATTATGCACGCGTTTGATTAAATTTTACCAAACGCATCCCTAATGTTAAAACAAAACTGTATTGAACGCAATACCTATTCCAAAATGTTCGAATTAACTTGTAATCCTCTGTTATAAAAATAAATATGTCAAAAGAGGAATTTTCTTCTTTTTTTCCCCGTGAAATATGAATATTGATTGATACCTCGAACCTGTGTGCCAATTAAGAAGCTCAAATAAAATTTCGATTAGGGGGAAATTGAAGTACAAAACAAAAAAAAACAGGGAGGTCAGTGGACAGAAATAATATAAGATGATAAATTTGTGGTCAGTTGGTGCTCTCTAGAAGTGGTGGTGGATTAGATTCTTTTGTTTAGATAAGAAATGAAGCAAGTAACTATCTATGCAACTCTAGGAACTGAACTCGAACATTTATTTATTTACTGCACCTTATTATTTCTGATTTTGTATTATTTAGTAATAAGTAAAATTTGTGAAAGAAAAAAATTCTTCAACCTTCGTATTAATTTTATTGCCATGAATTTTCTGTTTACTTTAGTTTTACCCTATAGAAATAAAAAGTGGATGATGTTTGTTTGTCTGTAAATCCATGAGTCTGGTTTTGTTTTAATTCGGTCAAAGATCGTTATTTATGCCAATTACTACCGAACTTCAGTTTTCCTCTAATCCTCAAACTGACAGAATAATTTCATATTTCATCAAAATTTTATCGAAATTGAAAGTCGATTTTGAGAATCACTATTTTGTTTTGTTATTATTTTTATTTTTTATTTTTACAGTTAACTTCTAAATCGATTACTATATTTTGAAGGGATGGCGACCCACATTTATGGTGTGTTTGTGTTTGTGTGTGTGTGTGTGTGTGTGTGTGTGTGTGTGTGTGTGTGCGCGGTGTGTGTGTGTGTAATTATAATACTTACCTTCAAGAATTTATTATAGCCTATTAATAATTGTTTCATTCACTAACAGAACAAAAATGTTTCGCAACTACTGTCTTTCACTCCCCTCCAGAGTCAGGGCATTACAAAATTGTAAATTTAAATAATATTATGTTTATTAGGGCCTACCCTAAAATATGTCATGCGATTAACTAAATTAATTAAAATTATTTATTGAAATGCTTATATCTTTATTTATTACTTTATTACTTTAGTATTATTATTTTCACATAACCTATAATAAACTTATTTATATAAACTTATTCGTTTACTTTATACGCACATTTTTACAACTTTTAACCTTATTCTTAATCTCTTTATTCTAATAATTAACCACTTTTATCAATCCGCAATTCTTTTATATTACCCTTTGGACATATTCAGTAAGACGCACCCAATTCCTCCCATTCAGAAATTGGCAGAATTCCACCCTAGATAAAGAAACTTTTCCATCACATTGTTTCTGAAGTTTTGAGACAAATCGTACAGCATTAAGGCAATCTCAGGAATTGTGTATTGGCATAATGTACAATAAAACTGTTTTGAAGGTGGAGATATCTTGGGAGTTCTAAAAATATAATTTACTACCCAATTTTAATAAATATTATAACTTTTATAAATATGATAACGACAACAAGTTACCTTATTTATTGTGACTGATGGTAGCTTCTACCACGGGGGAAACTGCCCTTTCCACTTATCTACGTTATAGTTGTTCATCAAAAGCGATCTCTTATTTGGCGACCAATATGCCACTCTTTATTCCAAAATACTTTCTGTAGGCTATATTACCTTATTTGCAAAATGCTTGGGAAGCTGTTGACATAAACCTCTAACACATAATTTATATGCTGTATGATATTATAAACATAGTCTACAGATTTTCTATAAATAAGGTTCTTGGAGCTGTAATTTATAATTTCCTAGAATATTTGCTACTTATCGCTATGAGTCACATTGTCTTCCATTCTTTTCCTTACTCTAAACCGGAAATAACCAAAAGAGACTTTCTATGGTCAACAATGAATCGCGGGGTATAAAGAGGAGAGCAACTATAATCCTTCCATAATAATGCAGAACTTCAGTTACTCCTATTGTCTGTTAAGAGGAAGTAATAAAATAATAAATAACTCAGTCGCTGAATAACACTGTATAACAGGGCAGACCATTTTCCCGAAAAAACTATTCATTTCACGATAAACATAGCCTACTAAACAATGACCGATTCACATGCGACAAACGTGTTTTTTTTTGTGTGTGTTTACTTGTCCTTATCAATCTGTCGTCATTATTTTCATCAACGAATTGAACTTCGTAACATTTAAGGTTTGATTGGGATGGTCGATGAATTTTAAATTTATTTAATTTTAATTTTACATTTCTATTTTTATGACCCTTCCGCCATAGTTACTCAGCCTCTTCTTAAGGTGACATAACCTATAAACCAATTTGCAAAACGTAATTTGGTATGTTGCCAGGTAACTGTATACAATCATTTAACAGTAAAGGGGGTGGAATTAAGGTGGTTTTCCTTTTTTTTTAAACATTGAAAAAGGCTTTAAATACTGACGATTCTGTTATAGCCTACCTCTAGCATCCAGGAGTAAGATAGTCAGCTTGTGATTAGTTAAAAATTTAAACATATTTAAGCAATATAAAGGTTTGATATTCTAGGTGATAGTTTGGAGGTGTAACATCAAGGCGTAGCCTATAGACTACCAAGAATCAATGTTAGGAATTATATTTTCATAATTTATATTTACATAACAAGATGTTTTAAAAATCTTTAACAGTTTTTTAGCAGATGATAATCCATTATTGAGTAGAATGACGTAATAGATGAGGATCTTATTAAAAGATCTATGGATCTTCTAGATGGTCGTTTAAAAAAATTAAACAAGCAAAAATTAACTAGCCTATAGGCCTATATATTTCTCGTTAAAAAAGTTTAAGTCGTCCATATCGCCATTTTTGTCTTGATCAGTAAACAATTCAGCTATAAATAAAAATATAGCCAATAATGGCATTTTGGGCTTTTGTTGGATTTAAAATTGACTTAGAGAATGCAATATCTATTTGTTTAATGAATTGAAAGCTATTGTTCTTACACTTTATTTTCTAATATCAATTTGACCATTTTAACTAATAGAAATTTGTGTTAGTAGCCACATTTACAGTGCAGTTTACTATGTTTCGAGTGGTGGGGGGGGTGGTTAAGTAACTGCCTAATTATAATAATGTAAAAACAGATTATAGGCTACTTGTTACGTCATGTAGATCAAGAAAGGCTTCTTCCCTTCCTCTATTCAGAACAATGGATATATTGCCATTGACGCAACTCTAAGTATTAAAAGGAATAGGCCTAAAGGGAATGTATAATGTTAGGGTAAGAAAAATATTTTTAATGGATCAAAAAACTTGGAGGAAGGAAACATGGTATTGTGAACGAGATCAACATAGTATTTAAACAATTATATATATATATATATATATATATATATATATATATATAGGCTATATGAAATACAATTTGTTTAATTGCCAAAACATGTACAACATTCTGAGTTAATTAAGTATCTTATCAAATACTGTCACAAGTGAATATAGCCCTAATAACCTCAAGTATTATTAGATGAGTTCTTTTGATTTATGTAAACAATTTATATTTAGATTTAGTATAGAATTAACAATAAGTTTAAATTATTGGACATGATTAGTTAATATAGTTGGTTGATTTTTAAAGATATGTTAAAAGGGAACAATCATTTTAGTGATTTTATTTTGCTGCTGAGCATCTTTTATAGGCCTTATACAGCAAGTTTTATTATTTTTTAGGGCACCTATAGGCTACTTTTTCCCCTTTTATATTGTGTTGTTAAAAGATGGTGGAACTTGTCTAATTCACTTGTAATTGTATAGTGTAGGCTACCTATAGCAACCGAGAATTCAAAAAAAAATATAAGAACGGCATATATATTTCTGGTTCTAATTTAAATAGAAACATAGAACAATTAGAATTTTGTAGAATTGGCCTCCTCTATCTAAATAATGCTAAAAAATTAGCCAACTAAACAAATGTTCCATAAATGTATAAAAAGTGTTTAAATATTTAATCTTTCATATGGTTGTCAATAAAAAACAAAAATAACATTGAAAATGGGTATCTTGACGGAGCCTATTTCGATATAATTTATATTTTTATTGTTAAAAGAAAAAAACATTCACCCCATTTAACGTAATTTATAACAAAAATAGGGTAGGTAGATTAATGCTCAACTTTTTATTTTTCATACAACTACAAAGGAATTTTGCAAATAATTTCCTTTATATTATTTGACTGTAGCCTACTTATAAAATATGCATTTTGCGACTATAGACTAATAGACTAGGCCTACTGTTATGTTCTAATTAATGTCCTTAAAAGTTTTATTCAAAATATAGGTCACTTTTGTGTTTTTTGACAATAGTAAAAACAGAATATAAGTATTGGGTAACAGGTAGGGGGGCCTATGACTTTCTAAAAATTTTGAACGGCCATCATTTTAAATTTAAACGAAATTTTTCACCAAGAAAATTAAATAAAATTCGTGAACGAATGTTTTTTTTCAGAGTTCTGAGAACTTGTGGATTAAAGATTTAATCATTTACAGGTATCTTCTATCTTAATAGTTATTTTTTATTATAAAATTCCCTAAAAATAAGAGCTGAAGACATGGTAATACATTAAAGACAATTTTCCATTTTAAGTCGGTTTTGCTCCAATCAAAGAGCTCAACAGTCATGAATTGTGCTTGCTGCTGTCTGGATAAAATTGAGCTAAGGAAAATACATTTGTTTTCCTGTATTACTTTTATATAGACTTGAAGAGCGCTTTAAAAGGTTGTATGATAATTGTTAGGAAACAATATAAATTATTGCACTTCGAAAACAAAACTGTTATCGTTTTAAACCTACAGCTCATATAGCCTAATGGAGAAACTAGAAACAAGAAATTTAATAAAGTAGCCTACTTTATTTGTCAACTTTTAATATACTTCTACCGCACTTATTGTTTGCAACCGTTCTCAAACCCATAAAAGATAGTTAATATTTATGGAAAACAAAATGATTTATTAATCTTATATTGTTTTGAGTCTGACCAGTTGTGTGGTTTTCCAATCTGTTGAGCCCCAACAAAGGAGGAGGGTTATAATTGGCCACGCCCTTCAAGGAAGCAACCAATCCCAGCACGTGTATTAACATTATGAACAATAACCTGACCTTTGGGCTAGGAGTAGGCTTTCTAACAGCTGGGTTTTCTCACACTTCAAATTATTGTGCCCAACTCAGGATACATCTGTTACTATTATACATTGGACACAATTTATGACCAACTCCACTTTAACTGTCATATCTTGGTTTTAAGAATAGAAAGTTAAATAAATAATTTTTCTTTGATAAAGGTGTTATGGTCAGTTTATAAAAGGTCGAGGATGAATTGGATCGTAGCTAAATTTGATAACCGCGTAGCTTGTGTCGACTTAATCAAGTATTCTAAGGTTTAAAAGTAAATGGTGTATTGTACACTAAGATTTATACTTATATAAAAGGTGCGAACAATACTGAGGTGCCAAGAGCCCCGATGGACTTGGGTTTAAAGTATCGAAGGAGGATTTCACAAAAACTATTTAATTTAATTTCGATACCTTTGATCTTTATAATTCAGGGATTGACACATTTCATGGAAATGGTTAGTTTACGCACAGTAGGCCTATCTGATGATGTCTTGTAGCCGAAACTTTGTGTACTTTCCCCGCGTACAAATTACATTAGGCTATATAATCTGATGAAGTCTTGTAGCCGAAACTTTTTGTACTTTTCCCTTGTACAAATTAAACCCATCTGATTTGGGTTAAAAAACCCATCTGATTATGTTATGTAGCCGACATTTTTTGTTCTTATTCCCACGTACAAACTGCATTATAAAAACTATCTGATGATGTCTGGGTAGACGAAACTTTCTGAGTTCTTCTATTATTAGCTAAAATACCTATTTACCATAGTTTATACTAAAGTGTACGTGGTACCCAAAATTAAATTATAATTTTATCTTATAATGTGCCTAAGTCATTGAGCTAATTTTGTATGCTTGGTAATAGACCTACCCTATGCCCAATTTTAGAATTTTTAGTAATTTTGAGTGTTTGTAGCTTCTACGAGTCCAAACAGTCACAAGTTTTTAAAGAAGTACAGATTTTGAAATTTTTTTGCCACATTGAGCGTAAACTTTCAACCGGTCTCAAGTTTTAAAAGAAATACAAAATATCATAAGTGTAAATGTCACTTAGGTCTTATAAGTTAACTTCTTTTTTTTTAATCTCAAAATTTTAATGATTTTATATTCATCTATGATTTTCCTAATATAGACTAAGGTATAAACTCTTCCATTGTTTGGGCTTGTTTAAGATAATAATATGGTAACATTGAAATTAACTATGATTTCTCTAATATAAGGTATAAACACTTCCATTGTTTGGGCTTGTTTAAGATAATAATATGGTAACATTGAAATTAACTATGATTTCTCTAATATAAGGTATAAACACTTCCATTGTTTGGGCTTGTTTAAGATAATAATATGGTAACATTGAAATTAACTATGATTTCTCTAATATAAGGTATAAACAATTCCATTGTTTGGGCTTGTTTAAGATAATAATATGGTAACATTGAAATTAACTATGATTTCTCTAATATAAGGTATAAACACTTCCATTGTTTGGGCTTGTTTAAGATATGGTAACATTGAAATTAACTATGATTTCTCTAATATAAGGTATAAACACTTCCATTGTTTGGGCTTGTTTAAGATATGGTAACATTGAAATTAACTATGATTTCTCTAATATAAGGTATAAATACTTCCATTGTATGGGCTAATTAGGCCTTGATAATATATGGTAAAATTGAATTTAAAAACCTACAAATTTACAGATGATATATTATTAGAGACCTATTTCTAAAATATAGGCCTACGCTATTAACAGTTTCTTTATATGGGCTATGTTCCGGGAGGCATTGATAACATTTTAGTGTCATCGAATAATTTAGTGATTTACAAACACTCTTTTAGTTTATAGTCTACAATTCTTCAACAGACTTGTACGTTTTAGATATATTGTACGGATTATTTTTCTACTTAAAAATATCTATGTTAAAATCAATTTAAACTTTTTTCAATACTACACTGATGTCTGAACTGTGTAAATAAGGCTAATGAAATCGTCAAAATAAAGAATGTCTAATCAAACTGTTAATACTCAAAATTGACTCATTTCACTGTACTGGAACCTAAATGTTGTTTTTAGGAATGTTTTCAAAATATACCATTTTTCATGTTATATAACAATCTACACATTATATTATTCAATTTAAATTTCTTGGAAAAAGTCGCCAGAATGCATTATAGGCACAAATTGGATTTTAATAATACCCTGATGATGGATTTGTGCTGAAACCTTCAGTTTTTTTTATACTATTTTTTTAGACTAAAATTTGGGGGCTATTATTTTGGACTATTTCTAACTGTTGTAACACATTTGGGGGCCCCAAAATTTATAAATATCTGGAAATTTCATTAATTTTTAAAATAATTTATAATTTCCATGGAGCGTGAAAGAACCAATCTATTTTTAGGCAATATAATCAATCATATACCCCATAAATAGGATAGTTTAAGAGGGCCCGTGAAAGTGTGGGGATTTTGATGACCAATTCTCTTAGTCTGTTTGTAAGTTATAATGCATGATTGTTCTAAACTTATATTAATTAATACTAAATTTATTATAACTTACACTATTGGCGTCGTCAGCATCAACACTTGGGGGGGGGGACAAATGGGGGTCTGGGGGCACCCCTCGGGACAGGAAAATTGTAGAAAAATGTGACCTTGAAATGACGTTTGAACACTAATTTAAACCCAAAATCTTACATTTGTACAAGCAGTTTTTCATTGAAACAATTTGTATTTAACCTAAAAACGGTAGGGTGAAGGTGAGAGGGGTAGTGTGAAGCGGCAAGGAGAAAGGCCAGCACCGTGCTTACTGACAGCGACTGATCGGGCGGGCTTGCGCGCCTACTGTGTAATGTATGCAATTAAACAAAAATATTACGATTTATATTACAAAATTTATACAATTTAGGGGGGACATATTGGGGGGGACGCGTCCCCCATGTCCCCTATGGCGGCGACGCCCGTGACTTACACGTACCTACAGAAAGAAAGACCGAGAGTGGTTCTAAAACTTCCTTGATATCAGGCACGACCCTTGATATCTTCAGATTAATCCATGACTCCTGTTATAGAGATATAGGCATAGTTTAATCATGCGATAATTTGACTAGGTTTATCCGCTTACAGTAGTTGCATTACTGTTAAGATTTTCGAATACAGTTGTCATTTTTCCAGTTTACAGTAATGTGTAAAACCATTCAACAGTTACAGGACTTAGTTCTTTACAGTAATTATTGTTATATTTTACGTCAAAGCTTTTCCTATTGAAATGAAGTAAACAAGGTAAACTTACATTAACTGAAGGCATACATTTCAATAAGGCCTACTCACCACTCCAATCAACTAAATTGTATTGAGCTTGTTAAATAGACTTTGTACAAAGTCAAATTTGGAGTTATCACATTGATATTATTAGGTTAATTTTTTAACTATACAGATACCTACCTACTCATAATTGAGTACTTGGGCATTTTGACACATATAATATTAGTTATAAGCTACATCCTATTGAAATATTTTAAATAATTTTGTTCCTTCTAAGATTCATTGCAATAATTAATACAGTTGTCGACAAGTTCAAATATCTGCTGCCCAAGTAGAACTAACCTTGACTAAATCTTCCCAAGAAGGTACTGTTTTGTTTTATAACATGAATTATAAAAGTCCAATTATTAGCTAAATTTGGCCTAAAATGATTTTTTTCAAAAGACATTAATTGTTGTGCTTAAGATTTTATATGAAAAAAAAAATCTAAATATATACATTTTTTTAATACATTGAAAATCTTAAAATTCTGCCCAAAATATGAGGTAGGCCCTATTTGATTTTTATCAAGACTAATAAAATGTTCAACTAGGTGTTTATACGTTAGAATAGGACATTACAAAAATGCTAATATTGAAAAGTTTGGAAAAATCCTTAAACGAAAACCCACATTCCAGAATAAAATTGGAATTTTACAGTCCTTTACAAATATGCAATATGATGTGTTTAATAAATATTAACTATTTAAAAATACTTAAAAACCATTATTGAACTAAAAACTCGAAATTTTAACTAGTAATATGCTGACTATGTATCATTTATGTTTTCAAATTTTTAAAGGGATAATAATTGTTGTGCATAAGATTTTTTATAAGTTACATGAAAAAAAAAGCTAAATATATAAAGTTATTGAAAATGTTGAAATTCTGCCCAAATCATGAAGTTTTTTGATTTTTATCAAGACATATAAAATGTTTAACTTCTGGTTTACTTTAGAATAAGATATTTAAAAAAAAATCCTAATTTAAAAAGTTTGAAAAAGTCTAAAACAAAAACCCAAATTCTAGAATAAATTTGGAAATTTACACTCGTCAAGTCCTTTAAAAATATGTAATATAATGTGCTTCATAAATATTACTTATTTAAAAATACTTAAAAACCATTAATAAACTAAAAAACACAAAATTTTAACATAGTAATATATGCTGACTATGCTTATAATAATAAAAATTTTAATTTGTTAGATGTTTAAATTATACAAAACATTGATCTAGATAATAAATGTCTTTTACAAATAATCTTTAAAACCTATACTTTGGCCACAAATTTTAATTTAATAGTACAGAAGTCTGTAAAAGAGTATACAATATCAGAGAGATGAGAACTTCAGATAGAGAAGTTGTGTGTATAGTTAAAAGATTAGCCCAATAGCAACTATGTGATAACCCAAAATTTGACTTTTTACAATGTCTATAAGTTTAACAAGCTTTATACAATTTAGTTTATGTATTATTGAAAGTTTTAGTTGATGTAAGTTTGCCTTGTTTACTTCATTTCAATAAATAGAGCTTTGTTGTAAAATATAAGAAATTACATACTGTAGGTAGGCTACTACATTTAACATTATTGTAGGAACACTGTTGAATGTATTCTTAATAATCTTAAATATAATGAAACTACTATAAGCGGAGAAACCTTGTCAAATTACAATATATCACTATAACAGGAGTCACGGATTAATCTGAAGATATCAAGGGGCGTGCTGATATCAAGGAAGTTTGATATCTGTTGAAGTGGATAACTCTGTGTAGCCTATGTTGTCTTGTACAAACAACTATTACATATAAAATAACATATAGTCCTAAAACAACATTTAAACTATAGCCTATCAACAAGATGAGAGATTGTATGGCCTCCCTTATTACATCATCCCCAGATTTCGTGCAAATGTTGCGCTACAAAAAGCCCTCAAAATATACAAATTGAATTATTGTTGTGCTTGAATGCGTCAATCAGTCCCGCACCGATCCATCACTTCCCAGATTTTCCAACTTTACGGAAACTGTCAGAAGGAAGATGGAGTGTCGCGGAGTTACGCCAAAAAATGACAACATCTGTCCAGCTTTTGTGGGCACTTGACTTAAAGTGGAGGCTAGCAAACATTTCAGTACAAGAAAGAAACACTTTAGACTTTATTGTAAACGGTATGAAAGGAAAATAAACATCCAGGCGTTCTTTTGACGATGAATGGAGGAAGGAATTGTAGGTTACGTATTTTAAAATGAGGGGTTTAACAAATATAGTTTTAGAATTTTATTTATTTAGTTCAGTTTGCTGCATTAAAATGAATAATTTATTCTGCACTGATTATTTAATGCACTCTATTCTACTTTATAGTATGCCTACCGATAACAGCGACGTTGATAAGGCCCTTACACCATTCACTAATGGTGATCATTAAGGTCACGACTAATGATTTCTTGTATTATAGAAGTCAAAAAGAGAGTAAAATGTTTTATTTTTTAAATTAGGATAACCTGGTATATAAGCTATCTCCAAAAATGTGTTAAAAATATATTTTAGATGCCACATACAAATATTTTCCTACATGTGTTGTCAGTTAATAATTTTGAAACTGTAATGCCAATAAAATAGGCATAATGCTTCCTCGTGTATGGTCATTTTATGAAGAGTAAATATCAAATTTGAATGAAACCCTAGGAGCGTATTTTATTTGGAAATTCTCAGGAAGCTGAAAAAAATTCTCTGAAATTTGTTAGTTCAAATAGGACTATGTATTAATATTTAGGCTACTTTGTAGTTTCTAAACGTAATAAAATGATAGATTGTTACATCTTTACCCTTTACTAACAAGTTAAATAAGACCTAATGTGGGTTCATTTCAAAATTGAGCATGAGAGCTCGAAGATGTTACAGCTTCTACTGCCTTTCAGTCTTACCAAGTGTTTTGTTTTCTCATAGGCTATACATTAATTTACCGAGGTGTACAGTAGCTTTTTAAGTGTATAATAACCTGCCAAATGATCTTGTAGACCATTATAATTCTAATGTAAACAAAAAGATAAAAATAAGTTAGATCTACGCTAATCTCTATAGACATGCTTTTTTACTAATTATTGTTATAGAAGTAGACTAATAATAAGTGTAATAGTTTTACTAAGTTAAATAAAGATTTCTTTATTATTATTGTTGTTAAACCTTCTGAATGTAACTCAGATCTAAATTCATGTTGTTTTTTACTAAAAATAGCTCTCTTTTTGTAAAAAATAGAAAATAAATGTCTACCAATATATAATAACAATATTTGTGAATATGCTAAATGTTAGTCAATAAAAACTCAAATTTCCTTCCAGCAAAATACTGACAATGAAAAATAGAACAAAAATAATATGTGAGATTTTGTTTCATTTTCGGTCAAGGCAGTATCAATTTATATTGATGGCACCGGAATATCTTAATTTCCAATAATCCTATGTCAATATTTAATAATTCTGCATTTCTTACATGACACAACAATAAGGGTGATAGGGGTTGGTTGTCCCCCGACTTGACTAAATCACGTAGGCTGTAAGTTGTGAGTTAATAGGAAAAAGTAAAACCAACTAAACTTATCTCAAGTACAAAGACCAGATAACTGTGGTGACAATAGATACAAGTACACTTTCAAAAGTCCCTTACCACACTTGGGAATAAAAAAATAACAAATAACAAACTTTTTGTCAAAAGTAAAATGTTTATTCCTATTAGACCCTTAACTTATAACTATTACAACAACAAAGTTGTCATCTTCAAATTCTTTGTTAAGATTCCCTCTGAAGATGACAACTTTGTTGTTGTAATAGCTATAAGGGTCTAATAGGAATAAATATTTTACTTTTGACAAAAAGTTTGTTTTTTGTTATTTTTTTTATTCCAAAGTGTGGTAAGGGACTTTTGAAAGTGTACTTGTTTATCTCAAGTTGTTTAGAATGACCAAAGTGTTGAAGGGGGTGAATGATATTTTACCAAATTAATGATTTTTTGTCAAAATCTCTATAGTGGTGGGGTAAAAATAGAGGCAGTTCCAAAAAAAATTAAATCTGTATTGATAACTAAAATAACTAATAATATTTTAAGAGCGCTGACTTCAAATTTGACATTGATTTGTTTGTAATTTGTCCTGGACTCCCAAAAGTCAAAATAACTCAAAATTTTGAAAATACATGTTTTTAAAGCTCCGACCGTGATTCTTATACGGAGTTTCCATAAGTAGGAATATTTATAAAGTAATGTGCTAAACAAATCAATCAATTTTGTTTTTTTACATAAACTTAACATAGGTTAAATGTATATTTATTTTATATCTAAAGATGTCCCACTTTAGATGTCAGAGCAGCCAAAAAGAAAAAAAAAATAGGCTATTGTTGTTAGGTTATACTGATTACTTTAGTAACAGCTCACAGAAACATGTTTAGTGAGCTATTTTATACAATACGGCCTTCACTTTCTATGTTCATATTGGTTACTCAGCTACAAAAAGCATGTTATTGTTTAATGTCTTAAAATGACTCTTTTAGTTTGCATAAACATTATATAGGCTATATATTATAATTTTATTCAATACTGGTGTAGTTTCAGAATTAAAACTAATCGCTGATTAACGTAGTAGGCTACAATGTTTTTACTACTTCAGAGTTAATTTTTGTATTATCGGCAATTAAAACCTAGACTTCAGAGTAAAAGTTGGTTTATAGGTTACAAAAAGTATTTAAGAGGGAACTTAGCATATAATTTATACTTCTTATATGACACGATTGAGTAAAGTCGTTTAGTAGCCTGCTTAGGTGTTTGGACAAGATCTCCACCGACATCACCATCCAAGGACCAAACAATGTCTTCCAGTAAATCTTTGGCTTCTTTATTATTTAACTTTTAATTAGACTTAGTAACTAGATGTAAATCTTAATAAATAATTAGATAAATATAACCTACTTATAGCCCAGAAGGTTGTTTTGTAACTTGTCTAAGTAGCTTGACAACCAAAGAACCTATATACAAATAAATAAATACTGAGGACGGAGTAGGCTATGAAAGTTAACCGCTAACCAATGTTCTCAGTTAAGCCAGCTGGGCAGATTAATAAAGTGCGATCATGTGGAAGGGTTCTTGACAAGAACACAATAATCATTTCTAGCGTTGCAACTTGAGAGAGAGAGAGAGAGAGAGTGCACAACCCATTGAGGAAGCGACACAAGGTTTAGGCCTACCCTCTGCGATGTCAGTAATAGTCTTTTTCATTGTTGTCTTAAATACTTGTCAAGGGATTTAACTATGTAACCATAAATAGAAAGAGTTTCAAACAAATAATTATTATTATTAAATAAATAGTTAAGAGTTTTAAACTTAAATTTGAGATTTCTTTTATGGTTGAGAGACTGGAAAATGTTTATTTTGACTCAAAAAGTATTTCGTCAAAAAGTATTACTTATTTATAATGACATTTATTTAGAAACTTTCAAAATTTGTATTTTCCTTTTAAATTTTCAAAACTTTAATTGAAATTGATACGATAAGTTTTAAAAAATTAGCGGTATTTTTCATTGAAATCAATTGCGTTAATTTAAAACATTGGTTTCTAATAAAACTTAAAACAAATTTTGATTTAATTTGTTGAGATAGCTAAACTCACATAAGATTTACCTTTTTTAATATCGGAAGCTTACAAAGACTTATTTTGCTAAACATCAAATTTAAAATAGGAAATTCACAGAGGTAAACCTCTGTTAACAAAAATTTAACTGAAAACAAATATATCTTGTTTGTCATCTTACATCTCGACTTTAAAATTATTTCTCTGTTTATTAAATATATAAAATAGATATTGAAAATATACCATTTTATTTCCTAACGATTCATCTAATACTACTATAGTTGTGTTTTGCTAAAAATTACTTTTAAATTAAATCATAAACCAAACTACTTTGGTATAGATCCCGCTAAAGGGTAGTTTGGCAACCCCGTAGATGAAAGCGTTACTGGAGGAAAAATAAACAAAGCCTGAAGTCACCGCAAGTTGTAATGTGACTTCATAGTTTAGGCACGGTCGCAGGTAGTTTTTCTCAGCTGGTTTTAATAATCGGGAATTTTGTAATTGGAGATTGAATTATGAGTGCATTATACACACCTTCGATTGTGCGTGCGCATTTAGATACGCTTATGCATTATTGATGGTTTGAAATCTGTAAAATTTGTTTTCATTATATCTCTAATTAATAGTAATCTTTAAGAATGTTAAATTTTTGTTTAAAAATTTGTTCTGTTTAAAAAATCACTCTTTTAATTTTTATACGTGACTCTTGAATTTTTTTTTTTTTTAACTAATGCATTCATAATTAAAAAATCATTAATTATTCCTTATTCAATGTTTTATTTTTACTAATACTGTATTAACATTTAAAAATTATTTATTTATGATTAAATGTTTTATAAAATAACTCCAACGAATAATCTGATATTAATATATTATTTTACTTTTCAGCAAACTTTAAAAATTTTTTAAATGTTTCAAGAAGTAGTGGTTTGAATTTTGTGTAATTAATTAGATCTGATACTGAAAAAATATATAGATATGTATATTACAATTATTTATAAACATAAATAGACACTAATAAAAAAGAAGAGACTAAAAGCTTAAATATTTAAACTAGCAGATAAATACAACAGTCACACACAAATATGTACTATCAGATATTGTATAGGTTTTTTATTAATTTTGCTATTTTACTGATGGAAAAGAATTCCCAAACTGTACATATAAGTTTGTTGATGCTATAAAAGTTTATTACGGTTTATGAGCAACTATAATTTTGTTATTGTTGAACTCTTTCAACAGACGGAAATTTTGGACTGATAAGAATAGGCTATTGTTTAAATTAGGAATAACTCTTGGAGTTTTGAAAAATAATTTTGTTTTCTATCAGAGATTAATTTCTATAAAAGGTTTTGAAAATAGAGTTCAGTTTATTTAGCCACGTTTAGTACTGTTATAAATTTTAGTACACTATTATAATTTGGGACGATATTTTTACTTTAATATTTTAGATTTCTAATAAAATCAATTGGATACCTAAGTTTTGAATATACATTAGATATTTTGGAACGATAATTGTTAAATACAGTTTGGTTGCTATATAAATATTTTGCTTGTAATGATAGGCATCATTATTGTGTACTACTATAAAATTCCAATATTGCTTATTGTTCATTTTTAAGCAGAACACCGATAACTAGAGATAATAAGATGTCCTGATGTGTTATGACATCATCTTTATGTATTTTTGGCAATGTGTAAAAAACTGGTATTATAGGTATGTCTGGTGTTATAGTGCAATGCTTTTATTTGATAACCCTAAACTATTAACCTAAAAAAATTATACATTTTACAGATGTAGACCTATATATATTCTTGAAATATTAATTTACCAAACTGCTTCAATATCATTTCACCTAAAGATTAAATAAGTAATAACATAAATGAATATAAATATAAATGTTAGAATATTTCGACTCCTGCCATTATAAAAAAAAGAGAGTACTGATGTGTTTATTTATATGTATTTACTTTATTTATCTTATTACTTATTTATTTATTTATATTTTTATCACGATTATATTATAAAAATAAAAGATCATCATGGAATTTCAGAAGGTTTTTAGCGATAATCAGGTAAATTTTTTGTTCGCTTCGCAAGCGATATCTCAAGAACGGTTTGACGTAGCGACCTGATGTTTTCACCATTGAATTTAGAAAGTTTCAATCTATCAGAATATAGGGGCTATATAACAAAAATATGTTACTTTAAAAAAAAAATTAATAATCGTCAATTAACATTTAGTTGGGGTAAATATAATGTAAATATTTTATTATTTTTGAAAAACGGTAATTTCTTTTTGAAATTATTGAAATGTTTTTATACGTATACGAAGTTACATCATTATATCTCAAAAACTCTAGGAGATAAAATTTTTAAATGAAAAAAGTTCCAGAAGGTTTTTAGCGATAATCACGTAAATTCTTTGTTCGCTTCGCAAGCTATATATCAAGAACGAATTGACTTAGTGACCGGCGGTTTACACCATTAAATTCAAAAGGTTTCTATCTATCAGAATATTATATATAGGTATATAAAAATAATTGTTAATTTTTTTTAATATACTTTCGTCAATTAACATTTATTTGGGGTAAAAAAGGTAGGAATAAAAAGTTTTCCATTAGCGGACTTATAAATAATCATATCAACTTGAAACTTTATAGTAATATTCACACTAGGTATCATTTTGTGAAAATTTCATTTAATTCTAAAAATAAATATAGATTTTATATTACTTTAGACTTGGAAAATAAAATCAAGATTAATGTATAACTAACAACTTGAAATTTTTCGATTGAAAATTTGAAGTTATGAATATTTTATTATGAAAATTTCAATACTCATGTAAATTCACATAAAAAAATAAAATAAAATTAATCCGAACATTATATCTTTAACCATTTTAAAGTTATACAAAATTTTAGTAAAATCCCCCCCACTAAATAAAATTTAAAAAATAGTTTTTTGTTAATAACATATTCTTATAGAAAATTAAAAAATAAAAACAATGAGACTATACACGACCTTGTATCTTTTTTAGTTTTTGAGTTATTTACGTTCAAAATGTCTAAATTTTCTAATTTTCATTTTCAAAACGTTATAACTTGAAAAGTAATAATCACAGAGATGTCTAGGTGTGCTCAATCGTTCAGATTTTTAATTGTCTATAAGAACTATAAGTTTCAATTTTTTTAAATTAAAAAAATTTCACTCAAAAAACGTAAAATCGACGATGAAAAAAAGTGGATTTTTGAGTGAAGTTTTTTTAATTAGAAAAAAATTGAAACTTACAGTTCTTATAGACAATTAAAAATCTAAACGATTAAGCATAATTACCTCTCTATAATTATTACTTTTCAAGTAGACCTATAACGTTTTGAAAATGAAAATTTAGACATTTTGAATGTAAATAACTCAAAAACTAAAAAAGATAGAAGGTCGTGTATAGTCTCATTGTTTTTATTTTTAAATTTATATAAGAATATATTATTACGAATTTTTTAATTAAAAAAATATATATTTTCACTTACATTTTCATTAAACTATATATATCTGATAAACCATCAAAGATATCGATACGAAATTGATTATATTTTATTCATAACAGTTAGATGAACATTTCCAATCAATTTAAATTTGATCCGTGGATAACTATTCAAGTTATTGTAGAAGAATTAAAGGGAAAAACTTATTACATGTTTTGATAGACTATGTATTAAAATTTACAATAATATAAAGATAATCAAAATTTTACACATTTTTAGTTTCTTCCATCATTCTTTGTTAATAGTAGGCCTAACTATTTAACAATTTAATGTTAAGTCCACATATATATTTTCTATGAAATCTATGATAAAAACATGAAGTGTCTAATATAATTCAATTCAAAACTCTAGTGATGAACATTCTAAATGATCCAAAACTATAGTCCCTATCTCAAATATTGTTTTAAATTAAATCACACTCTTCTCTTCCTTTTATGCAAGTAGTTTTAAAACTGTTGCTGATAAAATCACTGCATTGTTAATCATGATGATTTTCTGTTAACCATTTATTCTCTCTTTTACTACATCCGGAAAGTTTGAACCAAAATTGGCTTCAAAATATATGATATAAAACTAGTTATATTAACAAATTATTATTATTCTTGCTTATCCCGTATAAAATGATAATTTAAATACTTTGTTTACAGTGCTATTTTAAGCTTAAAACTTATTTCGTTAAGCATAGTAGGCTATAGTGTTTGACTCAGTTTGAAATTTATTTTAAAAAAGTCCCACATGAAAATCAACTTAAGACAAAAAGTTGTAAGCACTGTTGTAAGCAA